>ML798045.1:80313-113721 GCA_009831015.1 Picea engelmannii | reverse complement strand
GCGGATCGCGAATCCGCGATGCAAGAATTCCTTGACGTCGAGAACCCCGATTCTCCGAATCCCGATTCCCCGAACCCCGACTCCAAGGGATCCTTTGACGTGTGTCCCACAAATCGACGGTTGTGATTATATCGAGGAATCGCAGGTCGCGATTTCACTGGTCGCAATTCTTTTGCCTCGCAAAACCCCGAATCCCGACTCCTCAGGATCTTGCGCCACGTGTCCCCGTTCTGATCGACGGCTCCCGTTGATTCAGGGAATCACAACTCGCAATTTCAATGAGCACGAAACTCTTGCCTCGTCAAATGCCGAAGCCCGATATGCTGATATCCGATGGCTAGTTCCCTTCTGCGCCTTTGGGCTAACTCCTGCGCAACTTCTCCATGATCCGACGGTCAGCGGGATTTCGCGATTCTATCTTACGAATCCGGGCCGTTGATTCTCCTCCTTGGATATTTCTCTGCTCCCAGCTCCCTCTGGACGTAAACCTCATCTATGGCCCAGATCTCCTCTTCAGGCCGATATGACGGTTGCTATGCTTCACCAAGATCTCCTGTATATTCTTCCTAGGCTTGGAAGAACTCTTCGTTCCCAAAGGCTTGGACCTTTGCATTTCTTCTCCTCTACGAACCCTCAACAAGAGTCTCGTTGATATGCGTAAAAGCACTGCCCTTCCTGAGCTTCTATCCTCGAATCCTAAACGGATTCTTTGACTCCTGCGCTCCTGCAGAGTCTCTATGCATACACGGCACTGTCTCTCTTAAGCTTCAATGAATACTCAGACCCCTTGGGGAATTTTATCGTTCTTCTCCCTCAGATGGAGAATATCGATGCCTCCTGGCACTCTTCCAACTCAAGCAACCTATTGCTGAGTTATCTGGGTATTCAGTAACCCAGTGAAAGCCCCCTCAGTGGATGCTTCCTTCAGATGATAGAAGTCAATGAGTTCCTTCCTCCTCGTGTCTGTCTACAATCTTCCTCAACGCCCTCCTGGCGGAGCTTCTGTGCCACAGAACACCCAACAGTTATGCTTTCTCCTTGCACTTACATGCTTCGCTCGACGTCCTCCATATGGAGCTCCTTAGAATCCTCGACAGAATTCTGGTCTCTCTGAACTCACAACAGAGTTCTTTCCTTTGTGCACTTCTGTACACACGCTCGATACCCTCTTGGTAGAGCTCCTACAGAACTTCTCAAAGGTTCTGTCGACAACAGTGTCTCAGCTACACTGCCTTGCCTATTGAGGTGTTCAGTAACCCAGAAAGTCTTCCCTCCATATGAATCATTGACTTCAAGGCTGGTGCTCTCAGCACGTCTTTGTCTGACTCCTCATGAGTTTAGAAGTGCCCCCTCAGTGCACTGGTATTCAGAGTCTCAACACTCTGTCACACCCTCATGGCATGAAACCTCAAAGACCTCTCAAAACTGAAATCAAACCAAACCCCTACAAATACATAATAACAATACACAATTGCACCATATATTGAACATACACATACAGACATGCATATAATGACAGATTGGTGCAGGAAAAACTGCTCTGTATTAATAATGGAAAATGCTTGTATATTTTACAAGGTGTTCCCGAGCTCTCCTCAGCTCTACATGCATTCTCTCTACATGTACCTCTCCTCCTATACAAAATGAGATCTCCCTATCTCTTTTACCTGAGGCGGCTCAATCGAGCGCTTCCCTCCAGGATTTACCTACTCTAATTAATTTACAATCAATGGCTGTCTACTCTTCTATCCAGAACTGGATCTCAACCAATCTATAATAAATGCCTATCTTATCTACAGCCTGAGCAAAGGCATGGAATTCATGGCTCACCAGCCTAAGGCATTAATTACATTCAATACAAACATGAATGAGGCTGCGCCTCCTTTTCAACACATGAATGCATGCGCACTGATGTGGCTGGCTGGCTGCATGGAGAGATGCTCCTGCATCAAGGCTGCAATGAGAGAAAAACTGGGAGAGGAAGCGTACCAAGAATGGTTGAATCAAACACTTATTTAAGTCCCACTACATTCAGATTCACCAATTAGGAATGACTACAACAATAGTAGTTCTTCATAAGTTGGCAATGGAGAGAATCAAAAAGATGTTGGTATGGATGATTACTTACGGGATACGACTACCATAGAGAAAATGTTGTTAGACACATTCTAGAATGATGTGCTAGGGGATGATGCTTATATCAGTGATACCATTTTCAAAATATTGAAATCTTCTTCCACCACCCCTCTCTTTGGACCTAGTTCCCAGATAAATCTACCCATATTGGGACAACAATATTACTGTACAACTTGAAAGCAAAGTTTGGCATGTCAAATGCATGTTTCTCAACAATATTGAGGTAAATGACCAACACGTGTCGTATATTAATTTTGAGAAATCTTGTCGCACAATCAACATTATAAATGGTTTATTTTATAAACGTTAAATGACCTTGTACATTTCTATTTCCCATTAACTACAAGTTATTGAAATATAAGGTTCTTCCTAGTGATAATTTTTTGTCTAGTAGCTGCGAAGAGGAAAATAAGTTTTTGAAAATGTTGGGTGTTGAGTATATATCATATCATGCATGTCTGAATTGTATTATATATAGAGGAGAATATGTAGACCAACAAATATATTTTAAATGTGGTCATGGAAGGTACTATAAATCAAGTAAAAATGGTAAATCACATGGTCCTCCTCATAAGATATTGAGGCACATGCCTATAATCCCAACGATTCAAAGGCTCTTTCATTGCAAATAATTAGCTATGTTGCATGAATAGAATGCCTCACACAGAAGTGAGTAAGCAGTTTTGTGAATGCTAACAGGTTCAATAGCCATGAAGCATATAGAGGATACATGGCCAGAGAAATTCAAGGATGAAGTATGAATTCTACGAGTCAACATAGAAATGGATGGCATGAACCCATATTCCATCCAAAACACCAACTATTCTGTTTAGCCTGTAGTAGTGATCAATAACAATATACCCCCATGGTTCTCTGTGAAGAATGGACATCTTATGTTGGCTCTTATAGTCCCCAGTAGAAGACAAGTGAAGAATATGAATGTCTACCTACAACCATTGGTCTATGAATTGAAGGAGTTATGGGAAGGGATACATGTATACTATGTATCAAGACCCATCACAATAATAGGATTTTTACATTGTATGGCATATGTGGTTACACCACACATGATTATCCAGGATTAGGAGTTTTCTCTGGTAATTAACATGTTTATTTATTTTTTTATATATGTAACAATATTTATTTGCATATTTAATTTGTTTTGATTGCCATTCTATTCTTAAACGCTAACGTTCTATGTATACAATAATTTTTCAGATCTTGTAACTAAAGGCTATCATGGATGTAAATGTTGTGTACCTACTCTGAAGGATAGGTGGTCCAACCACCCATGAAATCCAGTGTACAATTTCTCGAGGGTATTCCTCCTAGAAGAACACCATTATAGAAGAGAAACATTCTCTTTCAATGGTAAACTAGAGAGAAACCAAAGGCATGCAATAATGACACCAACATAATGGCTTAGAGAATACGAGAGAGAGAAGGAGAAGGAGATTACATAAATGTTCGATTCAAATGGGGAGCCTATTTTTGATGATCCATAATTCTTCGACACCTATGTTGAGAAATTTCCTGTTGGGATGAAGAGGAAATCTATCTTTTATGAGCTCCCATATTGGGAGCATCTTAATATTTCCCACTTACTAGATCCCATGCATATATTTAAAAATGTTTTCAAGGATGATTTTAGGGGCTAAATTTTGCTCATGGGCTAATTTTCCATGGTTTTTCCCCAAAACAAATTCTCTATTCTAAAAATGATTTGCCCAAATTCTATAGGATAAAATCATTTTACCTTAAAAATCGACAAAATTTTATACAAATTATATAGAATACTTACAAATTTAATATTTTTACAAAAATATCGCCAAACATTTATAGTTGTCATATTAAGGATTAGTAAGATTCACCAAGGTTTCTACATTTTAAAATAAATTTCCATCCTTAAAATCATCCCTGATCTTCTTTATGGAGGCACATATCATCGAAAGAAAGTGACACATTGGCTATGAGGAGAGATCTTATTTCTTCAAAAACTAAAAAGAAACATTGGACACGATGAGAAAGTAGAGGAGAGGTTGGTCCCTCTTGGTCTTTCAAAGAAGTTGATGTCCCATGGATTTGGAAGAAAGAAGATATTTCTTTGGAAAATGAAGATATATTGGGTGTGAAGGTGCCTTCTTTATATGGGTATTCCCTATGATGTTGCTTCACTATGGGTCAAGACCATTTGTTGGGGTTGAAATCACATGACCATTTGATCCTTCTAAAGGTACGACATATGCCAAAAATATGATTTTATTATTTGTAATTTTTATTTTTATGTCATGGGATAAAAAACAATTAATTTTGTATGTGTTTACTTTGTAGTGTCATTATCCTCTACTCATGCATGGGTGTGTGAAAAATGAATTCGCCTAAGACCTAAGATGTGCCATATCTAAATTATTTTCATTTGTACGTTGGATCACATCAAAGGAGATTCATATGGCTAACATTCCACGGTGGTGTCAATAGATACTAGATATTTTTTGTATGTTTGAGAAGGAACTACCACAGAGTTTCATGGACTTGTAGGTTCGTCTTCTAATTCACCTAGTAGATGAGGTTGAATTAGTCTGGTTGGTCTCTTTTCATTGGATTCTTTTCTTAGAGAGGTACATGAAGAAATTGAAAGGATTTGTTTGTTAAAGGGAAAAACACGAGGGATTTATGACAGAGGGGTACATATCATATGAGTCTTTCTATTATTTCAGTGAGTACATCAAGCAGATTGACAACACACCATGTGCAATGATTTGGGATGATGAAAGGGATGAATACAAAAGAGAAGGGGATATTCTCCAAATGAATTAAAAAAGGTGCTTGATAAAGAGTAAGTGACGTATCGTTTGTCAAATTTATACACTGTAACTATTCACAATGAACTGCATAATGCATATTTTCATGATCTCATATGTACAATATGTTGGTTTGATTTCATGGATACACCATCAAATTTGGAAATTGATGTCATCAATAAATTCATTCTTTACAATTCGGAGGAAACAGAACCATGAGTCGCGATGTACGAACAAAAGAGGAGGAAATGGGAAAGTGACAAGAAATAATTTATATGGTTGAATGGTAGAAGAATGCCTTATCCTGATCATTTAAAATAAAATATTCCAATGATATGCCCCAACAGTTGGGTTGTTGACCAAGTCAGAGAGAAATATGGTGCATCTGGTCGTTACCCATGTGAAGAAGATGATGCACTAAACATAGGGATTGGTTGCATCAACTCAATAATAATCTCTTTTTTGTACATTTTTAACTTTGAAATGCACATTTGAATTGTAATTACATATATATTATTTTATATTTTAATGGTCGGGTTATTAGACACATATTGACACTGTGATTTGTTCACTTTTTTATAGGTACGTTTGTTTCCATATATGTAGGCATATGGACTTCATTTTCGCACAAAGGATGTCGATGATGGACACATGACACAAGATTGTGGACTAGATGTCGATTTCGACCTATATATTCGTACTAGGCACCCCGATAAAAACATAATACAGGGGAAGTTAGATTATGTCAGAAAGATAAAAAAGATCATTCAAGTGGACTTCTCTTCTTTCCAATATGTTATTTTTAGGTGCAAGTGGTGGGACACCTTTTATTGGAATAATGTAAAGGAAGATCATGATAGTGGGATTATGTGTATCAACTCTAAAAAGATGTGGGATGAATCTAAGGAGCCTTATGTTTTCCCAAAACACTGCAACCAAGTGTTTTTTTACCCACATGTGTTGGATAGAGATTGATGGTTTTTATTAAGATGTGACCCTAGATCAAAACACAGTTTTAAGAACAACAATGTTATCATGCCAAGCGAGGAAGATAATCAAGGCGATGACAATAAAGGGTGATATATTATACATGTTTTATTCTTTAATTATTTACTTTTATGTTTTCAAATCTGTAGCGGATTTAATAATTTGATTATTAAATTTATAATGGTTTTAGTATTTAATATTTCATATGAAATAATATCAATTTTTTGATTGGATGATATAATTAAAAGTTATGTGTAAATGATAAAAATAATTTTCCATTATAAATCTAGATGGTATTTAAACTTTTAGTATTTTAATTTGAACTTTTACTTTAAAAAACAATATATTATTGTATTATAAATATCAAATATTTTATATCATAATTTTAAAATGTATTTTTGTTACCCACCATTTCATATCATTACCATATCATATTATATTGTATTAGTTTTGAATTTTGAATTCATACATTTTAAATCTAAATGATATTTGAACTTTTAGTATTTTAATTTGAACTTTTACTTTAAAAAACATTATATTATTGTATTGTAAATATCAAATATTTTATATCATAATTTTAAATATATTTTTGTTACCCACCATTTCATATCATTTTTTTTTGTTTGTTAATTTGTGCGAGACCTGTTGGCTACGTGATTAACCTGTGGTTTGAGAAACCGCGACTCAGTGGCATCTAAGTCATCAAAATTACCCGGGGATCGCACCCGGCCTGAGCCACACCAACCCTTAACATGGTTGGATTTTTTGTCTCCACAGGTTTCGAACCGATGACTTTAACAACACGGAGTGGCTTAACAGCACACTCCGTCACCGACTGTCCTACACCTCCGGGACTCTCACCATTTCATATCGTTACCGTATCTTATTACATTGTATTACTTTTTAATTTTGAATTCATACATACTAATTAGGGGAATATTCAAATCTAAAATGAGTCTCCGAAGTGAGTTTTTCAAAAAAACATCTTTGTCCTTAAATAACTAATGTATGTGTCCCTATCTAAACCCCTATAATAATATATATTAAGATATTACATAAAAATAGATACATAATATATTATGTAATATAATAAATATATTCTATTCTATTATGCTATATATTAATTTTATATAATAATATAATATAATATAATAATCTAATAAATCTAATAATATAATATGTTCTATTATGTTATATATTGATTTTATATAATAATATAATATAATGTAATAATATAATAAATATAATATATTATATTAATTATAACATAATAAAATATAATATATTAAGTTATATATTAATTTTATATTAAATATAATATATAATAATTAAAAATATATAATTAAAAATTGAATTAAACATGTAGACCATAACAATTTTTACCCTTATCCCATATCTTTATCTCCGTTTTTTATTTATGGCTAAGAAATTTTATGACTCCTAATAGCTAATTGGATATAAATTTTACTGCTCCTAATAGATAATTCAATTCTTAATATCAATTACAACAACAATTAACAACATGTAGCATAGGATATAAAAAAATGACATAAAACTTAAATACATGTAATTAACCCACTTAAGAAAATTATTTAAAGAGAATAATTCATACAAATTAAAATATTTAATATTCTAAATATTTTTGTGTTTTTTACATGTTTCTTCATTAAGTTTGACCTTCAAGAATCCTTATAGTATAGTAAAAAAATGTTGAATTAGAGATTTTTAGACTTGTATTAATTATGGGAATATAAAAAAATATGACCAAATTACAATTAAGAGGAAGTCAAAATATCACAAAGATTTTATAAATGCTAATTGAGCTTCTTATAGCTATTTTTAATTATTCATTATGAACTTATGAACAAAAGCAATATTCTTTAAATGAGGACCAATTCTCACATCATACTTTCAAATAAACTTGTTTGTAAAATTGTGATACAAAGTAAGGTTGAAGATCAATATAATTTACTTTTAAGTTGCCCAAACTTTAATTAATAACGTAAGACATGTATTTACTCATTTTTATAACTTATTTACTTTTCAAGACCTCTTAACTACAAAGACATGATAAACTTGGTATTTTCATTTTCATCATTTTCAAATATAAAAATGACAACATAATAACTTAAGCACTGTTGCAATCTAACCTATTTAAATCTATCATTTGTACTATATACAATCAATACATCAAAAAATTTCTAAAGGGTGGGTATAAGCAACTTTGCTGCTAATTTGACTTGTTTTAGACATGAGTACTTTATTTTAGATATATTAAAAAATAAAGTACTTAATTAAGAGTACTTTACTTTATGGAGAAAATTATATAACATGACCTAACATCAACATCAACATAAACATATAAATTAAGTACATCAACATGAACAAAAACAATTATATATATATAAGTCAAATAATTGTTATAATGTACATACCTAGTCAACAACACAAATAACTGCTATTATGTACATATTTGGTCAACAACACAAATAACTGCTATAATGTACATATCAAGTCAACACATATCACCATCCTGGTCAACATCACCACCCACATATCACCATCCTAATCAACATCATCAGCCAGAGGAGGAGGAGGTACTAAAGTAGAAAAGCCATCACCACCCTGATCAACATTACCACCTGGAGGAGGAGGAGGTACTGAAGCAGAAGTTCCATGATAACCATCATTATTAACATAACCACCTAGAGGAGGAAGAGGAGGTACTGAAGAAGAAGTCCCATCACCACCCGGAGGAGGAGGAGGAGGTAGTGAAGTAGAAGTGTCATCGCCACCCTAATCAACATCACCACCAAGAGGAGGAGGAGAAGGAGGAGGTACTAAAGTAGAAGTGCTATGATCACCACCTTGATCAAAATTAGGAGGAAGAGGTATTGAAGAAAAAAATCCATCACCACCTCGATCATCATCACCACCCTCATCATCATCATTACTAGAGGATGCACCATCTCTCATCCCTATAAGTAACCTGGAATATCCAATATATGACACATAAGAGACAACATATCATGTGGAAAGTCCGTTCAGAGATACAAGAGATCAGGGTCAGCCCTGATGTATTGCATCTAGACATGGATGACTTCCACGCCAACCAAAACTACAATTAGTCTGTCATACACCCCCATCCTATATCTGAGACCGGGCCTATGCTAGATGTTGGGTGGTATATGTAGCTGAGGACCATGACCTTGCAACCTCAACCATCTCCTCATATGCATCAAGTGGCATGGGAGGAGGCATGTCCCCAATGAATGTTCCAACATCTACAAAATATAACACAAGTGAATAATTAGTCAACAATTTCATTAAATAATTTAATTACAAATGTTAAAGAACATGCTAGAATAAAATTTATTCGAATTAAGTAGGACAATAAAATGAAAGTACAAGATTAATTTAAATGTTACCTCAACAATCGGGTGTCTCATCTGTTGTGAAGAGGATATTGGGACATCCTCTCCAATCCATCCTCTTGTAAGGGAATGGAATCATCATGAACACGTGATCATCCTCACTGGATAATAGCTTAAGTGCCTCGCTAGAAATCCTAGATGGAAAATTGGGCATGCCCATATTGGGCATCATCTCACCCCACATGTGCATCCGTACCTCAATGATTTTCCTAGGAGGCCGATGAAAAAAAGTATGTCTCATCTCTGGAAACCTCTCAAAATAAAAACAGGACAAATCTAAAGAAAATGAGAATTTTTCCCTCCCATCTATCATAGCACGACATCTATCTAGTGTTATGCAAAACTACCACAAGAAAATGGCAGACCACCTAATAATTCACGACCTCTGTATCAAATAATCAGCATGATACAAAAGAGCACAAACAATGCATTTACCATAACTAGTAAAGTGTGCAATGGTCGATAGTAATAGTGAGAGGCACCTAGTGTCCTCTGCACCAAACAAGGAGATCTGTAATTTTCCACCAACCACCTGAAAATCACGTCGATAATGTTTATTGTGAAAAATATACCTATGAGAGTAGGAAAGACGAATCTCAACTGCTAAATCCACTAGGACATTACGAAACTGGGGAAAATCCTCCCCTCTCCTATATCCCAGTGGTAAAATAAATATCCTCCTTAGTGGTATGGTACCACTGATGAGGATTGACTCTGAATTCCTTCTGATGGGAATCCCATCGACAGATCAACTGCGCAAGAAAGGAGGAATTCCCCTTCAGGTATGTAGCCTCCTCGTAGTACTTTAGGAGGCCTATATTCCTCAAGAGGATCCAAATAGCTTCAGTAATAGGCCGAGGGTACAAATCCCTCTTCCTCTCTCTCATGAACCATATTGTACTGGTCAACTCTATGTTTCTTCTCCTCCATGCGCTGACATCTCTTCATAATTAGCATATAAATTACATCAACATCATACATAAAAACATAACTTTCTTTAGTAAATGAGAAATTTATTTCAAAATATGCAAACATAATTGTTTTTCAAAAGAAAAAAAAATTTAACCTTTGGTGCACCTTCAAAATAGTAAAGTATCGCCCATGTTTCTCACACATATCTTACGCACCACACTCACAATGTAATTTATTTTAGGGGGTGCGTAGTAATTATCAATGCACCGGTGCGCCCCATTGTATACAATGCACTGTGAAACCACGATGCCTGTTTAAAATGGTGCATCTAGATGCTACGACACCCTGGTACATTCCATTCATCACGATGCACCACTTAAAATGGACATTCATTTTAAACAGTGCCTTGTATCCATTTTTTCACACCGTTTCGTTCCATATAATCCACACATCGATTGAAAAACATTAAAAATGTCCACAGTGCATATTTTATTGTGTACGCACCGTTGTGTTCAATATAAAGGATGCACTAATTGAACAACTATATATTTTCAATGGTGTGTATATTATTATGAACTCACCTATGCATTCACTATAAACAACACACTGTTTAATGGAAACTATAGATTTTTTTATAGTGCGTCATTTATTATGAACGCACCAATGTGTCGTTTATAAGTATGCAGCGATGTGTTCCATATTAGGACACACCGATGAAAATGAAATATACATTTTTGGTGCACCTTGTATAATTTACAGGGTGCATCGTGTGCGGTGTGAGCCGAACGGGTCGAATGCACAACACAGATTTTTTTTTTTTGAAAAACAATGAAAATTTTACTCAATTTCATAATTTAATCCGATAAAAATTCAATGTACAAAGAAATAAAGAATTTACCTAGAAAATTTCTTGTCGAGGAGGCATGGTTGGGATGTAGTGAATTTGTTTTTTCTTACTGTATGGAAAAATTGGAATCCCACGAAACGAGCACTAAACGAAAATAAGACAAGAAACAAAAGAAATGACGATAGTGCGTTTCAGTTGGGAAAAGGTGGCACTGGTGCTTGAGATATTCTCTATACCGGAAATGGTAAAAATGGTTTTTTACCGTCAATTTATTTTTTATTTACCTCTTTTTTGGTGTTCTTGTGTTAAGTGCACCACTCTGCACCACTACAAACAACACACCATTATTTAAAACAAAACCTACGATGATGCAGTAGTTTGGAACGCACCGGTGCATCCAAGGGACAATGACACACCATTATGCATTTTTAAAAGGAAAAACGCAAAGAGGGTGCAAATGTTTGTTGCACACCGGTGCGCCCATTTAGTGTGCATCGATGCTCACGAGATTCTTTTATATGATGTGCATCGTTGTTTTTTGTTTGTTTTAAATAACTTTGCAACAGTGCAACATTGTCTATTATCACTGGTGCATTGATTTCTAGTGGTGCACCACTGCAAACGGTGCACCATTTTTTTTTTTAAACCATGCGACACTGCACTAGCTTGGAACGCACCGGTGCGCCCAAGGGACAACAACACAATGTTATGAATTTTTAAAAGGAAAAATGAAAATATGGTGCACATGTTTGTTGTGAACTGGTGTGCCCGTTTAGTGCGCACCGAAGACCGTGAGCTTCTTTAATTTATATGATGTGCACTATTGTTTTCTATTTTTTTTAAATAAATCTGCAATGGTGCACCATTTTTCATTAGCACCAGTGCGTTTCTTTTTGGTGGAGCACCGATGCGGTATAGACTTATAAATTCACTTTTAAAAAAAAATCTTCTAAAACATCCACCCACACACGTCCGCTAGTGATCTCCACTACAAGCATATTTTTGGGCTATTTTTATAGGGGCTTCCGCAAAAACCTCCACTATAGGGTCTTTTCCTTGTAGTGTTATGGGATTATCGAACCACTACAAAAAAATTACATAGGTTCCCCCCATTTCAATTGGTATATGGAAGAGAAGCGGTGGTTCCAACTGAGTTTCTAACTTTGAGTCTATTCATTATGTAATCTACTAAGATGACAGACGGTGAATCCATCATAGCGGGAATTGTAGAACTAATGGAACTTGAAGAAGTTATATTCTTAGTGGATTTTCATCATACGGTGGAAAATAATCGACGAAAGGCTTGGAATGATAGGCATATTAAAACTAATTTGTTTCATTCAGGGTGATCAAGTCTTGTTATATGATAGTAAGTATCAAAACATTTTGAGGAAATTACAAATGCATTGGCTGGGACCTTTTATTGTTTCGGAAATATGTGAATTTGGTAATGTTAATATTGTGCAATTAGATGATATTATTAAGCCTATATGGGTGAATGGTGCACACCTAAAGCCCTATATCTCTTCTCAATAAGTGTCACTTTGAGGCGCTCCTATATGCAGGAGTGCACACAATAGGTCTATTTTTTTGTTAGTTGTTGTTTTACATTTCTATCAATAAATTGGTGATGTGGTTGGCTATCACTTGTCCTAGAATTTATTTGTCTCTATCAGTTTATCCACCTCGGATATCACCTTTTTGGTTGGGGAGGGCTAAATAAAATCCTTTTGTATTTCATATCCTCAAATATCGAAACCCATGTCTGTCATTGTGACTACGTTAGTTAAATGTTGTTGATACATTTTTTCTTTCTAGTCCATCATCACTAGTCAGAGTCATTTATGTCCTGACAATTGTCCATAATTTTTCATATGAGCACTGGTGTACTTTTCTAGATGAGCATTGGTGTCACCATTCCACTTCCATCCTTTGTTACCTAGGTTTTGCAGAGACAAGTCCCCCTGGAGACACAACCAAAAATTGCTATCCATTTCACGATGGAGACAAAGACAAAGGTTGACATGCAAATGGAATTTTATGTTATAGATACATAGATATATGTCTAGGAAGGCACACACTCAACTGATAGTGCCAACTACATCAAGGAACAAATTTCACCCATGCTATAGGACCCCAAATAGTGTTGAGCTATCCTCGAGTTATGTGTGGAAAAAACTGGTGTGGTTGCAACACTTTTGCACGATGTCCAAGACCATCTTGCATGGAGCTTCAAATATCCCTCGGCTTTTCCAAATGGTGCTGGTAACCCCATCTTGTTAGAAAACTTTGTTGTGAGCGGTCAAACTTTTACTTCAAGGTTTCCCTACGCACCTTCTCTTACTAGTGCAAAGTTGTGCACATGGGATACAAACACAAATTTTGCATCTTTTGTGCACCTCTATTGACTAGTTGGAGTAGTAGATCATTGCAATTGAGAAAATAAATGATGACCTCACACAACAATAAAAAAAAATTGAGACATTGTCATAGTAGTCTCTTCAGCCACAAAATACGAGCATAAATTGTGTGTGTAGAGTTGAATCTTTCGTTGCAACTATGTCAGATAAACTATTCCAAGTCTAACCTACTTTTCGATAGATGTCTCTTAATATACCTAAATATATCACTCTAATTACGCCTCCGTAATGGGCTGAGCTCACTTCCAGTGCCTAGTCCTAACTAGCTGCAAAGATGGATAATAGGTAGTAGGATTTGGATGCGATTAAATTGAAGGAAATGGAGAAACCCAAAGAAATGATGAAAAATATTATGCTGGAAGTTACAGATGGATTTATGTTCTAGTCCCTACTTCATGTCCATGTTAAGGAGTGTCATCAACTCTTTGATGTGGTCAATGACAGGGTTGGCTTGATGGATTGTCAGATTCATATTGTTGAATAATTTCACATTAATATTAACAGGATGAATGTGGAATCCTAGGCCATCACTAACCTAGTGCAGAAGGCATCCAAGTTTACAGAAATCCAGGTTGTAGATGAAAGACTCGATGTGTTGGATGAGTCTACTCGGGCTTCTAAGAAGGAACTATTAACCTTATGAAATACAATGCATAACAAGTACATCCATATGTAGCAACTTGAATCCATAGCTGATATCGAATGGAGTACTTAGTTGGTTACAAAACCAGAGGAGTCAGATGTAATGGCTACACATGAATTTGTTGCAGGAGCCTCGATTTTGGGAAAGAAATGGCAGGACCATGTTGAGCACTATGAAAATTTCTGCGAGCGGGCTCTCACCATTATACCGAAATTGGGCCCTCTGTTTCGAAAAGGTAAAGATAAAGAGACAAAAGGTTCCATCAAGATGAGTCAAAGGTTGTGGTCAGGGTTTCTTGTGCCCTCCATTTTTTAAGAGAACCTGATTTTTTAGAAAGGCCAAAATTTTGCGGGAAAGCGCAATAGCATAGTGGAAGATTAGAAGTAGTGAAGAACAACTAAGATAAGTGGAAAAGTTAATTTCAAGATTGACATAAATGAAAATAGATCATGTTCCAGCTAGATGAGAAAGTGGAAAAATATAGAAGCTTCAAGGACATGCAAGGAGAAAGTGGGAAAAATAGTGGAAGTGGAATAAAAAAAATATAACAATGGAATCAAGAAAAGACAATACAGAAATCAATAAGTCAAGAAGCACTTGAGGGAAAACTATAAATATGGGAATATGTAATGGGAAAGGGTTGGTTGTTGGTTGTTGTCTTTTGTTCATATTGTGTACTGTTAGATTGTTGTTGCTACTATTATTGTTTTTCTTTTTTTGTTATCAAGATATTTCCATTGCTTTTATTAGGTCTGAAGCGATAAACTATTGTAATGGAATTTTTGAGAATAATTGTACTTGTGTAGTAGTGATAGAGTCTGTAGTGGGTGTTAGAACATGGAGTGTTATGTATTAGCTATGATAAGAAGGATGTACTAACAAGATCATCCATTCTGAAATACTGATAATATAAGAGATCGTTTGGGTCCTAAAATTTTGGTTATGATGTGCATGACTCTGTAGTTTCTTCATTGAGAAATTACTTTTGTACTGTGTATTTGGTATTTAGCTATTATCTCTAATGTATGAAATTGTATGTATGTTACTCAACCTGGTTAATCTGATGGTAATGATGATTTATAAAATTCTTAATATAATTCTTTATATGATAAAGTAGGACTCTACATTGTGTTGTGCTAGATCAGATGATGCATCCTCTTTGATTCATTTCACCTCACACAAGTCTTGACTGCACTTCAGGTGATACCTCTTTCCCTTGCAGAAGGTTGAATATTCCGATGCTACTATACTACATCGATATCTTTGTTTGTAACCTCCGAGAACCCTAGTCTCTAATTTTGTGCCAACACGGAGCCACAGGAGATGATTAGGATCTCTTATATTAGATAGATGAGTTACGCTAGTTCTTGGACCAAGTGTTTTTGGGGGTTCCTAAGGCGTGATCCATAGAGATCCACGAGGAGTAGGTCATGGATCTATGTGTGGTACTAGACCCCAATTGGCGTTCGATAGTATGATCGTCCTTAGTTACTAGTGTGACTTTCCCGGGATAGATGAGACCACCAGTGGGAAATGCCTTGCCAGTTGGGGGTTGACCACTAGTGAGTGGACTACTAGTAGGGGGTTCACCAACTTAGCCTGGTGCTAGTGGGTTTCTTGAGTTTGAATAACCTTAGGTGCATTGTGATGTGTATGGGCTAGGCCCATATTTTGTGTATGGGAGGGACTTGCATATTTCCATATCTAACTTATATACGAGAAGTGTCCCTCATTTTGTATATGAGTATTGAGAGTGGCGATAGAGAGGGATGGACTTTTGTACTCCATTTTTTGAAACTATGGTGATATATATATATATATATATATATATGTGTTCATTTGTGCATATTTTTCATGTTTCTATGTTATGGTTTGTAATGTGATTGAGTATATTTATGATGTTTGTATTGATCTTTACATTTCTTTGTATCATATTTGTTGGATGTGATGAATAGATGAACCGTGAGAAACAATTTCTTACACATATTTAGATAGATAAAATAGCAATTCATATAATTCCTTTCCCCACAAAATGAATTTTAAGAAGGTTTGTACATAAAACTAATACCTAGGAAACTCATAACTACAATATTGTGGAAGATCTTTCCCACACACCTTGCGCCATTTCCATTCTTATAATTCTCATATAATTACATTTGACTTGGAGAAGTCAAAGATGAGACTTCCCCATCATGGTGCATTTTAGATTCACGTTTTGTATCATGGAACAAAATGTTTTAGAGTTGTGGTGGGAAAAAGGTATTTTATGTGTGTAATGTACTTGGCATGTTGGAGAGTCCTAGGTTCTATAGAGATAGTGATTTATGAAACAACATTGAAAGTATTTGATAGTCATTATTTTATACCTCATGGACTTATCTCCTCATTTCTTATTGAACTAGGGGTCAAAATTGTCTTACTATAAATGGAAGTGGATGATGCTCCACTTTAATACATCCTCCTCTCGGGATAGAACTGGATTTATGCTATGAAAACTTTAGTTTCTTTGATATTCTCATTTATTGACTTCCCTCACTAGACACAAATTGTCACAATTGACCATTTTTCATTCAATACTTCTAATCGAACCTCTACTATGGGATCCAATGTCCTCAGGGTAGATAATTCCATGAGTGCGTAAACAAATCTAGGTGTTGGGATTTACTCATATTTAATATGAACGTTTTTTCTCACTCCACACATTTTATATTGAATATGGCCAATTATATGTGATTTCAACAGTTTCCACTAACCCACCATGCTTGGTCCCATTGAGAACATCCTATTTTGAGAAGGATCCATGGGTAGTTCAATAACCATTTTATTTTGTAGAAGCAAATGGATATGTAGAGTCAACCATGTCTTTATGTACAACTAACATTTCCTATCAAGCTATTCAATTAGCCTCTATAGACACTGATAAAAGTCTCATGTTCTTGAATGAATATGATCAATTTACCTCCCCCATTTGGGCCTTTGGTTCTTCTACTTCACAATATTTCATCAAAATTTTATTTCCATGAAATGAGTCCATTTTGGAGGTGATGATCTAGTCTGGGAAACCATGGGAGGATATGCACTAATGGTCATAGATTTTTCCTAAGTTAGACCAATTTGAAATTGGAAAAAATGTTTGATTATTCCTAGAGATTTTGAATGGAATGAAATTTTCAACCTGACACAAAATATGTATGTAGAAGTAAAAATGGGGATTATATCTAAAACCATACTAATACATATCTCCTTTAAACCCAACATCATTAAGAATTTAATGATTCGAGCATACTTTTATGTTGAACAATTTCATACTTACATTACTTTGTTTAAAGAATTTCATGAATTTTTTTCTTGTTCATATGAAGAAATGCTAAGCATTGATTCTTGATCACTAAATACAAGATTAAAAGGTATGATAATGTGAAACCTATTTGATAGAAATTGTAACTAGTAAACCCTTGTAAGATATTTTTCATTAAGGTAGAACTGGAAAAAAATATGAAAGTTGGTTTCATCTACTCGCCCCCCCTAACTAAATGGGTTTCAAACTCCATTACCATGGATAAAAATAAAGGGACTATCTAAGTATGTGTTGGTTTTCATGATTTGGACAAATTATTCCCAAAGGATAAATATACACTCCATTTATTCATTAAATTATCGATGAATGCACTAGAAATGAAATATTTTGATTTATGGATGGTTTTTCCAGTTGAAATCAAATTCAAATCCACTTTGAAGACCATAAAAAATTATGTTAATCTATCATTGGGTTTCATTTTCCAACTATATGAAAATTTCATTCATCCTTAAAAAATTTCGAGCCACATTTTAGTGGGCCATGTCATATGTTTTTCACAACATCAAGAAGATTGTCAAAGCATATTGTATTTGTTGACTATTTTGGTGTTTGGTTCATAATATTTGGTTTCACAGGATCTGATCCTAGGGTTTTTGTCCTTCAACTAAGACATCTTGAAATTTTCTCTATAACCTTTTTTTTTTTTTTCTAAAATGATTCAAATAGTGAAAATTTGAGACTAGGATGACATAGAAAACTATGTCTGGTAGAAATTTAAATTTATGGTTTGTTATATTTTGATAGATATATTATATGGAATTTATGGATTATGACTAGTATTGAAATTAGTCTCAAACATGTCATCTTTTTATTTTTCGTTGTAAAACAATTCGGTGACATTTCAAACTCTAAAATTTTCAAAATCTTAAGGATTTTTTTATATATTTTGAATAATTACAATCTATGATAAATATCTTGTGGAAGTTGGGATTTTTTACTAATTTTGAAATTAGTCTTAAACAATTCAGAGTATCAAATTTTCATGAGTTTAAGAATTCATATAAGAGTACTACAAGAAACAAATTCGGACTTAGAAGGGTTCAAATTTCATAGATATATTAGGAAAACAAATTAACCATCCAAACAATATCCAAATTAAGGTTGAAAGTTAAATAAATTATAATTGGCATAAATTTTAATTGGAAGATCTTTACTAGTACCAATATATCTAGAGAAGGTGTGGAAATTCTTAATTGGGGTCATAATATCCAATACGAGAAGTTGCATTTTACATTTTCATCCTAAAAAATATACCTTGAACAAGTTATTTTGATATGTAAATAGCCATGGATATTCCACTGTAATAGTTCATCACAAAAAATATGATAAATAAACCTAAAATCTACACTATGAAGGTTAAATTGCTTTAGATTCTAGAATATTTAGTTATTGATATTCTGCTTATGTATGAAATATTTGAAATGTGAAAAATAGAGAAAAGAAAAATAAAATCACACACCATCCACAAAATAACACAAAGGTTTTCTCTGGTAAACCTTTACTGGAGAAAATCTAGCTAGAAGGTGAGGCTGCTCTGCTCTATTTTCTCTGGAATGGAAATAATGAAAATACAAAGGATAGGGAACTATATATGGAGTCACCTAAAGACTGGAATGCTAGGTTGATACAGGAAATTAACCCCCTATGTTATGTTGTCTAATTTTCCCACTCCTAGTTGTTCTACTCTTCTATGGAACAAGAGATAATAACATAGAATGGAACCCCTTCTCTTGCTAACGACCTGATATTTAACATAGTTGGATAGTCATATAGGTCTAGGGTTTTAACTTCGTTAACTCTCAATTGTGATAATTCTTTGTACCTTCTAGAAGATTCTTGAAATTCCTCATGTGGCTAGAACCATATGCATGAGTAACCATGGTTGACGTGGCATCGTATCGTACCTTAGTGGTCAATATGATAGGTCAACTTGTGGGAGGCATAAAATTTTCATATGATATTCAATTGACAATATGTTTTCATTGTTATAAAGGTATCAATGTGTACAATTTTTACTGGAGAATCCCCCTACGAACAAGTGGATTTCCTCTTGGATGCTAGACCCCTAACTCCAAGACAGAAAGTTCTATTATGGACACTGACATTCCTTTATCATAAATCTAAACTATCAAAGAAGAAGAGGGAATAAAGGCAAGTACCTTTTTATCGACGTTTGTCCTTGCTTGCTCTTGGCAGATCCTGATCTACAAGCTTAGTTGAAGGTCATGTGGTACAAGGAGCAACAACAACAATACTTTCTACTCTACTATGATTAGCTTTATAATGATTCTGTGAAAGAAACAAGTTCATATACACAAACTTTAAAGGAAACAGGTCAAGCATGAATTTATATTAATGAGAACAAAGTGTTTCTTACAGCCATGGATGTAGTGCAACAGCTTCACCAAGCTCCCTTTGTCCAGACCCTTGCTCAAATAATCCACATACAGACTGTTGATGCTTCAATGATATCTCCCTTATGAGATCATAAGTTAGATGTTTTACAATGTGTCTATACCCTTCCTTATGAGATCATAAGTTAGGTTCTTCTCTATTCCTCTATCATGTGTCAATACCACTCACGAGATCATAAGCTTGGTATTTCCAATCTCTATCATGTGTCAATACCACTCATGAGATCATAAGTTTGGTATCTCCAATATCTATCATCTCTTTTTAACATGAGAATGTCTCCTTCTTTAAGCTTGGAGAGACCTAACCACTTGAGAGATATTTGGGATAAGTTGAGGATTCCTCTCCTTCAGTTGTGGTTCTTCCCTAAGATCATGCCTTGACCTCATATTCAAATCCAACCAACTTCAGATATTGAGGGGATTCTTCCCTGATTTATCTCAACAAACCAAAACTCACTCAGAAAGGGTAGCGCTCCCCCAAAAGGGTGCACATATCATTTCAACACTCCCCCAGAAGAGGGTACAGAGTGCCAATGCTCCCTAACAGAGCATAGGGGAGCGCTCCCTTCCAAAAATTGACTTCTTAGTGGGTTTTTCAATGGAAAAAGACTTGTACTTTTTTTCAAATGATTTCTCCTCTTCAAAAATAGTCTTTGAGGTGTCTTTAAAGTGTTCTTGACAATAATATGATATTTGCAACACTTTTGGGCAAAATGTGACACTTATGACATTTGGTAATGACGACACTAGGCCATCATCTTAGTGAGTAATTTTGATGTGTAATAGATTCCCCCCCAAAGTGCAAAGTTAGAAGATGGGAACTGATGACTGAAGTACTTTGTAGAATTTTTCAAGCAAGGGTACATATGAAGAGAACCTGATAGAAGTTGCACAAAACCATTAAAAAAATATTATGACATGTTTCAAACCCAAGGCAAGCATACCTATGCTTGGGTGACAAAGACTTTCAAGGTATGGCTGCCATAAAATACACTGCGGATCCATAATTATATTGACACAAAGTTATATCCACTGAAGATACAATGTGGATCTATACTCCTATGACCTGAACTGATTGTAGCCACGAAGAATACACGGTGGATATATGAGACGACAAGACATAGCTATGACCAATACAAAGTTGATATATGTAACAGTATATGTGTCAATGTTCAAAAGAAACTCTGTCGCAACCAAGTAAAAGTACAGATAAGATTGATTACTCAACCCGGGGTCTTCTTACTGATCCTGATGTATTACAAATATATCCATGTGAATAGATGTCTTGATTTCAAACATGGCAGAAATCACTTGATTACCGGTCAATGAGGTAAACCGTTAACAAGCACGAGGGAAATCACCATTGATGTCAATGATTCCCAAGGTACTCTAGTACATTCCAACGAATGTGAATGGTTGAGATGAATTCGGACATCCATGGAATCATCCGATCATAGGTCAATGATGTAAACCCACTGTCAGATGTGAGGAGTCCTGCCATTGAGGCATGCAGGTCCCAAGGTACTAACTGGTTTCTAAGTCTAGCTCCTGGATAATGTGCTGAAGTTGATAGGAATAGACTCGTCGAGGGAGGGCATTGGTGTATCCCCCATCAACGACACAAAATTGACACATAGATATAATTGGTGGATCAAATGAACATGGACTGACATGGGTATTGAAACATGAATTTGTGATGGTTGACTCTTGAGGAAGATACTTCACTTGAACACTGAGGCACAACAACAGAAACATGACATGGACCAAAACATGATGATGCAATGGATACTGTGACTTTCGTCAGGTGACCCAAAGGAGTAAATAAACTCAAAGGATTGGTTCATTGCATAGGTTTAATAGATTAAAATGTGCACAAAGACAAAGTGTCGTGTTCAAGGGAGATCGTAAGTGTTACTGGTAGTGTTCTCAAAAACTGCTTAGCTTGCTTCCTTCAATTTTCCCCCCATCCAGATAGACGAGTACCTCTTTTTAATTTAACGAGCTCGAGGAGGGTAACACATGCTCAATATAACTCACCTTCGTTAAGTCCCTCTTCCTTTATTTAACGAACTAGAAGAAGTAAGGGTTCAGTCCCATATGGGCCCTTCAATGTATAATTGTTTAACGAGTCCATAGAAGGTAAACTCAGTGGTTTTTCATATATAGAGAGTTTGAAAATGACTTAAAGACGACTCCAGAGTTGTCCTTTTTCGTAATATTAGTCTCACGAGGCCGAAAAAGAAATAAAATACCACTTGAAAGATGCCCTTTCAAACCTTTTAACGAGTGTGAAAGGAAGAAAGATCACTCGACAATATTTTCATGTTTAGAGAGTCTGAAAAGAGATTAAAGAAGACTCTAGGGGGTTCCTTTTTTGTATAACCTTTACGAGTCTGAAAAAGTGATAAATGTCTACTCGGTTATATTCTCATGTATTTACGAGCATGAGAAGGAACAAAGACTAAGCTCGGTATGCCCCCAGCTTGAAAAGCTAGTGGATTAACTCCAAAATGATCATCAAAGGCTGGAGACATGCCCCCCAATCTTCAATTCATTCACCAACTTTGAGGTTGTCACCAATTTTTGTACTATATGGAAAAAAAGGATACAGGTGGATGAAAAAAAGGTTCAAATATGAGAGCTAACAAAAGAATCGACTCGACATCTATGAGATTTGGTGAAAGACTTGACGTGATAGGAGAGGTGATTGTTTCATTTTTTAACGAGTTTGACATAGGAAAAGAACTATGCTCAAGGCTCTGGGTTCAATCCCTAGGTTTATATTTCATTTTTTAATGAGCTTGCTACAGAAAAGAATATGCTCAAGCCTTTGTTTCATTTTTTAACGAGCTTTCCACAGAGAGGAAAAACTATGCTCATGGAATATTTTTGATCAAAGTTTCCAAGAGGATAACGCTCTGTAAGGACACCATGTCAAGGGACAACACTCGGTCATGGCTTCCAAGAGATCTTCACTGTATGGAAGAAGAATGCTCCAGAAGGAATACATGTCGAGGGTATTGTCAGGGGTAAGGAGATCAAGCTCCAATAGCCCTACCGAAGAGATCACCATGTCAACTACCATATCCAAGTCATCTAAAGTTGAAGTCATGGGAGATAATGCCACATAATTGACTTATGGCAGGGGTGATACCGACTGCATATAAGACCTGTTTAGGGATGTCATTGGGTTGATGGTCAAGTCAGGGCCAACAAACGAAAGTTGATCAATAGTCACCATTCTTACTTCATGAGGGAAAGATATCACACGAAAAAGAGTGGATACAATAGATTTCATGGCATAGACATAATCTCACCCGAGGAGTAAATAAAAATCCAAGGGGTCTTGGACTACCATAACATCAATAAATATTTTTTTCCCTCCCAAAGTTACAGGAAACCGAGGAAGGATTCCTAAAGGGTGACTGGTTCTTCTGTTAAAAGCGAACAGATTCTGGTTAACCGCCATAAGATTAGGATAACCCAAATCTTGCCAAGCAATAGAGGAAAAAATACTAACGGACAAACCTTCATCTATTAGTGCATGAGGAACGTCCCGACCACAAACTTGTACTGTAATCTTGAAATGAATGTGAGAGGGAAGATGAGGTTCAGTTAGCACACCCCAATCAAAAAGGATGGCCTCATTACTTGGAGGAGTTTTTGTATGAGAAGGAGGAATGGCCCTCGACACGATAGATCCTGTATCAACAAGAAAAATGTGGGAAATATTGGGTTTACTCTCTATAGGGGGAGTAGGATCGACCACTTGGGTTTCATTCTCCAAGGGGAGAATGGGGCCGACAGGTGGAAACAGATCGACCATTTGGGTTGCACTCTTTAACGGGAGAGTAGAATTGACCGAAGATGGGATTGGATCAACCACTTTGTCAACTAGTTCAACTAAGGACGTGACCATATTGACGACATGATCAACTGGGATGGCCGATGAAGGGACCAGAGCAACCTCTTTGGCACTCGTTAGAGGAGGAGTGGGATTGAACATGTTGGCACTCTTCAGACGAAGGGTGGGACGGAATAATGATGAAACTATATTAGTCACTTGGGTTTTACTTTTTAGATGAAAATTGGGGTTGATCAATGATGGAAATAGATCACCTACTTTGGTTAGTGGTTCAACCAAGGATGAAACTAGGTTGACCACCTGATCAACCAGACTGACCGGGGATGGAACTGGATTGACCATTCCATCAACTAATGATGGGTTGGGGGAAATCTTACGATATCTAGTTGGAAGTTGAAGCTTTTCCAAAAGATAAGAAGCCTCGTCCATGCAAGGACAAAGGTGAGAATAATGATCACCTTCGGATAACATAAAAGGAAATTTGATAGTTGTCTTCTTCTTACCAACCTTAACGTCACTAGTTGACAGGGTGTCACCAACATGACTAGCAGGGGCCGATGACATAGAGGACCACATTTCTAAGACCTTGGGAATACCAGGGCAATCCCTCAGAAAGTGGTCACCCTTACAAAGACTGTAAGGAAATTTGGGCTTCAGATTCTTCGTTTTAGTCTTAATAACCTCATCAACACTCCCAGTACTATTGACAATAGATGGTTACTTGGATCCAACATTTGATATGGTTGGAGGCTTGGTCCCTTTCTATTTCTTCTTCTTCTCTTTCCTTTTCTTCTTCTTCTTATCAATCTAGATAGTCGCTTGAGATCTTTCACTAGGAGAAGAAGGAGAAATGGAAGGAAACCCAACGGAAGAAGAAGGAGAAAGGTCGACATGAGTTTGATGTGTGGGTGGTGTGCTTACATATGAAACACCTGCATTCAAGATCACCGGAGTGGAAAACAACCATACTGGTAACCCAATTGTGAAACCTAGAAGGCTTAAAGTAGCGATGTAAGGAGGACCAAAATTTCCGTAAGAAGGAAAAACAAAGGGTTCCCCTAGAAAAGGGGTTCCCTCATTGGTCATTCTAAGAACGAATGCCATAAAAATAAAAATCCAACCTAGATTCTGTTAGGGAGAACAAAGAGCAGACGCTAAAAATCTAGTAAGCAAGTAAGAAAACAAAACCTTCTCACAATGAGCACACTAATTGGTGATGAAATCCAATGTTGTGGGAAAAAGTAAGAAGGGGATGAGATAGAGTGGGTAGAAAATTTACGTTGATGACCTGCTTAATGGACTTACACCTTGGTGCAAGTTCCCACACATAATCGTGGGTATACCCTCCAAGGAGCCCAAGTGATTCTGGCCAACATCGATTCTAGGTACCGTGAGACTTTCCCCTCCACACTCACCTTGTGTAAAGACCCTAAAGCAATAGGCCACTAAGGTTACCAACTATAATAGTGATGCCTAGGGAAACAATCGATAGTCCGATCTAGGCGCAAGGGTAGGGTATCTAACCCAAAATCAACTTGAAAGGATTCCACTCATCATTGTAGGTATACCTTCAAGTGACCCCCATAATACACGCAATCTCTACACCAAGACCAACAAAGCACGGTGAGTAACTCTGCTAGTCTCAATGCGACCTCAGGTGTGACCCTTGTGTGAAAAGGGATTCCCAGGACAAAATGTAGCAATTGGATTTCACTGCTCCCTAACGCAAGATCCTATGCTTGTTTGCAGCTTTGGAAAGTTATCTTTCACACCTATTCCAAATCCCTACAACTAATCTAATGTAGGTTTTCTACCAGAAAATGTAAAAATGTCTAATCAATTTTTAGTTTAGCGCTTGATTTTTAAGGCTTTTGTTACTCAAAAGGAAAATGGCATGGACAATATGGTGTTTTGAACGACTCTAAAGTCATGCAAAGAGATGAATATGCAATCTTTTCATTTCAATGAGAGCTATGCTACAAGAAGGAGAAAACATTCATCATTCCAKATGCACAATGTCCCAAAATGCCAAAAAAAAATGCAATTCCTCTACTTCAAATGCAAGCATTCAAGGAAGACAACAAAATGAGAAGAAGAATCCAAGAAATGATAGGGAGAAAGAGAAACCACTCAAAAATGACCCGACAAAAAYGAAACTAGAAAAGGCAATTTAACATTTCTGAAAGAGGTTTCAAGCTCCTATCAAGAGAAAATATATTGACAAGCATAAAAAACCATCAATAACCAATTCAAACAACTTCACAAACCAACCACAGACTCTGGGTAAAGAGTACTACAAAACATGCTGCAAAAGACTGAGCAAAAGAAGGCAATTTCACTCAAAAAAGACACTAGCGCTCCCCTAGAAGGGTGCATAGAGTGTTACAATGCCCCCTAAAACACATTAGGGGAGTGCTGGCACTCCGTTATGGCCTAGGGGGGCCGTTAATGCTCCCAAAAACTCATAAAAATAGCCAAAAATTTGCAAAACATTCACCCATAATGCATAAAAAATGGTGAAAATATTAGTGAAGGTAGGAAAAGGATAATGGATCATAAAAAATAAAAAAAAGTGATCTGAAAGGTGGTAAAAGGGCAGGGACAAACCAATGAAATAAAAATATGATTCCTTCCCCGGTGGAGTCACCAATTTATGTTACAGGAGAATCCCCCTACGGACAAGTGGATTTCCTCTTGGATGCTAGACCCCTAACTCCAAGATAGAAGGTGCTATTATGGACACTGACATTCCTTTATCATAAAGATAAAATATCAAAGAATAAGAGGGAATAAATGCAAGTACCTTTTTATCGATGTTTCTCCTTGCTCGCTCCAGGATGATCTTGATCTCCAAGCTCAATTGAAGGTCATGTGGTACAATGAGCAACAACAACAATACTTCCTACTCTACTATGATTATCTTTATAATGTATCTATGAAAGAAACAATTTCATATAAACAAACTTTAAAGGAAACAAGCCGAGAATGAATTTATATTAACGAGAACAAAGTGTTTCTTACATCAATGGATGTAGTGCAACAGCTTCACCAAGCTCCCTTTGTCCAAACCCTTGCTCAAATAATCCACACACAGAATGTTGATTCTTCAATGATATCTCCATTATGATATTATAAGTTAGATGCTTTACAGTGTCTCTATACCCTTTCTTATGAGATCATAAGTTAGGTGCTTCTCTATTCCTCTATCATGTTTCAATACCACTCATGAGATCATAAGTTTGGTATCTCCAATCTCTATCATGTGTCAATACCACTCATGGGATCATAAGTTTGGTATCTCCAATATCTATCATCTCTTTTTACCATGAGAAGGCCTCCTTATATAAGCTTGGAGAGACCTAACCACTTGAGAGATCTTTGGGATAAGTTGAGGATTCCTCTCCTTTAGTTGTGGATCTTCCCTAAGATGATGCCTTGACCTCAGATTTGAATCCAACCAACTTCAGAGATTGAGGGGATTCTTCTCTGATTTATCTCAACAAACCAAAATTCACTCAGAAAGGGTAGTTCTCCCCCGAAAGGGTGCGCATAGCATTTCAATGCTCCCCCAGAAGAGGGTACAGAGCGCCAACGCTCCCTAACAGAGCATAGGGGAGCGCTCCCTTCCAAAAATTTACTTTTTAGTGGTTTTGTCAATGGAAAAAGACTTGTACTTTTTGTCAAATGATTTTGCCTCTTCAAAACTAGTATTTGAGGTGTCTTTCAAGTGTTCTTGACAACAATATGATATTTGCGACACTTGTGGGAGAAATGCAACACTTACGACATTTGGTAATGACGACACTAGGCCATAATATTAGTGAGTAATTTTGATGTGTAACAACAATATAATCATGAGGTCCTAGCTACCATTGGGAAAATTTTATCACAAAAAAATTCATTTGATTCCTCAAATGGATCTGGAAGGTTCAAACCCCAATTTTCCAAATTGGGACCTGCCATTAAAATGACCTTGAAAGATGATTCCTCCAAATTTTTCCACTCTAAAAGAATCAATATATATGAAAAATAATAGAATGATCCAGTTCAAATCATATTTTATGGTGATTTTAAAGAGCCTTTTCTTGGGTTAGCAAGCTCATTTTAAAAAAAAAGTTAGAGACGTGTTTCAACACCTTTAAACGACACAATGTTATATCATTCAGTGGATAAAACTAAAAAATGTGAATAATAAACATAGTTACTACACATGGTTTCACCTTGCCTTTTTTGAAACCCTTGTAGCCCCTGTTGTTACCCCTTCAAGTAATACTGCATCAAACACTACCTATATATGGAATCTCACTTCCACTTACCTTTAGGTATATAGGAAGTTGTCTAGGTATACCTGAAACCATATTTAGATAAGATAATTGCTCATATTTTTAGTATAGTACATCGATATCAACACTTGGGGAGACCACTCTCTAATACCTGGGTAGTCAAGTAGTACATATAAAGTCATAGTTGATCCTCAGTTAGTTCCCTAAGATATTGAGTTGAGTAATACTATTGGACCCTACACATATATCAAGCACATGGGTGATATTGAATATGGTAACTTAGAATTTAAAGTGTTTTCCACAAGGGTTGATAAAATAAGTGATGAACATCTATTGGAATCCTACTTGGGAGGATTATAGGAAGAAATTAAACATGATATTTTCTTAAACCATCCTGGAAATATTATGGAGGCTATGCAATTTTCTCATCATATTCAATAAATGAATAGAGATACACATAAGTATACCACTAGAATATATGCAGAAATAATAGACATATTTTGGGCTCATAGGGAAACCCTACCTCAACCTACTTGAATATCACCAAAGGAAATGGAAGAAAAAAGATCAAAATGACTATGCTTTGGTTGTAATAAAAACATTTCAAAAGGAAATAAATTTCAAGAAATAAAAAAAAATGCCTTGGAGAATAATGACAAGGAGGAAATGCAGGGATCTATAAAAAGGAAAGAGGAAGAAATGGAAAACTTAAATTAGTAGGAAAAATATGTATAAATTTTTAACAACAGTGTGATGTGTGAAATATGTGTTCATGCATTGGAAGGTTTTTCAACACCTGAAACCATTAATATTACAAAATAGATTAAGAATAAAAGGGTCATAGTTATTATTGACTCATGGAGTAACCATAACATCATTGATAAAATATTAGCAAAGACCCTTAATCCTTTTGTGTAGCCAGTGACAAATTTTCAAGTTTTGGTTGCTAATGGTGGTAGTATTTATTTTGGAGGAAAACACCACAACATTAAACTTAGCATTGGAGAATATAGCTTAGAAATCATGATGCATTCCATCCCCATTGGAGGTGTAGATGTTGTTCTAGGGATTAAATGTTTGAGAACATTAGGTACATTTTCTACAAGTTATAAAGAATTATTCATGATATTTGAATTGGAAGGAAGTAAATATGAATTCAAAGGATTAAAATATACACCTTCTAAGGTCATCATCTATCATAGAATGGAAAAGATCCTAAACAAGGGAAGTAGGGGAGTCATGGTTAGACTTTATTCTATGGAATTAAAATAGGAAGCTAAAAATATTCCAAATGGATTGTAATGCACCTTGGAAAAGAGCCATAGGGTCTTTGAAGAAATTCCTAAAGGGATACCTACATCTAGGTATCATGAAAATAAAATTGAACTAATACTTAGAATTACTCCTCCTAATAAAAGGCCTTATAGATATCCTCATTAGAAAAAGGGGGGAAATAAAAGAATGGTACAAGACACGATAGATTCTAGCATTATTCAACCAAGAAAGAGTTCATTTTCAGCTCCAGTAATGATGGTGAGAATAACAATTCTTGGAGGATGTGTCCTAATTATAGAGATATAAAAAAATTCACCATGATAGATAAATTCCCTATTCCAAATATTGAGGATCTATTAGATGATATTCAAGCAGTGGCTTATTTTACAAAGCTAAGTCTTAAATCAAGATACTGCTAGATAATATTAAGAAAATATGACATTACGAAAACAACTTTTAGAACTCATGATGGGCACTATGAGTTCTTGGTCATGCCTTTTTGGTTGACTAATTCTCCTACTTTTAAAATCCTTATGAAAAAATGTTTTTAACCCCATGTTAGAAAGTTTGGGTTAGTTTTGTTTGATGATATACTTATCTATATAAAATCATGGGAAGACCACATTAAACATGTGTATAAAGTCATGAAAATTCTCAAGAACAATCAATTGTGTGTAAAAAGATCCAAAATTATATTATTTTTGGGAAAAAATAAGTAGAATATTTGGGTCATTTTGTTTCAAGGGAAGGGGTTAAGGTGGACCCTCTAAAGATCCAAGCTATAACAAAATGGCCTACTCCTAAGAAAATCGATAGTCTTAGAGGATTTTCGGGTCTTACAGGATATTATTGGAAATTTGTTAATAATTATGCACGCATTGCATTCCCACTCACATATATATTGAATAAAATTTCATTTGTATGGAAACAAGAAGGGATACCATTGGCTTTTGAAAGTAAAAAATTAGATGGAAAATACTTGTTGAAATCTACATATGAAAAATAAATGGCATCAATTTTACATGCAATAAAAAAATGGTGACAAAATATCATTTGGGGGCATTTTAAATTCAAGACAAACCATGATAGCCTAAAGTAATTTTTGGAGACAATATCATCATCAAAAGAGAAACAAAAATGTGTAAAAAAAATGAAAGGGTTTGATTTTGAAATAATATACAAAAAGGGGACGAACAATGCGGTTGTAGATGCCCTTTCTAGAATAAAAGAAGCCTCATGTTTTTATTCCATTACATCTTCCATTCCAGTGTGGTTGGAATAATCCTACCATGAATGGAAAAATGAAAATAGTACATGACAAAAAATACAATGTATTAAGAAAGGGATGAACTCTATGGAACATTTGGAATGGAAGAGAGATATTCTTTGGTACAAGGGTAGAATATATTTATTACCTCGATAAAATTGCTGAAATGTTGGTTATAATTGATGTCAAACCTTGAAGAAGTACGGTAGCCACAAAGGTATGGTTATGGAACCCAAAGTTGATTAAGGAAAAAGGTCATGAACGACAGTCTAAATACATGTAACCCACTCATGGATGGATATTCCTCTTCATGTTGTTTCTGGTGATAGGTGGCATGCCAAGTGGTTCCTCATGATTGAGTAGTTATGGACTTGTGAATTTAGAAGCCCCAAATAATGGTTAAGAAACTCCTAGTTGGTTACAAGTCAATTAATGAAAGGGTAAAGTGGTTGCAACAAGAAAGTCAAGAATTCATAAAGTTAAGGAAAGAGGTTATTAGAAACATTATATATACACCTCCAAAAGTCTTTCACAAGTGAATTCACACATTCATTCTATTGAATATCTTCTTATGAGTAAAGTGATATATTAGAAAATTTGCGATGGCAAAATATGAGGAAGAAACAAGTGAGAAGTGTGGTATTTTTTAGATCACAGAGGAGAGATATGATTTTCTGTAAAAACCCTTATTTGTTTGACCCCTGTGGGTTAGAAAATTGGTCTCCTGCAAGGAACCCTTATGAGTTGTCTAGTGCCTGTCATGCAAGGCCCCACATGAAATCATGTATTAGTCCTGCGAGGAAAATATAGGATTGGGGGAAATTCTAGTACAAGTTTGTTGAGGTCTAAGGAAAGGTTATAGGTCATGATTGTTGTGTATCAGGTCAACTACAGAGGTAAAGGTATGTTTATGTACTTATTTTGAAGGTTATAATTGGTTATGGTATGGTGCATGCTTGAGGCATGTTTGGCATTGGTGCATGATTGAGGTACATCTTGGCTACATGGTTGAATAAGATATGCTCTTGAATCTGGGTTTGTTAACTATCATAGACATATACTTGAGATGTGGGTACATGGTTGAGGTATGCACTTGATGTATGGTGGAATATCCATGAGGCATATGCTTAGGTACTTTAAGGAAATTCATTTATCATATGGTACAAGTCTATACATGTTGGCATGGGTGAAAACCCAGGGTTCAATGCTTCAACAACGCACCAACAAAACCCTAACTATCGACCCTTTCGGCAACACCTACGAAGCAGATGAAGTCTCACCCAAGGTAAAGGCAGGGGTGGTTGCAGGACTCAGACACAAATATGTGATTGTAACACCTTAACAAAGAACTTAGTAGTTATATATCATTAGTGTTCAACCTTAATTCACAACGCAGGTAAACCCTAACAACATATCAACCAAGTATTCACCTAGATCTAGTATATTCGAGCACTAAGCACATTCACATAGGTTATATCTATCATTCATTCATATTATTCAACAATAATCTTATCATATCAGATTCATCTAAGCATACATCAGTGCACTAAGCATTAATCATATAAACATAAAAACATTCACAATGAAAAAAGAAACCACAACACAGGATATACGTGGTTCACACCCAGCCTGGGGCTACATCAACCAACTCTTATTTTCTTTTATTGTCTTATGTCAATATTCTACATGCACAAATCCAAAAGATCCTACTTCGCATAGGACATGAGATATGCGCGCACTTTGCTAGATCCTCCTTCCCTGAGCTAGATTACAAAACAAAGCCTTTACACAATCTCTTACAATCACATTCACTTAGCTCTGCAAGTTATCAACATAACATGCACAAAGCATTTACAATTTGCACTCAACACTTTGGCTAGGTACCAATGCCCTCTCTACATCGCCTAGATATCTATTTATACATTACAAAAAGGCCTAATCATGGGTAAACCCATGGGCTGACATCCCCATACCTATTACATAATCCCTAAACAAGGGGCTGAGATCCCGCGATCTCTTCTTTGACTTGTGCTCCACCTTCGACAGCCTGTCGAAGTCCCAAAATAGGTCAAACATGACCAAGGATCCTCAAAACTTGGTCAAGTGCCAACATGCCCCCAACACTCACTTGTGACTCATCCTGAGTCACTCTGATCTGGGTAGCTTTGCTTCAAAAGCCTCGAGCTTGGATTGAGATGCTTCGACCTGTTGTTGCGCCAAGGAAGTCATTTTTTGGCACAGAGGGAGACCCAGGGTTCAACTCTTCAACAATGCACCAACAAAACCTTAACTACCATCCCTTTGGGAAACACCCGTGAAGCATATGAAGTCTCACCCGAGGTAGAGGCAGGGGTGGTTGCATGACTCATATGTCTGCAACCCTAGCTGGGACACAGATATGTGATTGTAACACCTTAAGAGAGCACTTAGCAGTTATAGATCATTAGTATTCAACCTTAATTCACAACGCAGGTAAACCCTAACAACATATCAGTGCAGTATTCACCCATATCTAGTATATTCGATTACTAAGCGCATTCACATAGGTTATATCCAACATTCATTCATATTATTCATCACTAATATTATCATATTAGATCCATCTAAGCATACATCAGTTCACTAAGCATTAATCATATAAATAGTAAGACATTCACAATGCAAAAATAAACCATGACATAGGATATACGTGGTTCACCCCCAGCCTGGGGCTACGTCCACCAAATCTTCTCTTTTATTGTCTTCTATCAATCTTCTACATGCACA
>ML798045.1:48211-71311 GCA_009831015.1 Picea engelmannii | reverse complement strand
CATAGTTATTCCTTTCATTGATTCTACAATTGATTGCCTTGTGTCCAAAATTTCCACAAGTATAACAATGTCCAAGAAATAAATTTTGATACCTGGGAGTAAGTGATCTTCTTTGTGGTGTGGTCCATATAGGTTCACGATCTATTCTTCTGTAGTTTCCTTCATAATGATTTATTTCATACCTGATGGGAGATGATCTTCTTGATGTCTCATTCCTTTTGAATTCTAGTCTTCTATCTTGTTGTTCAACTTGTTCTGGAGTGTTGGTTTCATCATTTTCATCTTCCTTCTCTTTTTTTGTTGTCTTGAAATTGTCATTGTATCCTAGTCCTGTATTGTCATTTGGAGATCTTTGATTGCTAAGGATATCATCTAATTTTTCAGTGCTTTTTTCAAACTTCTTCAACTTTTCTGTTGTTAATAGCAGATCCCCTTTTGTGTGATCCAATTCTTCTTTCAATTTCTCATAATCTTCTAATTTTCCCTTCAATCTAGTAATGGTCTTTTCAAGCTTGTAATTATCTTCTTCACAACTACTCAATTCACCTTTTAGTATTATTTTTTTGTTTCTAAGCTTGTTATTTTCAGTTTCAACATGATTCAACTTTTCAAGATTCTCATCTTCTTGTTCATTCTCTGCATTGTCTTTGTATCCCCAAAAGGAATCAAGGTTGGTTTCTTCGTCTGAATCTTCTTCAAAAATGATTTCTTCTTCTTTAGAATTCTTGTGATCATCATCCTGGGTTTATTGGGTTATGAAGAGGACTTCTCCTCCATCATTATCTTCTTCATCACTCTCATCCGAGGAGATGTCATCATCCTTGGAGTAGAAGATCTTTTTATTGTTGAGACTTCTCTTTTTATAGTAGTAGTTTTCAACAATATGTCTTATTCTACTACAGTTAAAGCATTTGAGAGGAGACTTACCTTTGTATCTTCCACTTCCCTTCTGAAACCTTCTTACAAAATTTGTTATTTCTTCATCAAGGTTGTTATCCTTGTATTTTGTCTTTTGTATGGCTTTAAAGGCTACTTCATTGTTTGGTCGGTCACTTTCTTTACCTGTTCTCATTTCATATGCTATAAGAGACCCATGTAATTCATCCATTGTCATTTTGGTCAAGTCCCTAGTTTCTTCAATGGCAAATACCTTAGCATCATACTTCAAGAGAAGTGATCTCAACACTTTTGTACAACAAATGATTCATCGAGCTCTTCACCTTATCCTCTGATAGCATTAACAACTTCATCAACTCTAAGAAGATAGGTTGCAATATCTTCCTTTTCATTCATCTTCAAATTTTCAAATTTTGCTCTATGTTGTTGAAGCTTGACCTTCTTAACTTTTGGATCACCTTCGTAGATACTCTTGAGTTTTTCCCATACCTCTTTAGCAGTGCTTCAACCCTTCACTTTTATAGCAATGGTTGGTGCAAATGCTGGTAGATTAACATGTCTGGATTTTTAATTACAACTCATAAGCTTCTTCTCATTTGGATCGGTTAGAGCATTATTTGGGATTACATAGCCATTTACAACTGAGTACCAAATGTCTACTCCCAAATTTGTTAGGTAATTTTTCAGTCTATCACTCCAGTATGCATAATTTCTTCCATCAAATTTATGAATCCCATTTGAAATGTTCTCATGTTCATCCATCTCTGCTCAGGATTTTTTTTCCATTGGTTAAATTGTTCTAAAGGAAACCTGCTCTGATACCAATTGTTGATATTGAGAGGGGGGTGAATCGATATCAAGTACAATTTAAAACCTTTTTCAACTTATACTTAAACCATTCAACTATATCCTATGAGAAATGAACAATAGTATAAGAGTTACACCAGTACACCACAGTACACCATGCAAAATATATGAAAAATAATCAATAGTTATTGTTCAAGGGAAGTAATGACTTCCAAAGGTAGCTACAACTTCCAAATGTAAAGGGAGGGATAAAATCCAAGAGGAATATACAATCCTCCAACATCAAGAGAGGATTTAACTCTCCATCCTTTCCCCTTCCTTCCACCCAAGAATATATGAGAGATAATAAAACTTTACATTAAATCATCACCATCAACCAACCATCACATAGAACTTGATAATTCTTCCTGGGACTTCTTCAATTTCTACAATTCCTAAATTCTTGGAATACTATGATCCTGTATATAATATTACTCAATGTATTCTCTGGAAATTATCCAAGTTTCACTCCTTGAATCCTCAACAAAAATAAGTTATAGAGAGAATGGTAGACTTTGTTCAATTCTGGTTTATTCAAGAGACTGCAATTGTACAGAATTCCCCACACTCAATATTTAACATCAGTTTTGGAAACTTGTACAAAAGAAACTAACATCCGTACTCTTTCCAATTAAATTTGTCCCACTTCATTTGGATTCTCTATGAAGAAGTTATGACAGTTTTACTCGAAACACCTGTTTATTGACTAGCTTCAGGACTCGTCAAAAACCCTATCTTCCATAGAGTGTATCTCCATAATTATAGCGAATCAAGCACTGAAAATTTTACCATAGGTACCTTGATATGTCTTCTCAATAACATAGTAATTTCACCATCTGAATCATTCTAGAAAGAAATTTATAGCGGAAATGGTGAGATGACCTGAAAAATAACATACCTTAGAACACATCACCTAAAGAATTCATCCTCCCTTGAAATCCGGCCTTCTTTACTTTTGATTTTCCTCTGAAATTTGACTTGTATATCAAATGAATGTATAATGATATTTATTTATACCATTTATGTCACTTCCTTTTAACATTAGGGTCGACCTGACACTTTCTTATTTTGTAATTATGTTCTTTAATTATCTTCAAGACTTACATGTACTTCCTTATTCAATTCACTTTGCCATCTTCAAAAAATCATTTCTCCTCAACCATGAGGATCCACATGTCATGCCACATACCACCGGAAAAAACATGATGTATACTATCCATCCATGGGTGTTTTATCTTCATGTGCATTTTCCCTCATGTCCAAATACCTTCATCAATCTCGCGGTCCAAAACCCATGACTAGGGTTGACATCAATGAAAACAACCAATCTTCCAACACATGTTGCACTCAATTTTTATGGATGAAGAAAACCTTGCAGGATATACAAGAGGAATATGGCGATCATATTCTAATACTTTGTGATAACACCAGTGTTATAAGTGTCTCTAAGATTCTAGTAATTCTTTCCAAGATGAAACACATTTCGATCAATTTTCACTTTCTACAGGAACAAGTTGCAGAGAAGAACATCAAGATAGAGTACATTGGGACAAAAGATAAGATTGTAGATATTTTCACCAAACCACTTCCATACCTTTTATTCTTTTCGACAAAAAATTGGATTATTACCCTTTTCCATTGATGTCAAATGGGGAGAGAAAGAAAAAAGGCATGGAATTGGAGAGAAAGAACATATGCATGGAGACAGGGGGAGTGATGGTCACAGGGGGACCATGAGAAGGATCATGAGTATTACCATGACATAAATGTTTCCATCAATGCCAAATGGGTATATTGTTGAAAGATTGGTTGTCATTGATGTCAACCATTGAAGAAGTTTGGTAGCCCCAAAGGTATGGTTATGGAACGTGAAGTTGATCAAGGAAAAATGTCATGAAGGATAGTGTAAATGTAGGTAACCCAATCATGGATGGATAGTCCTCATCATGCCTTTTCCAATTATAGGTGGCACACCATGTGGTTCCTCACAGTTGAGGAGTTATGGACTTGTGAAGTTATCAACCTGAAAGAATGGTTAAGAAACACCTAGTTGGTTACAAGTCAATTGATGAAAGGGTAAAGTGGTTGTAAGAAGAAAGTCAAGAATACCTAAAGTTAAGGAAAGATGTTAATTAGAAAAATTATATGTACACCTCAATAATTATTTCACATGTACATTCACAAATTCATTCTATTGAATATCTTCTTGTTAGTAAAGTGAACTATTGGCAAGTTTATGATGGTGAAATATGAGGAAGCGACAAGTGAGAAGTGCGGGAGTTTCAGGATCACAGAGGATAGCTAGGGTTTTTTGTGAAAACCCTAATTTGGTTGACCCCCATGGGTCATAAATTGGTGTCCTACGAGGCACCCCTGTGGGTTGTCTATTTCCTATCACGCGAGGCCTGCATTACATCCTACCTTAGTCCTGCGAGGACAAGACCGAATTGGGGGAAATAATAGTACCGGGTTATTGAGGTGTGAGGAAAGGTTTCATGCCATCACTACTATGTATGAGGTCAAATACATTGGTAAATGTATGTTTTTGTACATATTTTGAGGGTTATACTTGGTTAAGGCATGGTTCATCCTTGAGGCATGTTTGGCATTGGCACATGATTAAGGTACATGTTGGCTACATGCTTTAATGAGATTTTCTCTTGAATATGGGTTGGTTCACTATCAAAGACATATATTTGAGATGCAGGTACATGGTTTATGTATACACTTGATGTATGGTGGTATATGCATGTGACACATGCTTAGGTATTTTGAGGCACTTCATGGATGATATGGTACAAGTCTATACATGATTGATGCTATGATATATGGTAGAGGTTTATACATGTCATATATCATAGCATCAATCATGTATAGGCTTGTACCGTGTATAGACTTGTACGAAGTTGATGAATGGTGTGGTACAGGTTTTGGTATAACACATGTTGATGATTAGTTACAGGTTTATTGTACAGTGATAGTGACAGGTTGGATACAGTGACAGGTTGACAGTGACAGGTTGAATACAGTGAAAGGTTGACAGTGACATGTTGGATATGGTGGCAGGTTGATAGTGACAGGTTGGATAAAGTGACAGGTTGAAAATGACAGTGGAAATGATTGTGGTAGTGGAATTTTGGTATACACTTATATTTTCAGGGCAGTAGGATAGGGTAAGGAAAGGAGGTTGTAGCCTCCTTCCGATTGGTGTCAGAGAACACAGGGAGTTGGAGCTTCCTTCAGATTGGAGCCTGAGAATCAGGGGGTCATATCCTCCTTCTGGTTGGAGCCAGAGAATTTAGGGATTTGTATATTCCTTCAGGTTGGAGACTAAAGGGGCTAAGCTTGAGGGATTAAACCGAAGGGAATCTTATAATATATTTTCCTAAAAGACTAAGGTTTGGGGAAATAACTCTTGTTATCCTAAGTTCAGGTGGGAAGGGGAACAAATGAGAATTGGAGATCATACAGCTTCATGAGGAAAGGTGTCTGATTTAGGACATGCAATTTTATGTGGGAAATCAGTTCATTGTGGGGGTTCTCTGCCATTATTTCCATTCTACCCATGTTCTCACTCACTCAAGCACCAGTCATTCTTTCCACCATTAAACCTCCTCCATTGTCGACCTTTGTAACTGGCACACACTACTCACTTTATCTTGTACCCTACCTTAACGTTTTATGTTGTTTCCATCATCTGTGTTGTACCTGAGTTATATTGCTTCCATTTCCTTTACCCATTCAACTTAGAAGATGGACAAAAGAAACAAGTTGTCATACTGTTAGGGTTTTGGTTTGAAGAGGTGGGTTTTCAAGCCCATGGATTGAATAAGAAGATTGTCAGGCATGTGAAGAACTCTCTCCAGGTGAGACAATTTGTTGGGGAAGTGAAGTCTCCTGGAAGGATCTCAACAACAGTTATAGAGGTTTGATAATTCTTGTCCAGAATATTGCTAAATCCCTAGAAGGGAAGTGGAGAAGTTGATGGACTATTGGATAGTGAAGGTGTATACTTCTCGGGGTGGGACGAGCATGTGGGGAATGAGAGTGTGTGATTTGTGGGCATAAGTTGGCTCCTGGGAGGGAATCCTTCTTATTGTACTATGAGACTTTCCATAGTATAATACTAGCTTAGGAATCCCTTTCCATGGTGGAGTTTAGTTCCAACTCAGGGGTGACCCACATGATGAGCAACATCGTCTAAGGTTGGGAGGTTCATGGAAGGTATGCACACAGTTGGTGGTCTTCTCATAAAAAGATAAGTACCATATCTATGTTAATTGTTATGTTGTGTATCATGTACATGTCTTAATATTTATAAGAATTGCATGTGTTTGCCGCATGTATGTTTTACTGTTAATTTTGCAAGGATCTGTGTTGTAGCAGAATGTGTATGTTTATTTAAATATGCATTATAAATGCATGTGAAAAACAAGTAGTTGTTGTTTTTAATTTATTAAATATGATATTTTCCGCAGATGAAAGCAAGTGGTTCTAGGAGGTAGCATGGCCCAGCCTGGTTGGTTGGGGGTGCTACAAATTGGTATCAGATCTTGAATTCAACAACTAGTTGGTAGCATGCCCCAGCTTGGGTGGTTGGGGATGCTACAAATTGGTATCAGAGCATGAAATTTTTAAGTGGCATGACCGAGCCTGGGTGGCTGGGTGTGTTACATGTTCTTTCATTTTTTGTATTTTAGTTATTTATTAAATTGAATCCATAAGCTAGATATAATAAATATGCGATCTAAAGTAATAAACTGCATAAATCTAAGATTTCATAATATTATAAGATATGTTGAGAAATTTTTTTCTAGTGGAATATCCATGACATTTTATAGATCATATTGGTATCAAAGAAAGTTTCTTGGGGTATTTGTGGGAAGTTGCGGGGATCCAGGAATTGGTTAAAAAAAATTCATAGAACCCTAGAAATGGTTGATGAGTATGTTCATAGAAACCCTTGAGATCCAAAAAAGGAGGGATTTGTGAGGTTGGAAGAGAAAGTCACTGACTCATCTCACAATGTGTCCCTCCTCATGGTGGTGCTAGCAAGAAATATTAGACTATACAAAGTGGTTGGAGACTAAAACTATGAGATCAGATCAAAATGGAAATTGGGAGATAATGAAGAACCAAAAAAGGAGATGAGGAAATAGCCCAAGAAATAATATCCCAATTCGATTGTGATTAACCCTTCACAATCCCTTTTTAGGATGGAAGTGAAAGTTGACATAAGACCATACCAAGGTGATATCAATACATTAAAACTGAATGATTGATTGCAACGAATAGAATTTTATTTCAACATCCACCATATAGTAACAGGGTCATGCTTTAACCTGGTGGGAAAGTCACATGGAGACACTTTGGTGGGAGGTTGATACACTAGTAAATAAGCGGGAGGATTTCAAAACCCTCATTAAGTTCGAGTTCTATCATATTGGGTATGTAGAGGACCAATGGATCTGTTGGAATTACTTCAGTCAAAGGCAGGGGTAGAGTGTATAGGAGTACAACACTAAGTTCAAAAATATGGCCATCATGTTGGGTATCTCTCCCAAGAACCCAAGTGTAATCATAAAGTATCTAGAAGGTCTACATAGTCGCCTATGAAAGAAAGTGACTTTTTTAAAGCCAAGGAAAATGGACGAGGTATGTGTATAGGAACCGTATATGGAAAACATAGGCCATAAGAAAGGGAATCCAAGTGGTTCCAAGCAAAAAGAGCACTAGGAAGCATTCAAGGAGGGGAACAAGAAATGAGGGGGGATAAGAAGACGACAACCACTACACATCCTTTCAATGATCCAAGCAACCATTGTATCCAAAGTTGAACATAAAGAACCACAAGAAGGATGCAAATAAAAATAGTCTTCTAGCCATTGATTTGAGCAATAAAGTTGAAATAAGATTTGAGTGGATGAGAATATTGTTTTCAAATCATTTCATAAGTAGGTGAATATAAGTATCCTTTATTAATAGGATGAGAAGGATATCACCAAACTCTTCCACATCAAGATTCAGGTCAAGAAGACCAAGATACATGCTCTGTTAGACTTTGGTTCACATGTTAATATCATAGAAATATATATGGTCATGAATATTACATTGGAGGTTTGTGATCATGTTATGCCCTATCCATTGGATTGGGTAAACAAGGATGCAAATATCAAGGTAAAAAAACAATGTAAGATCAAATTTGTTGTAAGTGTATACTTTATTAATGAACTAGTCTCAGATGTAGTACCCTTAGACATGTGTGGTGTAGTGTTTGGGATCCTATACATGTATATGAGGGATGCAATATTCATGGAGGGAGCCAACCAATGCCTCCTGATCAAGGATGAGAATTCCTACATATTCAACACGCACAATGGTAAATAGAATATCTCACTAGTAAGTGCCAACCAAGCCAAGAAGTTGATTAGTTCTAGTAAGAAATATATTTTACTTTTCTTAATATAAAATCAGTTTGATGATGATTCGATAAGATTAAAGGCATCCTTGGAGGGGTGAACTACAAGCATACAGAGGAGTACTCCAGGAGCCTAAAGGGATACCACCCAAGAGGGAAGTGGAGCATGAAATGTATTTATTTATAGACTCCCCATTGTTGAATATTAGGCTATATAGATGGTTTATTATGGAAGAAAATGAAGTGAATAAGTATTTGCAGTAGTTGTTGGAGCAGGGACTGATTCGACTGAGCACCTAACTTTGTGGGTTACCTATCATTATAGTACCCAATAAGGATGGGACTTGGCAGATGTGTATTGATTACAGAGATTTAAACAATATTACACTCAAGAATTGGTACCCTCTACCTAGGATCAATGATCCATTAGAACAATTGCAGCACACCAAGTACTTCACCAAGTTGGATTTGAAATAATGAGACCACCAAGTATGTGTCAAATAATAAGATACCTGGAAGACCACGTTCAAGGCAAGGAACAGTTTGTATAAATGGTTGGTCATTCCATTTGGGTTAAGTAATGCACTAGCTACATTTATGAGGTTGATGAAGATGTATTACACTCATATTTAGATTCATTTCTTATAGTATATTTGGATTATATATTGGTTTTATAGATATACCAAGGAATATCACATCTCGCATATTCTGTAGGTCTTTTAAAAACCCTAAAAATGAACCAATTGTTGGTCAACCTCAAGAAATGTGAGTTTTCTTAGCAGTCATTGGTGTATTTGGGGTATGTGATTGGTGGAGGGGAACTCAAGATAGATCCTGCAAACATAGAAGCCATTATAAAATAGTGATTTCCTACAATTTTCACTAGACTTATGAGCTTTATTGGGGTAGCATAGTACTTGCAGAAGTTCATAGATTCATTTTCAGCAATAGTTGCACCACTCTATTCCATATCTATGACTGGTAATAGTTTCTATTGGGGGAAGAATCAAAAGAAGGATTTCAATGAAATAAAATAAAATGTCATTCAAGAACCAATGCCCACATTACCAGAATTGAAAAATTCTTTTGAAGTGGAGACAAATGCAAGTTGGTATTCCATGGGATCATTTTTCATGTAAGGATGAAAGCATGTATGATTTCATTCTAAAATATTTCATGGGGTACTTCTCAACTACCCTACCTATGACAAGGAACTCTATGAATTGGTTCAAATTGTCAAGTAGTAGAATCACTATATGATGGGAAAAGAGACCATCATCCACATATATCACCATCTGCTACATTATTTGAAAGCCTAAACGAAGATACATCAAACAAAACATTACAAGTGTATGGGGGTTTTACACCAATTTCATCTAGTCATCAAGTCTTAGAAGGGACACATAAACCACTTTGAAGACATGCTTTCAAGGTCACCCACATACAATATTATATCATTTGGAACCTTGACGCACATGGATCCTTTTACCAATGATGCATACAAAGAGGCATACATAGAATATGAGGCCTTCAAATAGGTGTTTCAATAGCTATAGGTCCAAATTCATATAGAAAAAGGTGATGGTAAGGTCGAATATCATCTACAGAATATCACCCTAGCCAATATGAATAAATCTAGATATTAATTCATAAACATTGTCCAGTCGGCTCTTTTTAAATAAAAAATTAATAAACAAACAAGTAATTAATTATTAAATCAAATAATTAATTAATTAAACAAACAATTATAATTTCTAAAAATTTTATAGTTATTGATTTCATTATGTCGACTCCTTACAAAAAACTTTTCAAGTATTTATATATGTTTTGAATTCCACTGGAAATTTATCTATATGTATGGATTATCCCGAGAGAGAAAGGGGGGGACCTTCCCTCTGTGTAGGAAGACCTTTGTAAACTCTGGAACTTGAATGAATATATAAATGCAGAAGAAAATTTTGGACTGTTTATGAAAAGATTCTAACCGGCGGTGATATGGGTCTTGTTTTCTTTCACGGTATGTGTCTCCTGTAAGCTTATATTTCATTTTCATTTTCATCTATCTTAACTGGAGAAATATAAAACCTATAATTCATCTATGAGATTCTCTCAGCTTAGCAATTTATACTGGGTTTTTTTTCTACTCAAACCAACTTTGAATCCATTTTAAATAATGCTCTGATGCGGTTGTATGTTTCTTTTTCCTCTAATACCATGCAAATTTTCTATTAAACTCAGACTCATTACCTTATTTATCCTTCTCCTCTTGATAGTTCAATGTTTCTGACCATGCATTGTTCATTCCAGACTCCATAGCCCAAATGTCATCTTTATTTCTCCAGCAACCCAACAACAAAACCCCAAAAAAGACCAAATCTAGACACCGATTATCAAATAAATACCAAGTGACACGTGAGATCCCTCTCTGAGTTGAGAAGGCTAGTGCCTCAGCTCTAAATCCGGTTGAAACAGTTACCTCTATCGTTTGTCTATTCTTTGGACAAATTTCTAGAGTGCTAACATTCTGGCACTGTTTCCAGGGACGAAATTGAAAACTTTTCCCTAGGAAGAACGACATGATTGAGTTCTAAGGTTTGAGAGCAGCAGACACTTAGGCACATATTGGTTGTACTCCGAATCTGGTGACTCCACACATCAAAAATCCATATGAAGGCAACTCCACTCTCATTGAAGAATCCAATTTCCAAACATTTCAGGCAACTCCACTCTCAATACTTCAAGCTCAATACAGAGACTTCACTGAAAGATGAGACCCCTTGAGAGGGGTAAGGAAAGGAAGCATGAAGGAAATAGGTACTCAAAATGGGATATCTTCCAAAACATTTTGTTATTCATTTTAAGTTTCCTATGTTCCTTCCTTGAACGTGCCAAACAAATTCTCCTTTATATATCGTATTTTAATAATGATCATGAAAGACTTGCAATTATATTTCCTCCTCTTAAAATGACCAAGTTGATGAACCCCATGAAGCCCAGGATGTTGTTTCTGACCTAGTTCTTGGTCCAACATCCCTCAAGGCCCAACATAGATACATTCCTTTAAAGCTACCCCAAACCCTTCATGATTTCCCTCCAAATTACTATGAGTATCTACATGTGTTTGATGGAGAGTCTGATATCATCTCAGCTGAAAAGCACATTCAAGGGTTTGAGCATTTTATAGACTTATTTGATATTCATCATCATGATGTGTGCATGAGAGCCTTCTCTCAATCCTTGAAAGGAGACACCAAATGGTGGTTTAAACATTTGCACCCAGAAACCATCAACTCATGGGGGGAATTGAAGAAGGTCTTTTTGGGGTTTTAGGGCAAGAAGAAATATTTAGATTTACAACTTGCTGAGTTCTATGCCTTAGAAATATAGGGCAATGAAATTGTTTTTGTGTTCAGTAAGAGGTTTTCCAACATCTACTATAATTTGTCTGAAGAAATTCAACCCTCTGAGGCTGCTTCCATGTTCCTCTACACAACTACCCTTCATCCAGAGCTGTCTTTCCTTCTACTGGAAAGAAAACCTAAGTCATTGAAACAAATGTTTGATGATGCAMAAGACATTCAACACCATATTCAAGCATATGAACAGACTTGATTTAAAGAGTTGGAAGATGAATATAAACAAGAGATAGTTGACTGGAACCTTGAGCATARAATTGAGAGTAGCATAGGCTCTATTGAATTTCCCAATACCAATGATCTTGTAAAGAATTGAATCCCACTTGTTGGAAGMAGAGGTATTAGTTCAATATCTAATCCATCCCAAAGTAAGYAGGAGGTTGATTATTTTATGTATTCATTTATGGATAGACAAGAAGATGAATGTACAAATCATTTTGTCGAAGAACAAGTTGATATTCCTAATCTTTTCTTGTTAGATGATCTACCTGTATATGACCAATATGAAGATGATTACGATATAAACGATGTTCTTTTTTATAGTGATGTAAATCAACCTGAAAAAAGTATCAAATTAGCTAAAAGGGAATCTATTCCCTTATGTTTTTCCGCATTCAAGTTGTTGAAGGAGAATCCTGAGATCATTATTGAGACAAACGAATTCATGCTAATGAAAGACATCGATAAACCAATGGACCATATTGGTAAGGTCCTGAAACACTCTTCTCATGTGTTCGGTAACCCTATTTCTTGCTATATAAAATATTCTATCATCTTTGAAGTACAACCATTTGTCGAAGACAAAATTGAAGATGAGCAAGTTCATAAATATGCCCAAGGTCAAGATGAGGGAGATATCAAAACAGATGAGACAACCTTACCACTATGTTTTGCCTCTTTCGAATCGCTAAAGAAAAATATTTGTAAGGTCTCAAATCAAGAAACCTCTAGACATAAAGATATATACAAAGAAAGAAGTAGACTTGCAAAGGATGATAATCATATAAATGATCACATAGAAGATTGTGTCAGCTTAGGTTTGCAGTCTATGTTCAGCTATCAATATGAAAAATAATAAGAAGTTGCTCTTGAAATTGTTGTTCGGGATCATTTCCTTTCACCTGAAACTAATATGGATATTCAACATGACGAAGTGTTTCAAAGATGTCTTTCTTCCCTTGATAATGATGTGGTGGTTCAATGTTTGAACAACATAGACACAGATGGGGTTTTTAAAAGTGTAGCTCTAGACTGTGAGATAGTGCATACTGTTATCTTTTCACATTTGCAAGGAGATTATGAGAAGGAAATTTTTTCCATTCATTCATTTGAAAGTCAAAATGACAGTCTGCAAGCAAATTTCCATAAGTTCAATGAAGCTAAATCAGAATTGTTTGATGAACAAGAAGATGCTCGTAATATGGCTGTCACATTTGAAGATATTCAAGAATATATGAATGTTTTTGTCGAGATGCATAGAGGGGTAGACAAACCTATTGTCACCATTTCATTTGAAAAGGTTCTCAAAACCAAAGGAATAAAGCAAGAGCAACAAACACTTATGAAATAAGTTTTTCTTTCTGTTTTTTCTCATCAAGAAGAAATGACTTTTCATGGTTTTCAAAATTCTATGGCCATCCTATTATAGTCTTCAATGAAGGAGGATTTTGTTTCATTCATAAGCTCAAGTTCTAGATTCAACATGTGTTTTCAAATGCCATTTGTTCGATTTGTCTGCCTTCTTAAGGAATATGTGATCGGAGAAAAATCGGGAAGCCAATTGCTTGATTGGTTCCATTGGCACTTTAACATCACTTGATTGAGTATTCTTGTCAGCAGTTTTAGGATAGATAGGAGTGTGTAAATAAGATGGTCGGTCAAGAATTTTTTTTTTCAGTCTGGGTTTTCAGTACTATATATAGTCAGTCTTCAATAATAAACTTAATGTCCAACATCCAGTCAGAATCCATGCACAGAGCTTGGTTTTCAGCAGACACTGGTGACATAGTGGGAGCAGGGTAAGCACACATGTTCTGGGAGCAGCCCAATGGATCAGGCACAGGGTCTACAAGTTCTTTTCTACCTCACAGGGAGGATAACATCCCTAGTTGGCTCCTATGTTATCTCCATAACAATTTTTAGACAAGACCCAAGTCTTGAGAGTATAGCGAGAACTACATCATCGCGGAAAGCTAGACAGTTTAGAGGATTGGGACATATCTCACGACGAATGGACAAATATATCAGAGGAGAAAGAGGTATAACTCAGTGGGCCATCGATCAAAAAATGACCCAAATCAACTGCTGGAGCCCCTATTGGGTGGTGGACTTGCAAGAGACTTAACCATATAAGGGAAGACCGGGGAAAACGCTTGTGGTTTTTAAATTGGACGCGTGGCACCTCCAAAGATACATCGGGATGAAAAGTGGGTTGTCGAAACCACTTTTTCAAAATTCCCAATGTCACGTGCTTCAATACATCAAATCAACCACTCGTGGGACGGGTGACGACTAGTTAGAATCACCCTGTTTCACTTGTTCGGTACTTCACAGTCGTATGATTTTAGGTGAACACTGCCATGTAACGAACTCGAAAGCTAATCATTTGAAATGGATTAGCCAAGCATGGAAAATCAACGTACTTGTATGTGAGTCTGTCAGTGATTCATGATTAGGATTATATAACTACCAATTCTTGAGTGTGGAGGCATCATTTCATCCATAAACGAAGTAATCCCTAATTTGCTCAACTCTCTAATCTCTATAAAATCATTTCGGTGACCACAAAATTGAGATATATGGACAAATCTATATCCAGTAAGACTGTTCATTCAAGAAATATGGCAGATTTCCCTACGAGTAAAAAGGAAAGGGTAATTGCGCATATATTAGAAACTAAATTCCAAACAGAACCCGCTACAGACTCGAAATTGGAAGTCAGGTTAAATCCCATTATGAGGGATTTAGTCATCAATAGGCAAGTTGTTAAAAAGAAATATAGAAAGCGACAAAAGAAATAAACCATAGCTGAAACGACCAAAAGTGTTGGAGAGAATCAACCAGTCTGGTTGGATACTCTAAAAGAAAAGATCGCTAAGATGAAATGAGTCCTCAAGTCAAATTAAGTACATTTAAGCAAATTTTGGACAGCTATCATTCGAGGAAAAGGGCCCCAGATATGACAGACTCACTCTTAACGGTCCCTTTAAAATAGGATAATTGTTATTATGAATCATTCCCCTTTTGTAATTTATCTCTATTTTTAGAAACAGGGGGAAGTCTAAATGTTTTGAATTCCACTGACAATTTCTCTATATATATGGATTATCTCGAGAGAGAAAGGGGGGGGACCTACCCTTTGTGCAAGAAGACCTTTGTAAACTCTGGAACTTGAATGAATATATAAATGCAGAAGAAGATTTTGGATTGTTTATGAAAAGATTCTAACCGATGGTGATATCGGTCTTGTTTTCTTTCATAGTTTGTGTTTCCTATAAGCTTATATTTCATTTTCATTTTCATCTGTTTGAATTGGAGAAATATAAAACCCATAATTCATTTCTGAGATGCTCTCAGCTTACCAATTTAGACTCTGTTTATTTCTACTCAAACGAACTTTAAATCCATTTTAAATAATGCTCTGATGCGATTGTATGTTTCTTTTTCCTCTAATACCATGCAAATTTTCTATTAAACTCATACTCATTTCCTTATTTATCCTTCTCCTCTTGATAGTTCAATATTTCTGACCATGCATTGTTCATTCCAGACTCTATAGCCCAAATGTCATCTTTATTTCTCCAGCTACCCAACAACAAAATCCCAAAACAAACCAAATCTAGCCACCGATTATCAAAGAAATACCAAGTGACATGAGAGATCCCTCTCTGAGTTGAGCAGGCTAGTGCCTCAGCTCTAAAGATGGTTGAAACAGTTACCTCTGTCGTTTGTCTATTCAGTCGGATAGACTTACAGAGTGCTAACACATCTCACAAATTAAATGACTAGGGCCCACATTAGGCACTTTCTCACCCCTTAGGAGCCTAGGTGACGAGAAACACTTGCCTATGCACTTTTTAATTAAATTTTTAACACTCCCTCTTACCGAGGAAAGTGTTACTCACCACTCCAAGATTGTCCCTTAAAAATAAAAAATTACCTCTTCCCAATGCTTTGGTGAGTATGTCTGTGACCTACTCCTTTGTAGATATGTACTGTATCTCCACAGCTCCTCTCTGAACATAGTCAGGGATGAAGTGATAACGAATCTCGATATTCTTAGACTGGCCATGAAAAAATGGATTCTCCGAGAGTTTAATGCAACTCTGATTATCACAGTAAATCACGGTAGGCCTCAACTGCACACCGAATAATCCCACCAGTAACTTGTGAAGCCAAAGGGCCTCACAACTAGCCTGAATGGATTCCATATACTCATCCTCTGTAGAACTCAAAGCCACTGAATTTTTCTTCCGACTGAACCGAGACACAACTGCTGATCCCAATCCGAAACAACACCCTGAAGTACTCTTCCTATCACTGACACGTCCTGCCAATCTGAATCTGTATAGCCAACCAAACGAACTCCATCTCCTCTTTGATAGTCCAGACCATAATCTATCATACCACAAATATACCTGAGCACATGTTTTTCTGCCACCTAGTGCACTCTCCTCGGCTCCACCATGAACTGACTGAGAGTGTTGACATCAAAAAAAATATCTAGCCTGGTATTTACCAAATACATCAATGACCCGATCAACTGATGATACAAGGTGGAATCCACCAACTGTGACTCAGAAGCATGAAGCTTCTTCTAGTTGGTAATCATAAGAGTAGTCATGGGCCTATTGTCCTCCATTTGAAATATCCTCAGAATGTCACACACATACTTCCTATGTCCTAGGAAGATGTGTCCAGGCTCCTGCCAAACCTCCAATCCCAAAAAGTAGTGCATTAGTCTGATATCAGTCATCTCAAACTCTGAAGCAAGGATCTCGTTGCTGCTACTGATGAGTCTCTATGCCCCTGTAATGAAAAGATCATCCACATATAGCAAGAGAATGAGAGGATCCTCTCCAACCACAATGAAGTATAGGTTGGGATCTGCCTCATTCTTCTCAAAACCCAACTACTACAAATCGACATATATCATCGAATACCAAGATCTGGGAGCTTGTTTCATCCCATACAATGCATTCTTCAGTCTACACACATGATACTCTCTCCCATGCACCTCAAATCCCAATGGATTCTCAATGTACACCTCCTCCTATATAAGTCCATTCAGAAATGCAGTCTTCACATCCATCTGGTAGATCTTCCAACCCATCTCTGTTGCAATGAAAATCACTTCCCTAATCGAAGTATATCTAGCAACCAATGCAAAGGTATCATCATAGTTGACTCCCTCAACCTGTAAAAACTGTCGAGCCACAAATAGAGATTTTTACTTCTCAATTCTGCCATCTACAACATTCTTGAGTTTATAGAGCCACCTGGAAGTCACCTCTAACTTCTTCTCATCTCTAGGAACAACTTCCCAAACATCATTCTTCATTATGGAATTGTACTCTTCCATCATGGAATCTTTCCAAACCTGTCTACCAGTATCCTCCTCAAAGGTGGAAGGCTCAGACTCCCGAATACTATTCACCATCGTGATGCAGCTACAAAAATTCTTGGGAAGTTTACTCTCCCTTACTGTCTAGATGGGATTCTCCACTGAACCCTGTGCCTCCCTCAAAGTATCCTAAAGCCACTTGGGCTTCCTCCTCTTTGAAGTAGTGTCTCGTGGAGGGGAATTTCCCTTCTCAACCCCATCTGTTGAAGACTATGATCTTGAAGTAGACTCTATAGAAATCGATCCTGAAACATGTGGACTTGTAGCCTACAAACCTGAACCCTGTGGCCCTGTCACCTGTGAATTTGTCGTCACCTAAACTGGTGGCCCCAAACTCTACGTCACTGTAGTCTGCTATAGACTCACCTGAATCTAAGGTGAAGACTTCTCACCCCTCTATGTCCCCCTAGACTTCCTAAAGGCTCTATCCTCCTCAAATCTGACATCCCTCCTCAAGACAGTCTTCCTCAAGGAAGGAAGGTATATACAGAAATCCTTTGAAGTCTCATTGTACCCAACAAATATCCCTTTCTCTGTCATGAGATCCAGCTTTGTCCTCTTCTCAGAAGGGACATATGAATAAGTGATGCATCCAAAAATCTGAAAGTGCCCCACCTTGGTCTTCTTCCAAGAAAAAGCCTCCTCGGGAGTCATGCTCCCCATAACCTTGTGAGGACTCCTATTATGCAGATAAAATGCAGTGTAGCATGACTTAGTCCATAGAAATAGTGTGAGCCCCTGATCATGTAGCATGGATCTCGCAGCCCCAACAATGGCCTTGTTCTTCCTCTCTGCAACCCCATTCTACTAGGGGTTGTAAGGAATAGTCAACTCTCTCCTTATGCCCTCTCCTACACATAATTCCATGAAAACCTTGGAGGTATACTCATCCCCATTGTTTGTCCTCATAACTCTGATTTTCTTTCCTATCTGGTTCTCCACAAGATCTTTGAGCTCTTGGAACTGAGTGAAGACTTGTCCTTTGGTCTTCATGAAGAAAATCCAAGACTTCCGTGAGAATTCATCAATGAATATAACATAGTATAGAAAAATTCAACGATGTTGAAGACATCAGTCCACATACATCTAAATGAATAAGATCAAGAATACCTGTTTCTCTATTGTCATTTCTAGGAAAAGCAATCTTGATGTACTTTCCCAAAGAATAGCCCTTGCACAACTCATGGTGCTCTGAACTGAAATCTGGAACTCTAGTCACCATCTCCCTTAGTACTCTCAAAGTCCCATGGTGGAAATGTGCCATCCTCTAGTTCCATAGCTCACATAGGTCACTACTGATGGTAGCATGAATCAATTCTCTCACTGGATGGAACATAAGCTTGTACAACTTCTCATGTCTAGTCCCAATCACTTTGGACGAAGTGATACTAGAATCCTTTGGGAAAATGAGAACCTACCCATCACAGAAACAAACCTCATAACCCCTCTCCTCAATAGCATAAATTCACACTAAGTTCTTCTTCAAGCCTGAAACATATAGAACCTTTGTCAAATACATGGGAGAAAAAGACTCCCTCTAAAATGATACAATCCTACAATCAACTGTCTTGACCACCCGGTCATCTCCAAGCACCACCTCAACATCTCCAATATGTGTAAGGTCTGTCAAGTGCTCACGAACCCCTGTCATATGGAGAGAAGCACCACTGTCAATATACCACATATTCGAATGAGTGGTCCTCGTGGATAGATACACAACCAAGGAAAATTCCTTGTCGAATTTGGTGGAAAAATCTTCCACCACTATTGAAGCTATTGTTTGTTTCTTCTTCTTGTTAGGACACTGACCTACATAGTTCCCAAACTTGTGGCATAAAAGGCACTTGAATTTTCTCATGTCTTTCTTCCCTTCACCCTTGGGTTTGTTACCACCCTTAGGACCCTTCTTGAACTTCTTCTTATTGTAGGAAGCAAGAGCCACATTCTCCTCCTCATGATTTGCAGATGAACTACCATGTACATAACCTCTCTGGGTCTACTCCTGAACGAATTCATCCCAAAGACGTTCCTAATTGGGAAGCTTCTCCCTAGGAACAATTCCCTCCACAAAACAACCCATTGTATGGAAAATCCATTCAATGTTTTTCTCGCAAGCTCACTATCAGCTATGGCCTCCCCCATAGCTCCAATCTCATTTCTCACATGTGTCAATCTAGTAAGGTATGTGACCACATTTTCAATCTTGGTCATTTTTATGCTCTTCAGGTTTTCCTTCAAAACCATCTTTCAGTTTTCATTAGTACTCTAGTACAATTTTGTCAAAGACTCCCACATCTCATAGGCATTTGACTTCCTCATCAAGTGAGGAATCAAATGGTCCTTGATGACATCAAGAATAATCCTCTTATCCTTGATACTCTTCTTATTGTAAGCTGCAAGAAGAGTAACATCAGTAGGTACCACCACATGATGAGTTGCAGTATTTTCCACAATGTCCCACAACTCATTTTCTTTCAACAATAATATCATCCTCTCCTTCCAAGCACCAAAGTTTGTTGCCCCATCAAGTCTGTCCTCAACTCTCAAACCTGTATCCATTAACCCCTTTCTGCTGAAAAATGAAAAATTAAAAAATATTCCCTGTGAAGTGATTGTTGTCCCAACTTTATGACTTGCTGAAATATCTCTACTTCTTTCACCTCAGCTTTGATACCATGTAAAATTTTAGACCTGAACCCAGTTTCAGTCTCGCTGATTTTTCAGCCAATGTTTAATGCCCAAACCCATATTTATAACAACCAATTAAACACAACAGAAAATAATTTCTAGAACTGAAACATGAGGATTATGAACATCATTTATAATGCAGAAATAAAATATCAACAACACATAAACTTAGAAAATATTAACACAGTTATTTTTGGTCTAACAACGACCCTGGAAAAACCCACAAGGGGAAAACCAGTGAGAGAGGGAGATTTTTATTATTTAGGAGCTTCAGAGAAATTGTTTTACATCATGTTCATATTCAGAAATTTAAACAAACTTATCTCGATAATTGTGCCAAGTCTTCACATAGGAAAATGAGAAAAACTCCTCAAAACTCTTTCCAGAATTTTCTGCAATAAATTACAGGTCCGCTCCTTGATTTCCATGCCTCCAAATGGTTGTATGGATGCCTTGAAATTCATTCCAACATCTACATCAAATTTCTAGGTGCATTAATGGTTGTACGACATCCTTGGAAACCATGACAAAATTTCCATAAAACCCACACAACAACCTGCCTTGATTTCTATGCCAAGAAGTGACTGTACGGAATCCATATGGTACGGATTGTGTACGACCGACTGTCCCTCCTCGAAAACTGTGCCAAAAGTATGACTGTAGGGACTGATAAATCCATATTGTATGAACATAATTAAATGATATTTGTCTCCTCGATTTCTGTGCACACAAAATACTATACAGACCCCAAAATCCATACTGTACAGTCTTTTGTGTATGTTGAACCTCTTTCCTCGATTTTTGTGCTAGTTAGCAGCCTTGGGATGCATGCCCTAGATTTGCAAAAAGGGCCTCTTCTCAAGATCGAAAATTCTCTCTCTTTCTCTCTCTCAAATGTCTCAACAACCCAACAATGGGTGCGCCCTCCAACCCTAATCGACCTCATGAGGGAAGGTGAAAACTCTCTTCATCCAACAATGGAGGTTAGATGAGATCAACAATGGAAATCAAATCACTTTATCCACCCACTTTCCCTAAGTCTCAAAAAGTCACCTTTTAATTTGCATCTCACAAATTAAATTACTAGGGCCCACATTAGGAACTTTCTCACCCCTTAGGCGCCTAGGTTATGAGAAACACTTTCCTAGGTACTTTTTATTTAAAATTTTAACAGTTTTACCAACAACTAAAAAACGACATGACTATCTATTTTTGGTAGTTGACAGTTTTAACAAGATGTGTATTATCATGCCTTGTCAAAAGACCATTAAAGGAAAAGAACCAACAAACAAGTTCTCTGAACAGGTTTGGGTGCGATTTGGGATATTGAGGAGCATCATCTCGGATAGGGATACCAAATTTCCTAGTGCATTTTGGACTACATTGTGGTAGAAGATGAACACAAAGTTGAAGAGATACACGACATTCCATCCATAGGTATAAGGGAAGAAAAAAGTAGTCAACAAAACATTGGTGCATCTTTTGATGGGTTACAATCAGAAGCATCCAAACACCTAGGATGAAAATATGATATATATACAACACTCTTATAACAAATGAGTCCACACTTCTACTAGTAAGTTTCCTTTTAAAACTTTCTTTGGATATTTTCAACCTTCACCCTTGGATTTTGTATATGGATAGCAAGGAGGAGTGAGGAAGGAACTTGCAAGAGATGCATTGAGAGAAAAAAATATTTTGAGAAGAATAGGCAGATCCATTTTCAATTAGAGGATATGTTGAAGAATTCATGGGAAAAGTATAAGGAAAAACATGATCAAAACAGAACCAAGAATTCATTCAAAGTGGGAGATAGGGTTTGGTTACATTTGAACAAGGGAATACTATAGGGTCGTGGTAAGATATTAGATAAGGTGGGAGATAATGCCTACAGACTCTATATACCCCCATACATGCGCATTTACTCAATAGTGAATGTGGATAATTTGAAACTCTATGAGCCCTCCATGTTGGATCTTAAGGAGGAGTAGGTCCTACCTACCATAGAGGACTTAGCACTAAATCATCAGTCATATTTAGTAGAGGACATGATTTTGTAGAAGAATTATAGAAATACAAGATAGGAGTAGCATGACCTTTGGTGGATTGGGTTGAAAGGACAACTTCCAAGAAAAGAAAATGGTACTCTAGGGAGAAGGTAGAGAAACAATTTCCTCGCCTCATTCAATAAATATTTTGGGCACCAAAATGATTTATAAATGGGGAGGTATGATACATATTAGATCATTATATTATTTTTCATCTATCTCAATGCTTTCACAGTGGAGAAAATTGGAGGAATCATCTTGTAGGATCATTTTAATGGTAGGTCCAAGTTTGGGAAATTGGGGTTTGCACCTTCTTTATCCATTTTGAGGCATGAAATGACATTTTTTGGGGTCAAAAATTCCTCATATTTAGATAATACCCCTTGGCGTTGATCTATACTTGGAGACCTTTCCAATGGTGCAAGTATTGCATCAATCATATCATGTATGAAAAAATTATGTCTCTCGCAAGTTAACCTACCATGTTGACCACCATGGAATGAGAGGATGCCTTGTCAACCTTGTTACTTGTGCATATGGGGATAGCCACATATGCACTTTTAAGAATATTCTAGAAGGTCCAAAACCTTATCATAATTGAGGGTTTATGAAGTAAAAACCTTACCACTAGATGGCTATCAGGCTATGTTAAATATGCGCTGCTAGGACAAGAAGGGGTTCCATTATTTTTCATTGCATCATGTTCCATAGTTGAGGAAAACATCTGAGAGTGGTATTTTGTGATCATAACAGAGAGAGGAGGAGGATGTTGTAGTAGTCATTTAGGTCACAGTGTCAAAAGGTAACTCCATATGTTGGATTACTGAGAGGAGGGATGAATCAGTAATAGAGCAATTTAATCCTTTTAACCATATAATCCAAGTGTTTTATCAATGTAGAATTATCATCCAATAAATGCAAAGTAAATAAGAAATGAACAAATGAACAATCATACACATACATAGTACACCAGTGTTTTACGTGGAAACCCAAAGTGGGAGAAAAATACAGAATGCTTTTTCTTACATGTATTGAAGAATTACATTCATTAGAAGCACCAACTTCCTTTCTTTTCCAGCTGCAACTGGAAGGAGGCTCCAACACCCTTGTTTCTCAGGCTACAACCTGAGGGAGGCTCCAACTCCCCTATTCTCTGGATACAAC
>ML798045.1:34890-47822 GCA_009831015.1 Picea engelmannii | reverse complement strand
CATCAACTACTTGTCTCAACCATGTACCCAACATGTACCTTAACCAAAATCCCTCATAAATTTCATCATCCAAATATGATTTGTAACTTTGTAATAGACTTGGTGTATATGATCACATACCTGCAAACCTTCCTTAACTTTCATAACAAGAGACTAGCATTTTCATCAAACTTTTCTTTAGTCTCACATGACTAGTTTGGGATTAGTCAACAACCCTAAATTTAAATAATCATAACTATGTACCTGTAATGAATAAAGATATGAAAATAGTACACAATTTTATTCAGTTTGTTTTATGCAATTCCTCTAGGTGTCACTACTTGGAACCTCTCAGAAAATGAGTTATAGAAAAAATGGCATACCTTGCTGAATTCTGGCTCATTCTAGAGAGCGACCTTGTAGAGCATTCCCCGCACAAAATATTTGTTGAATCAATCTGAAAATGTTACAAAAAATACTAGAGACTATACTATAACTAAAACATTTGGTCTTACTTAATTTGGAACTGTTATGAAGAATTTATGACGTTTTTCCTTGAAACACCTATTTTAGACTAGTTTCAGGACTAGCCACAAACCCTATTTTCCACGGAGTCTAACTCCAAAAATACAACGAACCAAAAGATAAAATGTTTACAATAGATACTTGGATATGTTTCCTCAATGGCCTCTCAATTTCATGGTCTGAATCATTCAATAAAAAGTGTTATTGTAAAAACGGTGAGACGACTTGTAAATAACTTACCTTATAAAGCATCATCAAAAGAATTTATCCTCCGTTGAATTCCAACCTTCTTTTCTTCACCTTCCCTCTGAAATTCAGCGTAGATATCCTTTGGTTACCTCAGTCACCCATATATATTCAATATGCTCAAGTGTGATGTAAAATGAGAGAGCCTTGCCTCTTATTTATACTCTCCGCGTAGCTTCCTTAGATGCATCTTCTAGGTCACTTTGCCCACTTTCCTTGTTTTAGGGTTAACCCACTTCTAATTTCTCCATTAAATTTATTATTTAAATAATTTATTATTTAAATAATTTATTTTGTATTCATCTTGAATTATAGTACACTCATTACTTCACTTTATTAATTACCTCCTAAAATCTCTTAAACCACTTTGACTACTTTGACCTTTTAGGGCTTCTAGATGACATATGAGGGTCCTCCAACTTCGTAAGGCCATAACTCTCAAACCGTGAGGATTTATGTGACGTTCCACATACCACCAAAAATGGAATGACATTTACTATCCATATATAATAGTATTACCTTAAAATATATTAAAATTCATACCATTATACATGAAACAACACTGGGTCCATTACCAAACCTTTGTGTTATCAGAATTCACTACCGGACTTTATTGAAGGGTTGACATCAATAACAACCAACCTTAATAAAAAATATCCCCCTTTGGCATTGATGGAAACACTCTGATGCAAAACTAAAATCATTTCATGAAATATTGAATTCATATCACTCATGCTCCCCCTCTAACCATGCCTATGTCCTCTGCATCTATGTCACCTTTTCTCCCCCTGGAGTCATGTCTATGTCCTCTACATATGATAAATCTCTCCCCCTATTTCATGAATAGAAAATGAATCTTTCCATCTGGGGCTACTCCCCCTAACTAAATTTTATGTTATCCCAACCTGAACTATCCTCTTTATGGTGGTTCCTCATGTACATCTAAGACATATAAGATAAGCATTCAAAGAATTCATTTTGGAGTAGAAATAACTCCGAGTCTTTGGTGAAGATACTCATAGGCTTCACGTGGAAGTGATTTTATAAATATGTCTTCCACTTTTTCTTTTGTGCCCACATACTCAACTCTGATGTTCTTTTCTACAACATGTTCCCATAGAAAGTGATACTTGATTGTAATGTGCTTCGTCTTCGAGTGCATCCATATTCATTCAATTTATTCCTATATACCCACTTTGTGTCGATCACATTCTTATCCTTTCGTCTTGGAACCAATTCCCAAGTGTCATTTTTCTCTATTTTATCCAATTCTTTATCCATGGACTTGTTACAAAATTCATCCTTAATGGCCTCTTCAAAATAGCATGGTTCAATCATAGATGTGAGTGCAAGGTGCGTTTGTTCTGGTGAACATATTCTTCTTCTAGTCTCAACTCCTGCGACTTTGTTTCCAATAATATGATCTGAAGGATGATTCTTCTGTACTCATCTGCTAGGTGTTTTTGGACTTACTTACTGAAATTTCTCTTCTATTTCTGTTGAATCCTCTTCATCTTCCCATTCTTTTTCATATTTTGTTTCTTCTTTGTAAAGTTGTTCCATTGATTCATTTTCTTCTTCCGTTAATTCTTGTCTACTTGTTTCATCAATTGTTACGTTGATGATTTCCACCACTTTGTTCAATCTCAGGTTGTAACACTTGTATTTTTTTCTTTTACTTGAGTAACCAATAAGTACTCCTTTGTCCACATGAGAGTCAAACTTTCCCATCATGTCATCTTCTCTTTTGATGTAGCATTGGCTTCCAAAAACTTTGAAGTTCTTTACATTTGCTAGTCTTCCTTTCCATAGATCGTAAGGAGTGTTTTCAGTGTTGTTTCTGAGCATTACTCTGTTTTGAATGTGAATTGTTGTATGCACTACCTATGTTCAAAACACATTTGTCCATTTGGAATCCATTAGCATTGTTCGAGACATTTCCTATATTGTTCTGTTCTTTCTTTCAACAACTCCATTCTGTTGAGGTGTCCTAGCAATGGAGAATTGCCTATTTATTCCATGACTGCTGGAGTAGTCCATAAATTACTTTGAAGTGAACTCTCCTCCATTATCAGATATCAAGCATTTGATTTTTGAATCCATTTCATTTTCAACCATTTCCTTGTAGATCTTGAAGTTTTCAAAATCTTCTGACTTATTCTTGAGAAAGAAAACTGCGGTCATTCTTGTATAATCATCAACTAATAACATAATGTATTTCTCACCTTTTAAGCCCTTTTTTGTAGTTGTTCCAACTAGATCAGTATGCACAATTTCCAGTGCTCTTTTCATTCAATATTCCTTTGATTTGAACATGCTCTTTGTTTTCTTTCCTTGTTGACAATGCTTGCACAAAGTGTTGGTTGGTTTCATGATTTGGAGCAATTCTCTGACTGCTTCTCTTTTGTTGACTTTGACAAGGTTATCAAAATGTATGTGACTCATTATTTTGTTCCATAGCCAACTTTCATCTTCCTTTCCTAGAAAACACTTTTCATTTCCAATTTCACTTCACACATATATGTTGCTTGAAGTTCTCGCAGTTGTAGCAATCAATTTTCCTGAACCTTATTTTCTTATCTTGCACTTTTGTGAATCGAAAGTAACTTTATGACCTTGGTCACACATTTGGCTCACACTTAGAACATTATGTTTCATATATTCTAATAGTAGAACATTTTCTGCATTTGTATTCTTATTCCCAATTCTGACTGTGCCTTTTCCAATGATTTTGGTTGAATCATCATTTCTGAAGGAGACTGATACATCTCTTTCCTTTCATAATGTAAGAAACCTGTCTCTATCACTTGTCATGTGTTTTGAACACCCATTGTCAACATACCAACCACATTTCTTATGCTTATCTTGTAGAGTGAGTGTGCATTCTTCGTTGCTATATTGATCGTTCTTTCTTATCCATGTCATTTTCTGAGGTTCCTTTATGTGACTATTGTTATTATGTTGTTGTTCTCTAGGAGGGACTATCATTCTACAATCTTTGGTCATGTGGCCAAAATTGTTACATTTGTAACATTCCACTTCAGTGCTCAAAGATTCAAACCTGTTGTAACTTATTCTCTATGTTTCACTAGGCCTTCTTGGATAACCCCTTTGTCTATGACTTTGAAATCTTTTTTTGTTCTTGTTGTTAGCTCTGCAATTCATAACTTTATGTCCAAAATTATTACATGCATAACATAAACCAAAAAAGATAGTTTGATACCTTGGAGTTGAAGATCTTCTGAAAGGAGGTACTCTTATGGATTCTTCTTCTTCCCGAGGCCTATCTGTTGATTGTTGATTCTAAAATCTGAATTTTCTTAGTGGAGGAGTGTCCATTAATATTCCTTGTAGATCTTCCTATCCCCCTTGATTGTTTCTACAAATATTTTTGGATATGTTTCTTGCTCTGTTGTTTTGGAGCTTGATCCTTTTTCTGTCTGATTGTATCCAAGTCTGAACTTGTCATGATGAGATTTTTGACTATTGATAATGTCATATAAAACTTTTGAGTTGTTCTGCATATTTTTCTTTTGAAGATCTTTTCTTAATGTGACAATCTTTTCTTCCAAATTTCCAATGATCTTGTCTTTTTCTTCTAGCTGTTATTTGAGTGCTTCTTCAATTCTTTTATCTTGTTCTATTTGAACCTTCAAATTTGTGATCATTTTTTCTAGTTCTCGAGTGTGTTCTTTCTTGTCTAGTTCTTCTTGTAGTTTCTTGTTTTTCTTGTTTTATATTTTGATAACTTCTATGGCACACATTAATTCCTCTCGATAGTCAACTTCTGCCTCTTCAATTTCTTCTTCGACTTCTTCATATTCTTCTTAGGAGTCTTCTTTATCAAAGTCTTCTACATCCATGAATAGAAGTCTTTCTGTCTCACTGTCACTGACTTCATCTTCATCTGATGATGATATGTCTTCTTTGGTGCATAAGATTTTCTTGAAAAATTTCTTTGTGGTTCTTTTGACTTTATATGTTTGTTTTCCTTTTGATTAAACTTTATCATTTCTCTTTTTCTTATAAGAACATTTGTTAGAAAAATGACCAATACCATCATAATTAAAAAAAATTAAAGGAATCTTACCTCTATACCTACCATCAGTTCCCTTGTTCAGTATTTTGACAAAGTTGTCCACTTCTTCATCATCTTTCGAGACGTCACTTCTGCTGCTATGTTCTTATTTTTGCCTTCCATTTTTCTTTTAATTTTTGGATGCTTTGAAGGTTGCTTCTTTTATATATGGATTTTCCTGTTCAGTTCTCATTTCATATGATGTGAATATTCCATGTAATTTGTCCATGCTTATTGAGTTTAGATATGATCTTTCTTCTAGTGCTGATATCTTAGAGTCAAATCTCATAGGAAGAGATCTTAGTACTTTTTGAACAATTACAAATTATTTGATTTCTTCTCACAGTCCTATGATTGCATTTATTGTTTCATCAACTCGTAAAAAGTAAGATGCAATATTCTCATCTTCCTTCATCTTAAGTTGTTCAAATTGACCTCTGTAAGTTTGAAGCTTTGCTGCTTTGACTTTTGAATCTTCTTCATAAATATTTTCAAGTTTGTCTCAAATCTCTTTAACGGATTTATAATGTGCAACGTTGTTGAATACCATTTAACTAAGACTATTCAAAAGTGCATTTTTTTCTTTGGAATTATTTTGACCCAGTTTCACTGCTTTGTTATTTGTTGGCGGAACTGTTGGTGTTGTGTATCCATTTACAATTGATTGCCAAATTTCAAATCTTTGTGCCTGTATATATGTTTTCATCCTTATGCTCTAAAATGCATACTTTTGTCCATTGAACTTTAATATTCCATTTTTATACAAGTTGTTTCTCTCCATGATCTACCTTTTAGTGGTTAAACCAATTTCTGAAGGAACCTACTCTGATACCAATTGTTGGATTACTGAGAGGGGGGTGAATCAGTAATAGAGAAATTTAATCATTTTTAACTATATAATCCAAGTGTTATATCAACGTATCATTATCATCCAATAACTATAGAGTAAATAAGAAATGGACAAATGAACAATCATACACATACATAGTACACTAGTGTTTTACGTGGAAACCCAAAACAGGAGAAAACCACAAAATGATTTTTCTTATATGTCTTGAATAATTACATTCATTGGAAGCACCAAATTCCTTTGTTTTCCAACTGCAACTGGAAGGAGGCTCCAACCCCCTTGTTTCTCAGGCTACAACCTGAGGGAATCTCCAACTCTCCTATTATCTATCTAAAAACAGAAGGAGGCTACAACCCCCTATTCTCTCCGGCTACAACCGAAAGGTGGCTACAATCACATGTCCTTGCCCTGTCCAACCACCCTGAAGTAGAAGTAGAATGATGGAACCATTGTCACACTATCTCTATGAAATATATCGTTGTAAACATGTACCAATAAACCTGAACCATGCATCAACCATGCATCAACCTGTACCTCAACCTGTAATCAACCTCTACCATAAACAAGTGCATCAACCATGCACCAACCTGTACCAAACAACTTGTAATCAACTTGTACCATAAACAAGTGCATCCAACCATGTACCAAGTATGTACCTATATGTATTCAATATACTCAAGTGTTATGTAAAATGAGAGAGCCTTGCCTCTTATCTATACTCTCCAAGTAGCTTCCTTAGATGCATCTTCTAGGTCACTTTGCCCACTTTCCTTATTTTAGGGTTAACCCACTTCTAATTTCTCCATTAAATTGATTATTTAAATAATTTATTTTGTATTCACTTTGAATTATAGTACAATCATCACTTCACTTTATTATTTACCTTCTAAAATCTCTTAAACCACTTTGACTACTTTGACCTTTTGGGGCTTCTAGATGACATATGAGGGTCCTCCAACTTCGTAAGTCCATGACTCTCAAACTGTGAGGAGTTATGTGACTTTCCACATACCAAAAGAAATGGAATGACATGTGATATCCATATATAATACTATTACCTTCAAATATGTTAAAACTCATACAATTATACATGAAACAACCTTGGGTCCATTACCCAAACCTTTCTGCTACTGGAATTCACTACCGGACTTTATTCAAGGGTTGACATAAATGACAACCAACCTTAATCAACACCGTAGTGGGTTCCCATTCTTGGCATGTGCATTTTATAATTGAATCAAAGAGAACATAACATAGGCCTCACCTTCTAGTTGGGTTTTCTCCCATATTCGCTTTCCCAGGTCAAATATTGTGTTCATTTCCATGGATGGTGTGTATATTGTGCATGTTATTTGATTTTTATATTTTCTTTATTTCTTAAATTCAATACAAAATCTAGGAATAATAAATATGGTATGTAATTAAATAAACTTCATAAATATAAGATTTCAGAATAGCATAAGATTTGTTGTGACAAATTGTTCTAGTGGAATATCAAGAGTAGTTTGCATATCACAATTGAAGGAGGAATCATTTATACTTTATTGATAGAACAATATGGTTTAATATATATATATATTTCCCCAAATCAACAAAATAACATCAACAATAACCTTATTATTTTCAAATAATCAACAATAACCTTGTGATTTTTAAATAATATTCTCATAATAGTTGTTGTTATAAAAAGAGGATCGCAGAGAAATCATATAAAACAGATGCAGAAATAAAACATAGAAGATACAAAATACAATAGAGGCACAGATATATATGGTTCACCCAATATGGTCTACATCCACCAGAGAAATTTACAGTCCTTTCTTTATTACTATCCAACAAATGAATGGATACAACCTACAACACATCCATTGTAACTTCCTCTTGTTTTCTCACAGTCTCCTCTCTTAGAATAAAATATTCACTTCATGCCTAGCCCCAATACAATTCCCTCATACATAAAATAGGGTTTCCTTCTAGGGAAAAAAACCCTAACATAAATTCTATCGTCAGATCTGCAACCTAATGATGAATGGTTCATATTGACTACAAAATTACAATATTTTACAAGGAAATTTTCCCAAAAATTTCTCTTTAGGGGTGTTACCCCCAAACCCCCACCAAGGGGGGATCCAATGAATGTCACTACCCCTTTTGACCCCCTAGAAATATATGTGGGGAGTAAATACCCCCCACACCACCCCCCTTCAGGAACTAGGATCCAAACACGATTGAAACAAGACCTCTGAATTAGGAAGATAATCAGGCTCCACAACTAACATTCTCCCACTTGGAGATTGTTCACAACATCTCCATTGTTGTTGTACCTATTGGAATATGATACACCTTGGACCTATCAAGTTTCTCATATTTACCTTCATTCTTGGAGGAAAATTGAAACTGAGAAGGAACTCGGTTTATCCCTGGTTACTACCTTTGTTAACATGTTTGCAGGATTCTGGCTAGTATGTAACTTTTCCAACTTCAATTGTCCATATTACAAAATGGATTATATGAAATGGTAACTGAATTTTATATTATTAGTATTAGAATTAAATTTTTAGTTCTTTTCAATATGAATGACACTCTATATTTCACAGTACAACCTGTTATTCTCCTCTTCTACTTTCTCAATTCCTTCATAAACCTTTGTAACGAAATCATCTATTTACTAGCCTCTATAGAAGAAACATACTCTGATTTTGTTGTTGAAAGTGTAAAAACCTTTTGTAGTTTATAAATCCAACTTACTATTGTTCCACCTACGATAAAAACATACTATGTGGTTCTCCTCCTGTTATATTTATCACCTGCCAAAACTAGATCAACATATCCCAATAGAATAGTGTTTGAACCTCCAAAAAATAATGCATGAGCAGTAGTACCTCTCAAATACCTAATAATACACTTTACTTCCCCCCATTATTTTTTACTTGGATTGTTCATATACCTACTCACAACTCCCACTGCATGTGCAATATCTAGTATTGTGCACACCATCGCATACATCAAGTTGCCAACTACTGATGAATAAGGGAATATGGATATGTATTCTATATTATCCTATGTCTTGGGACACCTTTTAATGGTTAATTTTAAATGGATGGCCAAAGGTGTACTAAATGTTTTTTCATTATGTATTCTAAGCATCTCCAACACCTTTTCTATGTACTCACCCTGAGACGATGTCAATTTACAATTTATACTGTCTCTTGTTATTCTCATACCAAGGAATTTCTTTGTAGCACCCAAATACTTCATCACAAATGAATTAGATAATTTATTTTTTAGTAAATTTATATCCCACATGTTATTCCTTACAAAAATCATTTCATCTACATATAATAGATAATATATCTTCCATTTTCTATCCTCTTAAAATAAACATAATGATTAGAATGACATATATTATAACCTTATTCTATCATAAACCTATCAAACATCAAATACCACTTCTTTGGAGCTTGTTTTAGGCCATACAATCTCTTCTTCAACTTGCATACCAAATTATCCTTCCCTTTGACCTCATACCCCTATGGTTGTTGCATATAAATCTCTTCCTCCAAATATCGATGGAGAAAATATGTTTTTACATATAACTATTCTATATGAAAATATTATAATGCCACAAGACTCAAAATGGTCCCAATTGAAGTAATTTTAACAACAGGAGAAATATTTCATCAAAATGTATACCTTTCTTCTATCCAAACCCCTTTACGACAAGTCTTCCCTTGTACCGATTTTTTCCTCCATCTTCTTCTTTCAACCTGTAAACCCATTTATTTTGCAGTTATCTTTTTCCTGTAGGACACTAAACCAATTCCCAAGTATTATTATTTATCAAGGAGTCCATTTCCTCTTTCATGTATTGCTCCCACTTCTTCTTAATGTCTACCTGCATTGCCTCTTCATAGCTTTTTGGTCCACCAGAATCAGTTAACAATAAATCATACAATGAAGGAGAGTATCATTCAGGGGGTCTAATTAACCTGGTTTATCTTCTAACAACACTTGAAAGAGTTTGAGGTACATGTTTCTCCTGTTGTTGTACATTTTGATTTTTGGTACCTTTGGAATTTCATTTTCTTTTATTTCATCAAGCACTGTATATTCAATGTTTTCCTTTTCTTTTTCATTTCCCTGCAACTAATATTTGTACATGACCTTTTCATTGAATACCACATCTCTACTCCTAATTATTTTGTGATTTTCATAATCGAATAAGTTATAAAAACAAATTATTAAAATTGTATTCAATAAAGGTAGACTTGGATTTTTCCTCAAGCTTTATTCTATTTTCTTTATCAATATGGACAAATTCTTCACAACCGAAAGTATTAAGAAACGAGTAGTTTTCCTTTTTACCTATCCATGCCTCCTTTGGAATGCCATCATCCAAGGAGCTTGAAGGCCCTCTGTTTATTAAGTAAATAGTAATATCTACAACATATGTCCAAAATTGTAAGGGAATATCTGCATGCAATCTCATGCTCTTTGCACATTCCATGATTTCCACATTCATCCTTTATGACACACCATTTTCTTGTGGTGTTCCTGGAACTGTCTTATTTATATGAATACCATGGTATGAACAATAATTATGAAACTCCTTACTGCAGTATTCACCTCCATTATTTGATCTTAGACACTTCAACCTTTTTCTTGTCTCATTCTCAACCAAATATTTCCATTTCTTAAAGATGAAACATCATATTTTTGTTGAATGTAATAAACCTAAGTTTTCATAGTTTCATTATCAATAAAAGTAACATAATAATGAGAGCGACCAAGAGATGATACCTGAGATGGTCCCCATACATTTGCATGCACAAGATCTAACTTTACACTCTTCTTTTCCTTTCTGACTCTGAAAAACATGACTCTCTTTTGTTTTCCATAAACAAAGTGCTCATAGAAATCCAAATAAACGTGTTTAAGATCTGGCAAAAAATTTCTTTTGTGGAGTATTCACATCCCCTTCTTAGTCATGTGCCCAATCCTATGATGCCACAATGTTGTATCCACTCATATAGAAGCTAAAGATATAGAAGATTCAACATTACAAGTACATAAATACAATGTACCTACCTTCTCTCCTTTTTCTATTACCAGTGATCCTTTAGTCACCTTCCATGCCTTTTCTGTAAATGTATATATACATCTTTCACTTCTCATTTGTGATGTTGAAATTAGATTTCTTCTCGAATATGGAATATGTCTCACCTCTTTCAGAAACATTGGTTTCCATTATTTAACTTTATTTGTACCTTACCCATTCCAACAATTTTACATGGTTCGTCATCACCCAAATAAACCTGTCCAAAATCACCTTGAACATAATATTGAAAATATTTCCTATGGGGTGTGGCATGAAGTGAAACTCCTGAATCCAATACCTAAGAATCAATAATATTATCTAAATAAAGAATTAAAGCATCTTGTAACACATCACCTGCTACAATTTATTCCTTATTTTTCTCTTGCTATCCATCTCCTTGTTTCTTTGGAGATCTATAGTCTTTCTTCAAATGTCCTTTCTTCCCAAAATTCCAACACTTTATATTTCCTAGTATGGATTTGGATCTTCCCTTCCTAAAATTCCCATGGTTCCCTGGGATCTTTCCTCTTTCCCTTTGTCTTCCCCTATTCTCCATGGTCAATGCATTACTTGATGTCTCACCTATGCTTTCCTGTCGCATTTCCTCGCTAAGGATAACACCAACAACATCATCAAATTTCATAGTTTTTGAACCGGATATGGAGTTACTTACAACCATGACCAATCTGTTCCAACTTTCTGGCAATGAGCACAAGATTAGAAGAGCCCTAACCTCTTCATCAAAGTTCACTCTTACAGAACTTATCTGATTAGTAGTTGTATGGAATTCATTTAAATGGTCAACAACATACCCACCTTCTAACATATTCATATTAAATAATCAGTTCATTAGAAATACCTTGTTGGAGGCCGAGGTTTTTTCATATAGTTTATCCAATTCCTTCATCAGATCCTACGTTGTCTTTTCTTTTGAAATGTTGAAAACCATCGATGCTTCCAAGACCAATCGTATCATTCCTAGTGCCATTCTGTCAACAACATCTCATTCTTCATCCTTCATATTTGTCATGTTGTTTTATTTTATGTCCAATCGTAGGAAAAGATCCGTCTGATATAGATAGTCTTCCATTTTCATATTCGATAACTTGTAGTTTTGGCTGTTAAATTTCTCAACCCCAAACATTTCATCTTACGCCATTTCTCCCACTTGAACAAGCAACCCTCTTTTCCTATGAGTTACATTTTTTCTTTGATACCAATTGTTAGAAAAAGAGGATTGCAAGTCAATAATATAAAACAGTTGCAGAAATAAAACACAAAATATACACAATAAAATAGATACATAGATATACATGGTTCACCCAATATGGGCTATGTCCACAAGATAAATTTCCAATCCTTCCTGTATTATTATCTAGAAAATGAAGGGATACAACATATAGCACACCCTTTGTAACTTCCTCTTCTTTTCTCATAGTCTCCTCTCTCATAATACATTATTCACTCTCATGCCTAGCCGCAATACAACTCCCTCATACATAAAATATGATTTCCTTCTAGGGGAAAAAATTCTAACATAACTTCTACCATTATATCTGCAACCTAATGATGAACGGTTCATATTGAATACAAAATTACAATATTTTACAAGGTAATTTTTCTAAAAAATTCTCTTCGAGGGAGATACCCCTAAACCCTACCGGGGGGATCCAATGAATTTTTATGCAACCCTCGCGATAAATGTGGGGGGAAAGCCCCCCACACCCCTAAAAACAAGACCTCTAAATTAGGAATATAATCAAGCTCTACAACCAACATGTTTGATATTTCAAGATTTGTAAAATTAAATCTTATGTAATAAGAATCTTGTAACTTCTATCAACAACATAAATTATAAGAATGATTAACAACATAAATTATAAGAATTTTTAACAACATAAATGGTTATATTTATTTACTTAAGAATGTTTATATTTTTTAATACCAGTAGGAGTTTTTTTAATGATTTTTATGATGTTATAATTAGAATTAATAATTTTATCTCGATAATTTCTTCTTTCATTATTTGAATGTGTAATCATGTCCACTAGTTTTTTATGATTTTTGTTTTCTTTATTTGTTATTTGTATTTTTTATTTTAGTTTTCTATATTTTTTATTTTAATTATTTTTACAATTATAATATTTATGTCATTT
>ML798044.1:298935-309314 GCA_009831015.1 Picea engelmannii | reverse complement strand
GAATATGTGTTGTAAATGGACCTGCAGGAAGAGGTCAATGAATGTAAATGATAGTTTGAATTTATTGCAGAACTGTTGAGAGGGGATGTGCGGAAAAGAGACCACGATGGTGGTGGAGGGCACCTTGAAAAAGGGGCGTTAACTTCCACCAAGAATTAAGATACCGTATTTGGACTCCACTGGCCCGGAGAACCAAAAGCGGCTCGCTAGCCCTGAAATTAATGCCTTGCAGGCCGATAGGTTGATGGCTTGATGAGGGATGGGGAGGTGAACCACCTATCCATAGAGCCATCATAAATGACCAGCGCAAGGGTAATCGTGCCACACGCAACCTCGCGAGAGGATAAGGCGTATGGCTGAAACGATTGAAAGGGGGATGCGAGGGGAACTCTGGCGGATCTATGCAGAGTGAGTGATCGCAGGCAGGAAGGGGATTTGCAACCTTCGCTCCTGGGCACTGGCAGACAGAGAGAGATACGCAGGTCTCAGGACATCATGGTCTTAGCTCGGGGGTGGCTAGTGGTAAATCCATTAGGAGTCACTACGCCTACGGTTGGGTGGAAACGAGCACCCCTCTCAGCAGTCGTTTCCATTGTTGAACTTACTTTTGATAAGTGTTTTGCTCATATTGCATCTGGAATTTATATGCTGTCACATATGTTCATAGACTTGTGGAATTGTACATGTTTTCCTGTGTAGGAATGTCTGTGTATTAATTGATGATAAGGAGTAGATATTAGCTCATAGAACTGTGAAATTGTAAAGGTTGCAGCATGAGAGTGTTCGCGTAATGTTTGATATGAATAAGTTGATATATGCTTATCACAAAGGATACCATGCACGACGTACGTTGACAAAATGAAGCCAATCATGCCCAACCATTCTCGGGAAGTTGTCTTCCTTTATCCGCTTCCGGAAATGCCCCGGTAAGGATCTCTTCACAGAGATTTCCTCTTTGGAAAGGTTCACTAAGAACCCAGAGTAAGGACTCGAACGCACAGGCCTTATTAACCCTGCACAAGGAGGAACGATTCCATTAAGGTTCCAAGGTAGTAGTGTTGTGAGGAGTGACAAGTCGACGGATGAGATCTCGTCGGAGGAACCATAGTCATTCACGACCATTAGATGGATGAAAGTAATGCAGGCGTTACATACTTTGCCCCTTGTCCTCTATCATCGTGAGCAACGAGAAAATTGGGATCATAGACCCCAAGACTCAAAGGAGACGAATCTAGACCGTTAGACCTCGGTCCAAAATACCCGTCAGCCGTTGGATTTGGAGAAGCTGCGCAGGGGTTAAGCACAGGGGTAGGCGTGCGAGGAAGTGATCTGAGCCATCAGATCTGGGGTAGAAATCCCGTAAGCCATTGATCTCGGCAGGACACGTGTCAGCGTTTGGGAGGCGTCGGGATTTTTACCATCGGAGATTTGGGGAGTGTAGATCTGTTGCATATCGAAATCGCGATACGCGATTTCCCGATCAGAACTGGACCGTGCATTGTATAGGATGCATGGCAGAGGATCCCGAAGAGTCGTGAATCGGGAATCGGAGTTCCTGAGAGCAAAGGGAACAGGACTTCGAAAGTCCCGAAATCCCGAGAAAAGATCCTAGCCGTTGACCTCGGCAGGACACGCGTCCGACATCAGGGTAGGAATCGGGATTTAACCCATCGGGGATTTCAGGAGTGAAGAGATTGTTGTATCAGGATTCGCGATCCGCGAAATCCCGACAAGCTCAGGACCGTCCATTAGCATGGACACGTGTCAGAAGATCCGAGGAAGTCGCAATTCGGAGAATCGGGGTTCCCGGAGGCAAGAACCTCTTGCATGTGGGAATTGCGATCCACGATTTCCCGACAGTATCATTACCGTCCATCAGTGAGGATGCGTGGCGAGAGGTCCCAGAGAGTCGGAGTTCGGCATATCGGAGTTTCAAGAGTCAGGAAACTCTTACACAATGGAATCGCGATTCGCGATTTCCCGATACAATCAACGCCGTCCATCTGGGGGACAGATGGCAACCATCCAGAACCGTCGGTGGTAGATCCCATCGGCATATCGGGAATCGGCGTATCGGGGATTTCAAGGACATGAAACCCCTGTATTGCGAAACCGCGATATGCAAATTTCCGACACCATCATAGGCCGTTGATCCAAGGGACACGTGTCGAGCATCCGGAGAGAATCAGGAATCAGGATATCGCGAGTCCCGGGTATATGTGTTTTGTGTCATCGCAAATGCCGAAACCTCGATGGAAGGTTATACGGCTACAGTCATATGGTAAGTGGTCACATGGACCATGGTATAACCAAGGGGGCTAGCCAGGGTAAAGGCGCGTCGAGAGTCCAGGGGACTCGTGCGCCATGACATTGAGAGACGCCAAACCCCGACGAGAACTTAAGACTGTGGTCTTGCGAACTTTGTGGTCGTATTGACCAGGACCTAGCCCGGAAAGCCAATACGCTAGGAGCACATCGGGGATCGGAGGATCGGGAGTTCCGAGTACGTGTGCACCGCAAACTCCGAAACCCCGACGAGGAGCTGTCGTATGGTCATATAGGAACCAGTCGTGTGAATCAAAGGCTTAGCCAAGTGGGGTTGAGGCAGCCAAGGAGTGAATAAGTTTTGACACTAGAAACCCCGAATCCCGACATTGAACCAGGGATTGGCACTTCGCTAATGCAGGTTTCTGGAGAATTCCCATTTGTGGGAGATTAACCCCAATTTTTTTTTTAAATTATGATAGTGGGTGTGTTACAACAAGCCGAGTCTACAAACAAGAATCTGGTAAGAATTATCAGGAGGCTCATTGAAGATAAGCCTCGTCAATGGCACACTCTCCTCACTTACGCCCTTTGGGAAGATCGCACTACCACCAAGGTGAGCACTGGTTGCACTCCTTTCCAGCTTGTTTATGGTCAAGAAACCATTATGCCTACCGTGATGGAACTTTCCTTTCTAAGGTTAATGCTATAGGTTGAAGAATTAAATTATTCCAATGTCTCTCAAGGAATGAATGCACTTTTCTCTTTAGAGGAGCAAAGGACGTTTGCCTTGGATAATATAAAGAGAAGACAACAAACTGTTAAAAGATATTTCAAAAAGAGTGTCAAGGCTGTCAAATTTAAGGTTAATGAGAAGGTATTGTTGTGGGATTCAGATCATGCTGATAGAGGAAGACATTCAAATTTCCCAAAGTTATGGATGGGTCCTTTTAAGATCGCTTTTGTCCTAGGCGCAAATTCCTATATCCTAAAGGACTTGGAAGAGTGATTGTTTTCCTATAGCACCAACGGTTCCCACTTAAAACACTATGTCGAACCAACTTGAAAGTTTAAATGTTGTATGGAATTTTTTATGTATTATAGTTTGTTTTATTTGATTTGATTTTACATTTCTGTTATTTGATTTCAGTTGTTTCATTTCTGCTATTTTGTTTCTTTTATTTGACTTCATTTCTTGTCAAAATAAAATGTTGGATCAGTTTTGCCACAACGTCGTTATTATACAAAGTATTGTTAATCAATAACAATCAGGTTACACAACTGTCATGATGTTCCCCTTGAAAACATCATTGAAATTGTTATCTGCTTCAACTGTTGTTATATAAGATAGTTGGTTTTATCCCTTTTCTGCTTTCCTTTTCTTCCATCCGCTCCAAGATTCAAAAGAGCACACTAGAATTTTTTTTCTCCTTGAAGTCAGGAATTCTTTCATATGATTAATCGAATGATTATGCATACAAGGATAAACCTCCTCATACTTAACACTTTCCACGAGTTATTCCCAAAATCCCAGTCATTTTTCTCTTAAAACCGCTCACTTCCCCCTATTGCATAATCATTCTGATGTCTATTTTCTTGATATGAAGTTTACATTGTCTGCAAAACCAAACATTATGAGTTCTTAATCTGTTGGAAACAGATTTCCTTGTGGAGTCGCCAATTTGTTGACGATTAAAATCACAACGATGAATTATGCCCGCAAATAATTGCTAAGCTCTATTATTTATTTATGATAATAATAATTAACTAGTAGGTGGGACCCCCTTGTAGACTAGAGGCCCAAAGATAGACGTGTTACACTTATATGTTGTTGTTATGATGTTGCCTACACAGTGTTGCGCGCTGGGTCTACTATCATTTGATTGTTAGGGATAAATATTGAATATAGATAATGGAATCACTCTGCACATTATGTTTGTTTTAAAAGGAAAAAGGTCAGCATTAAAACGTACAGGACTGTGGCTCAAATGGTTATGATGTGACTGTGGAATTGAAAATGATAATTGCATGGTTATTATATAGGATGCACAGATCGATATAATTGAAGAATTCTGGGCAATTGAATTGTTTTCCTTTATTGAAGACAACAAGCAATCTGTATATAATTAAGGAACAATTAAATGTTCTGGGTCTTAAAAGTGGATGCTTTGGATTGTGATTGGAACAGAGTTATAGTTGTTGGTTGATTTAATTTATTTTTATGAACAATATCTGTCTTATTCCCTCTCATATTCTCATTTTTTCGCTCATTATAACCCCCTCACGATCCCAAATTCATTTTTACAAGCCCTGTTCAATAAAATAAAATTAAAACTCTGTATGACAGTGATAAAAAATGACACAGAGATAAATGACAACTGATATATTTTGGTATTGTTTGCACAATCGGTTATTTAATGAATTGTCAAGCAGTACTCGTGTTCTTACTCCCTGTCATGATATCACTTTTTCGCTTATTACAATCCCCCCAAATATCCCATGAACCCTATTTCACCCCATACTCATTTGGCGATTATTAAATAAATTTTATGGATTGGATTGCATGGGTCTTATGTTAATTTCTTAGCTAAACTTTGTTTCATATAAAGAGAATGTCATGTATGGTCTGTTAAAAGCTAGTTGCTAATATTTGTTGCATACAGGATGAGCTTCTTCAGCAGAGGCAGTCATGGCAGAAACAATAGGGGAAGAGGTAATTGGAACAGAGGGCCTAGAAGGCCCATACTCTCAATACATTTCGATGTCGTTCCTCAGGAGTTGAACCAAATTTTTCAAGCTAGGTTTTTCAATTGGATTGGGCAAGGGATAGTTCAACTTAGACCAAAGAAGCCTCCCTTCCAACCCCAAAATGTTCCTGGTATCTATGTGCCTCCCCATGTATCTTTGCAACTTAAAGTTCCCGAGAATGATGGATGGCATGAGATCGTTCACCCAGTAGTCTCCCACCATTGTGGCTAGTCGAACTTGTCATTACCTCCTCCTCCTCCACCTGTAAACCCAAATTCTCAAATTTCCCCTGCACACTCACATGTGCAGTCCTCCCATGCAAGCAAACGACTCAAAACCGAGGCTCACCATGTGCATGACAAAGGTAAAGTTGCTGCCGCTCCCTCCTCTCCTTCAAGTGACTCAACCAAGTTAGTGTCCTCCCGTATGCACTTGAGGGACGACTACTCCCATGTCATTAGTGAGATCAAGCCTCGAGGTTCCACCCAACCTAAGGCTATTTCTAGGAAGTCCAAAGGGGACAACAATGACAAAGGAAGAATTTCCTCTCAAAGTGGCAAATATGGATTTTGATTTATGTGTTTATAATCGATTTATTGAGGACAATGAACTGCAGAAAGTTTTGGACAACAAACTATTTTTGGGGATATTGTGGATATTTACATGTTTTGGATATAATTTGAAATATTTCTAGTATTTAAATTTCAAATTGTGGAAATAATTATGGGAGCCACAAGGAGGCATGTGTTTAATTGGTTGTCTAATTATGTTTATTTTTGTTAAGAAATAAAAGGGAGTCATAAGGGGTCCCACCTACTTAGTTATTATTTAATAAAAATACCCTTAATTATTATTATTATTACTTCCCCTAAACTAAAATTAGTTAAGTTTTAATTAACTTAACTAAACGAGGTAGTTGAACTGCTTCAACTAATTTGGAATGCATAAAAGCCAAATGAGAAGGAAGAACAAGGGGAGAATAGAAGGATAAAGCATATTAAGGTTTGCTCTTGAGTTTTATTGAGATAGTTCAATTTTCATTCATTCTTCAATTTATTAAAGGCTTAATTCTCTTTTTGGCAGTAGGGTCCTATTGTAGACAACAAGGTTCAAAGCTGAACCATATCATTTAGATGCTTGTTTTCAGAGGTGTTGATCTATCTTTGATAGTCTGTGTAGACTTGTCTGTTTATGAACTGAGTTTCATGATTGATAAAGGATATTGTGCAGAGTCAAGTGGGCATTAGTCTGTCGCAAGCTGATCCAGATTTTAAAGTTCAATTTTTACATCTTGTCAGAGTCCTTTTGTATGGTTTTCATCGGGGATATCTAAGTTTGACCTTGGTCCATGCCTCCACAAAGGATTTTTGTAAGAGAATGATACTTTTGATCTCTTGGAATGAAATAAGGCGATTGTTATTCTGTGTCATCTGTGTTAATCTGTGACTTGGTTATCTTTTGCTTTTGATCTCCACATTTACTTTATGCATTCTCTATATGTTCAAAAAATTATATAAAAATGTCATATTTTGCAACAATCTTTTTATTTAAAAAATCAGCCTAAGCCCTTGTAATTAATACTTGTGGATTGGGAAATACATTTTGAGGCTATAAACATAGGGTAATATTCCCGACTATCTTGACTTAGCCAAGCAATATCCGAAAATGCTTGAGTAAGATAAATTCATATCTTTTCCTCAACAAGTGTGTTATAATTTTTGTTGATTATTTCTCAGAGTTAAAAAATAATTTATAAAACAACTATCTATAAATTATATCATTTGTTGGATATTTTGTCTTTATGGCATTGCAATCTAGGGATTTTGGCTCTGTGGCACTGTAGTCTAGGGACTCTAGCGCTATGGCACTACAGGCACTCTGGCTCTGTGGCTCTGCAGTTTATGGCTGCTACATTCCATGGCGTTGTAGTCTATGGTCATTGCAGAAGATGCCTCTTTCTATGGCGACCTATGTGCACACTGTGTGGAAGGCATGATGCCAATCATGATGCATGCAGAATAGGTCAGTGTCCTTGTAATCACCATTCAACAAAGTTAGCAGAGGAAGAGAGAAACAAAACAAGCAACACACTGATGGGGTCGCGATACAATTGAGTCCTTCAATTCTCCACGACAATAATAGTTCTCTTCATCAACACCGATATGTTCTCCTACATTGAATTTAATTACAACAATATGTTCTTTGCATCAACATTGGTATCTCCTACATTGAATTTAATTATTGGGCACCGAGGATTGTTCTGATTCAATAATTTAATTTATATCTCCTCTGTAAATATAATTACCATAATCTTTGAATCGTTGGATGCATAACTACTAGTTTAAGAGTTCCCAGTTCTGGGTGCAACAACAAAGCCAACGACATCACCACATCCAGCTAACCCAGTAGCCAACAAAGCCATCTAACTAATAATCCAAGTGAGACACCAGGAAAATACCTCATTTCATTCTACAACTATTTGTTTTACATGATTATTTTTTAAAACATGGAATCACTAACTAATTAGAGTCTAACTTAAAAACATGGAATACCATTTCATTGTTTTACTTGGCATTCTCTTATGATTGTACAACGATGACTTGATAACATTGTGAATCCTATATAGCCTAACATAACACAAGTAAGATCATTTTACAAGTGGTATTTCTCTTGTACTCAGATGATGTCCATTAAGAAAGGTCATAGATTTTTTTGAAATCGCGCGAGAGGAAGAGAGGATTATAGACGCACCTAACAAGTACATGTTGTGTTCCATTCCCTTTGCTGTCTTGAAAAGTAAATGATGAAGAAGAAACATGGGACCCCACTCTGCATTGGCTTCCTCATGACTCTTTCACATACTCCAAGTAATTGCGAGCAACTACTGCTAAGTTGAAATCAACAGAAGCAAAGCCAGTGGACATAATAGAGTCCGAGAGAAGATAAGAATGGGTGACCCCATCGGAGGACAAACCTATGGAGGCTTCAACTATTTCCACATATCCAATGCCTTGTTTGGTCGTCACAAATCTATTCACCAAAGAGGATTTGCAGTCGAAAACTAGGTAAATCTAAATGCAAATGATAATTAAGTTCAATACAAAAAATGCCATCGATTTAGTGCAATCAATCATAAAATGAGAAAAGATAAAATGGGCATAACTGAGTTGTTAACCGATGCTCATGTTTTAGCCCCATTAGTGTTAGTTTTCACATCTGTGTAGGACAAATGTCATGCATAGTTCAAAGCTATTATGACAAATGCATATTATTATTCCATATCGATGCCCATGCCACATGACCTTGGGATTTTTACCAAAGTCTAGTCCTATATTCCTACAGAGGCATATATCATTCTAGAACAAGTCTCATAAAGGTTACTCTCTCTCTCTCTCTCTCATTTTCCTTTTCTTCCTCCCTCGTGTGTTATCTTTCCTTACCCCGTGGGATATGTCGTGGCAGATATTTAGTATGTGCCCAGGAATAGAATATTAGTCTAGCTAGTCCAAAAGTAATACTCTGAGAAGTTTCACAAAATGTTTTAGTATGTGCCCGTGAATAGAATATTAGTCTAGCTAGTACAAAAGTAATACTATGAGAAGTTTCACAAAAAGTAATACTATGAGAAGTTTCACAAAATGTGTAACAACGCAATTTCATTAATTAATGATCATAACATATTTAGGGTAAATTAGATTAATTATTGAAATAATTATATTTGAATCTTTTTATTATTTTATTATTTAAAGGTAGGTGTAGGAATTAATGCAAGGATAAGGCAGATGGGAATTGGAGGATTCGAGAGAGAAGAGAAGGATCAGGGGGAGGTTGGATTGGTGAGAGAGGGGGGATTTTTTTGGGGGAATTTTTCATTTGGGGGAGGAGAAAGGAGAAACCAGAGCAGGGAGAATTGGTGAGAGGAGGAAAGTTGCATAATTTCTTGGTGGTTTTTTACTAGTGGACTGGGTTGCCGAGATTTTGGGCTCGGGGGCTAGCAAATCTGATTTCCTAGAGCTAGGGAGCCGGAGAGGTTGTCGGGATTTTGGGCTAGGGGGCCAGGAAATATGATTTCTTGGAGCTAGGGAGCCGAAGAGGCTTTGTTGCTAGTTGATTGGGAGGAAAAGGAATGTTCAATTTTCAGGCAGTCGGGCAGTTCAAACAAGGAGCAACAGACGATAACAGATAACCAGAACAACAAGGGACAAAATCCTACTTCAAGAGGTAGTCTTTGCTATTTACTATTTCAGCTTAAATGAAGATAAATGTATATTAATATATTGAATGTATTAAGAGACTACAAGAACTATGTGAATTGAGGTTATTTTGTTTTGAGAATTAATTGTTTAAATTGTTGAAACAGAAAATATAATTTAGGATTTTAGGTAAATACAGTGTCTATTAAAGTAGAAACTCACAATGAAATTGTAGCCACATAAGGCATTACATTTGGTATCAGAGCTCAGTTTCAAAACTGAAACCTAGGGTTTACCCACTCTCTTATAGCCTGATAATATGCTATATGTTCTTTAAACAAACCAATATATATATGTGTGTGTGTGTGTGTGTGTGTGTGTTCTTTAAACAAAACAAAATAAAAAAAAGATCCTGGACATGCAGCCAAAAACCCTTTGAGTTTAGCCCTTGAACAACCCATAAATTGTGTTAACAACCCTTAAGATTTGAGGGCCAACAACTGGAACCTAAAATCCATGTGCACGACCATTGTGAACATCCTAGAAAGTCTTGGAATAACCTGAAGATAACCCTGAAATAACCCAGGAAAAAACCCTAAGAGACTACTTAGAAAACCAAAAGAAAGGAGAGAATGAACAACATGAAAGGGATCCTGCACCTCGTTCCAACCACTTGTTTTGTTTATCTATAAAAGTATTCAAAAAGAGAGTTAAGAAGATTAGAGAAACCACACACACACACACAATATATATGAAAACAAAAAGGATTAATTATTTTTATTTGGTTTTAAATAAATAAATAAGAGATTCTTTTTTAGTTGGATTTGTTTATTTAAAAAAAACAAAAACTAATATGTTAGTTTATTTTAAATAACAAAAATAATAAATATAAAAATTTACATATATAAAATTTTTAACATAATGTATAACTTTATTACATTAAAATCTAAAAAAAAAAACAATATAAAAAAGTGAAAAGCTAAAAAATTATTTAATTACATAGAAGCAAAAGAATAAGTAGAAAATAGGTAAAATGGCTCGTTAACAGAAATAAAATATTAAAAAAAAAAAAAAGAGATAAACATGCACCCAATGGAGAAGAATTAATGGAGGTTTACACTCGAGAGAGAATGTTGAGGTCCGCATCCCCCCTACGGCCCTCTCTTGCGGTCA
>ML798044.1:281974-295495 GCA_009831015.1 Picea engelmannii | reverse complement strand
TATATCGCTTCCTAGGGTCTTTGTTGCTCCCGCTTCTCTCCGATGCTCTCATGAGGTCAAGACCAAGACAACACAAACCAACCAAAGTGAAGATAGCAAAATATATTCAACAGTTAACTTATGTGTATGATCAAGGAATTGCACAATAAAGTGAGAATAGCTTTATGGGAAAGGGACATGTCGTTGTATCATATTGATTGAAAGTAAAGATTACAACTTGATTGCCTTGATGTCGCAAGCTTCCTTTCGATGGCTCTTGGCTCCAACAAACACACTTGCTCAATCCTTGTATGAAGAAGATCAAATCCTCTTGATAGACTTGCTAGAGTCTCCAAGCTACTGTTCAAGCTAAGTCCTTCACACAATTCTTTCACCAATTCTCCAATGAATCTTGCTTAACCTTTTCCATGAGAATTCCCTCAATATATAAGAGAGAATGAGATAGTTACTTGGATAAGAATGATCCCACAATATCAGGAAATCCAGTACAAGGATAACCATTCGAATGCCAACCCATCCTTCTAGAAGATTCCCTTCTAGAAACATCGAGAATTCATATTTTTCCATGCTTTAGGAAGAGTTCGCACCCTGGCTATTCAACACAGTGTGAGAAGTTCGCACCTTGGCTTAAAGCAGCCTACGAGAATGGGTCATTCTCGCACCCAAGTATATTAGCAGCCTGCGAACCTTCTTCAAAAATGAGTTTTCTGGGAAGAGATGAAAGTAACTTTTCTCGGGAGAAAGTTCTTATGAAGAGCCCGAGTACACCATCATCAATACATCATCATGATGACCAAAATCATGGGTAACAGCCAGACATAGGATTTTATTGGCAGATCAAGAAGAAACTTGGAGGCTAAAAAGTAGAGCTATCTAGGTTGAGAACAGAGACGAGAATACAATATTCTTTCAAGCTTATGCTAGGGGGAGGAGAGCATAAAACACTATTTGGAGCTTAAAGGACCAGGAGTGCAGATCCATCAATTCCTTTGAAGGCCTTGCTAGCTTGGGTAAAATCCATTTTCACACCTTATTCAAAGAGGACAGGAGAGTCAACATTGCATAGATTATAAAGGTGGCACTATACCTTCCAAGCTTCGTGGATGAACAAGGGAACCAAGAATTATTTGTTGAAGTCACTGAAGCAGAGTTAAAAGAAACACTTCTTAGTTTCAAGAAGGATAAAAGTCCTGGTCCAGATGGATGGACAACAGAATTTTACAAGGGTTTCTTTGATATAATCGAAGCATATCTATTAAAAGTCATTGAGAAATCTCGTACCAATGGCAGAATTCACAATCCCTTCAATTCAACTTTTATAGCACTCATTCCTAAGGTAAATGATCCTCAATATTTTGATGATTTCAGACCAATATCTTTGGGTAATTGTATTTACAAAATTATTGCAAAAATCATAGCTCGTCGGCTAAAGAAAAAATTATAGAACTTTCTGTTACCCAAGGTAGGGCTGGTGTTACGAGGAAAATCTCTCTATGGCTAGGGGTAAACCACAACAGACGGAAATGACTAGAGAAATAAACTCTAATCTCATATATTCTATATAATAAAATATGCTAACGAGACAAGATAAAGAGCCTACCTCATCCAGACGTTCGATGAAGTCCACCGTTGAGCACTTGACTCAAAGCAATATACCTGCAACTTGTCCTAAAAAACCAAGAAACACAAGCATATGGTGATAATATATAAAGTTAGCACATTCAATAACATAATCCATCAACATTCATAACAAATATTCCCATGGAATAACAATTTGAATATTTGCAAGAAATTAATTGGACGAGAAAATAATATTTCTATTAAAATGTAATCAACATAAGTGAATGAATTACAAACTTTTGTGCCATCACGGTTCAGAACCGAGAAACTAAGTCCCTTCCAACTGGGCCTCCACCACTTCAATCCTCCACCAAAGGCAAGCTCATATAAGAGAGACAATGAGGTTCTCAATCAAGTAGGGAAGAGCTTGGGGGCTTAACAATGTCTTCAGACTTAAAAGGACAAAGGGATGCAAACTCAATATGAAGTGAATAATTTCTCCAGAGTAAATTTTCTCTCAAAGTTGAATTCTTCTCCTCTTTTCCATAGCTAGAATATGGTCCATTTATAGCCTTCAAGTGGAATTGAAGGGTCGAGTCGAAACGTTCCCAGTATATGGAAGGTCAAGGATCATGGATCCCGTGACGTGACATGGAAACCTGACGCTATTTTTTAATTTTGGGCACAAAACCCGAAGTACGTGGGATGTAGTGGTGCAACTTATGTATATGCATGTTGTATAATAGTTAGGGCGCATACATGTGGAAAAATATTGTTTTTAGCTATGGAATTTGCAAAAAGGGACTTCAAGTCTGCATAGGGAAATGGAAAAAGGCCTTCTGAGAAACTTTGCATAGTGTGAGGCAAATCTTGCTATAACAAATGGCCCTTAATGTGTGAGATTAGAGGAATATTTGCGATGGCCAAAATACATTATAATACCCAGAAGTGGAGTAATGGAGACTTAGTTGGACAACCTAGTTGGTCATGAGAATATTACAATCTGTACTGACTTTGCACACATGGCTACCAATTTGAATTACATTGCAGATCCATGTGAAAATATACCAAACAATTGTTCATGGCCATGAATAGGCAATACAAAGGTGGCTACATGCAAAAGGATGTCATAGTCACGAACAAGGCCCAGTAAAACCAGTCTCAAAGTCATACCCATAAGAATTGTCGGAGTAGAGTAGGGTCTCGCACATGGTAATTGTCGTTCAACTGACATACTACTAACTGGGAGTCCAAGAAAACTTCTAACGAGTGAATACCATGTGAAATGGCATCGCGTAAAAGTTCTATAACAACGCTATACTTGGCCACATTATTCGTGGATAGCCTTAGGCAAACTCCACCTGAAGACACCAGTAGACCCTCGGGTGAGTAAACAACCCAAGCGACGGAAGCTAGGTTCTGTGTATGACGATTGGGCCCGTCTGCAAATCCTAAGTAGACCGAAGACTCCATTGACATTTTCCAACCAAGTGAAAACTTGATAAGCAAGTTGAAGATAAAAACAAAGGGAAAAGATATATACACTAAAAAACATTAGTATACAAAGAGTTACACCCAAGCTTGGGGCTCAAGCGTAATATATTTTCAAATAGAGCCCATTCCTAGGCTCAACCAACATGTTCCCTTCATAATCTTCTAATTCATAGGCTCCTTTTTCTAAGACACATCACACGATATAGGGACTGTGCCACATGAGTTTGAACTTGCTTGTCCGCCACATGAGTTTGAACTTGCTTGTCCCGAGTGGTTATTTGGCTTGATCATATAGAAGGACCAAGTCACCCTCAACGTACTGCTGAGGATAGACATACTTATCGTATTGGATCTTGACATGTCTTTTATTCACTTTGATAGTCGTGGAGGCATCTCGACGCTGCTCATTTAGACTCTCTAGGTGTACGAGGCTGTGTTCGAGATCGAAAGTGTCAGGTAGGAGCACAACTGCCAATATAAGAGAATGGATTTCACATTAAATAGGTAAGATCAACTCCACACCGTGTACTAACTGGAAAGGAGAAGAACCGGTGGAAGTTTTAATCGAGGTTCGGTATGCCCAAAGTGTTGGGTAAAGCATGATATGCTAGTCAGATTTGCTCTGGCTGATAGTTTTATGCAAAATGTTCTTGAGAGACTTGTTTACGACCTCTACTTGTCATTTTCTTGGGGGTAGTAAGGGGAAGAATGATCATGTTTAAACCCCAGTTTTGATGCTAATTCTTCCATCATTTCATTCTGAAAGTGACCGCCATGATCAGTGACAATCTCCCTTGGGATTCCGAACTTGGATATAATTTGACAGAATATGAAGAAGGCAACAGTCTTACCATCATATTTAACTGTAGGCATGGCCTCAACCCAATTAGTAAAGTAATCTACGACCATGATAATGTGTTGATGCCCCCCAACCGAAGTTGGGTTGCCATCCACAAAATCTACCCCCCACTTGGTGAAGGGATCGATGGTAACGACTAGATGGAGAGGGGTTGGATGTGAGCACATTTTCCGAGTGAACACCTGGCAGGGGTGACACTTCTTAACCGCTTCGATGCAATGTTTAAAAATAGACGACCAAAAATAACCGACTCGCAAAATTTTCTGGGTTGTCACAAGCTCGGATAGATGACCACCACAAGCCCCACTGTGGCAGTCGTTTAGGACGGACTCAGTTTCTTCATGAATTAAACAATGATGTGGGATATTGTCTACTCCTCGGCGATAGAGAGTGTCGCTAATTATAAGGTAATTCGGATCTTGGTATCATATATGCCGTTGGTCATCTTGGGAGAGATGCCGAGGGAACTTCAAAGTTTGAAGATAGACAACAATATCTCCATACGAAGGGTCTGATGATGAGACTAGGAAAATGTGTTCATCAACAAATGAATCAACATGAATGACATCCTCATCTAACCGAGGGAAGTCAAATATTAACTCTGCAAAAACTAGTGACTTTTTGGACTTCACAAAAGCGAAATCGAGATCAAATTCCTGTAGAATGACAATCCATTTATTGTAATTTCCCCCTATGATAGGCCTAGTAAGGACGTATTGAAATGGATTGACATCGGCAATCACAATAGTTTTTCAAAGTAATATATGGTGTCGTAATCATTGGACTGCGTGAACAACAACCAAAGCTATCTTTTCAACATGAGAATATTTGAGTTCAGGGCCAACTAAGTTTCAACTAAGATAGTAAATGATGTGCTCCCAAAGCTCATCATCCTCTTGAACCAACACCATACCAATCGTCTCTTTGGACGCAACGACATAAAACAAGTAATCTCTACCGTAGTCTGGAGACTTCAGCAAAGGCATTGATAACAAGGCTTTCTTCAAAGCATCGAAGGATTCTCGGGCTCGCTCATCCCAGATAAAAGGAGTGTCCTTCTTTAAGAGACACATGAAACCCTTAGTAATATTGGCATAGTTCACTATAAACCATAGTAAAAAGTTATCTTTGCCCCGTAAACCTTGAAGTTGATGAATTGTGTGCAGGGGAGGCAATCGAAGTATTGCCTCAACCTTTAATGGATCTACCATGATCCCATTCTCAACGTCTAAAAATCCTAGAAGTTGACCTGACCTAATGCAAAATATGCATTTATGAGGGTTCAAACGGATGCGATAATGGTGACATCTTTCAAAAACTAGTCAAAGGTGTTTAGGGTGATCCACTCTCTTACAAGAGTGAGCAGCAAGATTGCCGAGATAGGCTTCGACTATGTGCTTGAGATCGTGAAATGCGAAGGTCATAGCTCATTGGAAGGTTGCTTCGAAGTTCTTAAGGCCGAAAGGCATCTTCTGGTATGCGAAAGTACCCCAAGGGCAAATAAACGTCGTCTTATGTTGGTCCTCGGGCTTAATCTGAATTTGGTTATACCCTAAAAATCTGTCCATAAAAGAAAAAACTTCGCTTCCCGCACACTCGTCGAGAATATGATCGATGAAGGGTGTTGGGAAGTTGTCTTTGGGACAAGATTTATTCAAGTCACGAAAATCCATGAATACGTGGATGGTTCCTTGTTTTTTATTCACCGGAATAGGATTTGATACCCATTCAGTTAAGGGAACTAGGTAGATAAAGCCAACATTAAGCAATTTTTCTACCTCTGCCTTAGTAACAGGGCCCTTCCTAGGATTGACAACTCTAAGTTGTTTTTGAACAGGCTTAACATCCGAGTAGGTTTTAATATCATGTTTGACAATCCAAAGATCGATTCCTGGCATCTCTTCATATGACCAAGCGAACACATCGCAAAATTCTTTGAAGAGCTCGATGTAGATAAAAATTTCTTCTAGCGAACAATCCACACCAATGTATACATTTTCAACCTTGCCAGGAATACAAGAGATATCGATCGTGGCAGTAGGAGAGATACTCGCCATGTTTACTTCGGCATAAATGTCGTGCGTATCAAATGGAACTATGGTGTGACCTACTATCTCGCTCAAGGTAGATCTAAAATCATCTTGTTCAATTCTGGCAAGCTCTAGGAGAAAATAAGAGCGATGATCCCATGGCTTGTCGGAACCATTCGTGGCCTCTACGATAGCTTCATCTGAAGGTAAAGTATCATCAAGGCATTCACGTGAATAAGATGATGAAGTGGCCCACACGAGCTCTATAACATGATCCTCCTTGTCTGTCTGTGAGGTAATAAGATCTGGATCGGTGGAAGAGTCAAGAACAACCTGATACGCTATCTCTGCTGTTGATAGTGGCACGACCATTCAAGTATGTGACTGACCTTCATAGGACATAGTCGAGGAAGGTAGGGTCCAAGGATCGTTAAAATACAAAGTGCGGAAAGGAATGAACCTCTTTGACAAAGCATACCTACTGGACATGGCGTATATATGATGAGTTGGTGCCATGAAGTCGAAGGTACCCATAAGGGATGAATACATTCCGACACCGATATTCTTAGTTGCTGACTGAGAATTGTTGATTATGGGGATCAACGGTCCAACATATGCATTGGGGCTAGCATATGCAAATGGAAACTAGTCAATTGTCACAATTCTCCCATCGCGAGGAAAGCAAAGAGTATGAAAGACAGACGATACGATTGCAGTCATAGCATAAATCCAATTGCCTCCTAGTAACAAGTTATAGTCGAGGGGTGCATCGACCACCTCGACATCCACCTCTACCGTCTTCCCACCTAACTGGACCGGGAAGGCAGGAAGAATACCATGAGGGTGGAAGGAACGATCGTCAAAAGCAATCAACATGGTCAAAGATTGATAAAGGGTCAAAGAGACGAGGGCTTTCCAATAGATCAGGGACGTCACACATGTTGTAGCGCCTTCAACAACAACAATACATTTGATGGTATACTTTGAGTAACCCACGAGGATTTGGAATGCAACATGGTAAGGCAAGCAAGGCTTCACATCTGTGACATCAAACTTCATAACATTAGAGCCACACGAATCTAGAGCTCCTTATGCAGATAACAAGGTATTCCTCTGTGAAGGACATGTCTAGAGTACCTCCAGAGTCGACATCGCACAAGGGGTTTGACCCAGATCCTCAACAATAGAGTAATTCTGGGCGGCTCTAGAATTAGGATTGTGGGTAGAGCGCTTGAGTACTCCTTTCGGAATACGAGGCAGGGGCTCTGGTTTTTCGATCTGTAAGGGCGTCTTTGGAGGAGGGGAAGACTCTAGACCAAGTACAGTCTATGGAGAACTGTAATTGTGAGACTAAGTGGCTACATTAACCTCATATTTAACCATATTGATGCATAAATGGTCACCATCTTGCGTCGGTGGGTTTTGACTCCCACTCACTGCATTTTTGGCATTCGAGGAGCTCGAGGCCATGTGTTGATTATGTGGAAAAGGATTAGTCAACACAATGAGTGGTAGAGATAAAAGCCTCGTAGCTTCCACAAGTTTGGGGCATAAGTGGGTAAGGTTATTGTCTGTACAAAGCTTGCAGGGGAACTTCACCTTCTGCCTTTCTTTCTTGCCCTCACCAGCATTATTATTCTACTTCTCATTATTACCATTGTCTTTGGGTTTATTATTATTCTTCCCACCCCTACGATTATTACCACATCCTTTCTTTGTATTCCCTCATGGTTGTTGTTTACCATTTGGGTTGGTCGATGATTGCACAGAATGTACATCTGCCGATTGACTGGGAGTGGAGGGCACATACACAGTTGGTCCTCCTACAGACTGGTTTAGAGACATCTCTTTCAAATGGCTTGTCACTGAGTCTTTAGATTTCACATTGGCAGAGCCTACAATTCCATCAGCATGAAGCCCGAGATTTTTTCTAGGGTCATAGTTTGACCTCGATGCATTTGGAAGAATCTCGTATAACATCCCAGACTGAGCATATATGATATCTAACTGTTGGGCTTTAAAAAACGCTTCTTCATCAGATGTAACCCCAGATGTAGAAACATCCTTCTAAATATAAGGTTGTAGAGACTTAAGGAACCACTCTAGCAGGAATTATGGGGGTATGTAGGCATTGATCAACCTCTTCCGTCTACGCCACTCCTAGATGTGATCAAAGATATGAGTGGCTTTATCCTGACGGAAGGCCGACAAAATTTCTATGCCTGCATCGTAACGTACTGGTAATTGGAAGTGGTTGAGGAAGACTAAAACCATCTGATTAAAAGTTATGTATGTCCCCCTTGGTAGCTCGATATACCATTTTGTGGCGACCCCTGTGAGGGTGCGTTGAATCAATATTAACCGAATAGAATCTTCGTTAAGGGAGTTCAAAGAGCACCAAAGGTGAAAAGTAGTGATGTGATCACCAGGATCCTCACTAGTTTTTCCTTCGAAATTTGGAATATCCGAAGGAAGCTTGGTGGGGACAGGGGGCCATGTCAGATCATGACGCACGGGGTCATTCATTAACTTAAATAAGTCTGGCAGATTGAGTGTGGCTATAAAAGGGAGACGGGGTTGCGACATCTGGCCCCAAGCTCCCTGGAAAGATTGTTGTTAGGGAATCGCAACCCATCCAGGGTTTTGGTATGCACCATGGCCCTGTCCGGGATTGTAAGACCCTCCTCTGAACTGATTCACGAGGGGTTGGTTGGGCACCATTCCAGTAGGAATTTCATGATGAGGGCTGTAAAAACTGCTCCCAACCAGAGTGGCTCTAGTTTGGGGGTTGCCCAAGGTATGAAACTGACCTCCTCTGGGTGTGAATCCAGAGGATAAAGGTGGAGTCATCATGCCAAACATGTTGTTCATAATCGATACAAAGGAGGTGGGTGTAAAGGACAGACCGTAAGCATTATCTTGTTCGCCAGGTTGGTTACTCCATCCATAAGCATTAGGACCAGGATTAGACCCGGGGTTAATAGGAGGAAGTCCTCCAACTGTAGGAGTCGTTTGTGGGACATGAGCACCACCAAACGAAAAATAGAGTATGTGGAGGAGCCATGCCCCCAAGTCCAATACTAGTATTTGTACTAGATGTTGGGATGGAGGATGAAAACTGCGATGTGAAATTTGGCATACCATAAGAAAAAGGGCTAGAGGCCATAGGGATGGATTGAATGTTGTAGCCCGACGAGTGACAAAGGGACCCAAAAGGGTTCATGGCTATAGGTTGAGTATTCACTATAGGACGGACATGAGTGATGATAGGAACCTTCGACACTACAACCATTGTGGTTGAACGTGTCGAAGGAGTACCGTTAACTATAATAGGTATGTGAGTTGAAGGACTCCCAGTATCTTTCTGACTCAATTCAATACTCATCCTTGTATGATCACAAGTCTGGTAAGTGGAGGTGTGTGTACCATGCTTGATAACTTTACGCCTTTTAGAAGGTAAAGACTCAAAATGCGGTGGTAATTATAACAAGCGGCGAGACCTACGGGGAAGCTGGTCTGGCTCCACGATGACTCAAGGCTCGAGATATAACAACAAATCCTAAGGCCAACTAGTAATCAAGGAGCACACCAAAATAAAATAATCAAAAGGCCAATATGCACACAAATAAGATAAAGTGGTTGAAAGGGGCCTCCCTCCCTAAAGTAGGTATGCCTTGCCAAAGAGGGGCCCGAGACTCCCTACAAAAGATCGGAGGTATCATAATAAGTTATAAGGGCCCTTGTGGGCTTAACAACTAGTCGGTCAGATCCCCCTGGAGAGGTAATCCTCCATAAAGGTTGTGTGTCATTTGACCCTTATTGTTAGAATATAGAAGATGGTGTGCTCGTTTTACCATTGACAATACCCTCATCACCCAACCATAGGCCAAAGCCTCCCTCCGAGCACCTTAACCTTGATTGAGAATTCTTCCGGAAGCAAACCCTAGGCTAGATAGCCAAACAAAGAGCAGTGCATCAATCCCCAAGGATAACGCATCACAAAAGGCTGATCAGATGTTCCAAACCCTAGCCAAGAGATATTCAAGCCAAAACTGAGATCTTGCTGCTACTGCAGTTGCACCAACTCTTCCTCCAAATCTGCGCACAAGACTACAACTGCAGTGCGCACCAAACTGCAGAACTGCAATTCTGAGATGCTACAAATGAGAACTGGCGCCCTGTATTTATAGTAATCCTGCCAGTTTGCTGGGGCCGACTTCTCCTTCTGGGTATGTATCTATTCAGTATATTATTATTAATTATGGCCGACTTGTTCTCTTGGAGGCTAATAGCCTAATATAAATTATCTTCTTGAGCCGACAAGGCTTCTAGGGTTATTAGCCAACTCATTAGGGTTTCTCTTGCTTCCTGGAGTCTTCTATTCTCGCCAGGTTCACACGTGGGGGTAAATACCTCTGGCAGCTACCATAATATTAACACTCCCTCCTAGCTAGAGAGGTATTTACAAGTAATGGACTTGAGCACAAAACATACCATTTACTCGGTAGCATCAATATAGTCATCTAGACTATTTCATGACTAGATCACGAGCATCACCATCACCATCAGCTGCATCATCTCTCAAAAACATACTTCATCTGAGTAGTTAGATATGATGCTGAATAAGTCACTCTCACCATAGAGTGATACAAGAGGAGTAAAAGCTCTGAACTGTTTTCTGTCTGGAAAATCTCTGTTCATCATTCATCTGAATGATCATTATCTCCAATAAACTGCTGATAGTCTTCAAGTCAATTAGAACAAGGATAGAACACACCTGTGTCTATTCATAGTAGTACATAACTACAATCCAGTGGTTAACTACCACATCAAGTAACACACAAGTACTTGATCAACAATGTATAGTTGCGAACAATGAAACATATTCACCACAATAGTCCTCATCTACTGTCATATAGTCTTCATAAAAAACATCTGAGAGAATCCTGCATAGAAACAATGTTATGATAAAAACTGTATCATCTGGGCCAATCTTTCACTCATTTCTGTGAGATCTGAAAGAATTTCTGCCCTCAGTATAGAACATCAATAATAATCATCTGGGCCAATCTTTCACTCACGTCTGTGAGCTCTGAAAGAATGTCTGCCCTCAATATAGAATATCAACAATGGGCTATCAACCCCATTCTTCTCAACCAAGGAAGAAGGATTATTTCTAATTACTGAGCCTAGACCATTTCTCACCCTGGGCCATTCTTCCGACACTAAACAAAGTGTAACATGGAGAGAATGAGTCTGCCCTCAAGAAATGTTTGGACCATTCCTTACCCTGGGCCAATCCTCTGACAATAAAAAAAGTGTAACCTGGAGGGAATGAGTCTGCCCTAAGGAATGATTGTCCTGGACTACTCCCCACCCTAGGCCATTCTTCCGACACTAAACAAAGTGTAACTTGGAGAGAATGAGTCTACCCTCGAGGAATAACTGTCGCTAATTGCTGAGCCTGGACTATTCCCCACCCTGGGCCATTCCTCCGACACTAAACAAAGTGTAACCTGGAGAGAATGAGTCTGCCCTTGAGGAATAACTGTCCAGACCATTCCCCACCCTGGGCCATTCCTCTGACACTAAAGTGTAACCTGGAGAGAATGTATAACCCTCGAGGAATGTCTATCCTGCATCAACCTCCAAAACGGACGATTCTTCGAAACTGCTCACAACTGTGAACTTCGAAAGAATGACTGCCCGACGAGGCAGACCATTCTACTTGACCACTACTCAGAGTGATTGCCAAGAAGAATGATTGTCCTAGACCACTCCCCATGTTAACCAAAATGGGAAGTCGATGTCTATGATACATCAACAATCAGTCTGCCTCCCATGTTAACTACAATGGGAAGTCACTGTCCGTCAGAAATCTCAATCCACTTTCCGAACAAGAAAGCATCTGTTCAATCTGGACTTTTTTTCAATTACAAAGATAAATAATATTTTCAATGCTCCCTCCTAACTGGAGAGTTATTTCAATTACAAAAAAATAAATGTTTGTGTACCTTCTTCTAGCTTGGAGAGTCTTCCCTAAGAGAGTTATTTCCACGAGCTCTAGCTTGAGTATGCAAGTTCTTTCATCTTGAATACAGGATTTACCAAAATGTATGTTTATCTGCTCATCTGTGGAGATATGTATTTCAGAAATCATTTTCTCCTTTTTGGAATTCATCATGTATAGTGTAATGCATGTACTGTAGTCTGGAACACTGTGAAGGCTTCATGTAGATATGAACAATAGAGTATAGTTGGAAAACTGGAACATATCCATGTGGCACTTCTTCTGTCATCATGAGATCCGATCTTTTGGTAGTCATCTTGATGTTATAGGAAATCTTCACCACGCTTCTGCTGTGCACTGGAGGTTCTTCAACAAGTTGTCTTCTTCTTATCTGCATATAGGAGTCTCCTTTTGGTATGTCTCAAAGTCTTGAGATTGCTCTTTATACTTTCTTTATTCAATTTCTTTGGAGAACATTCTTTGCATTCATCTGATGTGGAATTCCGAATCATGGATGTTGCAGATGATATAATGACTTATATAGAGATAAGTCTGGTGTACTTCGAACAATCAATCATCATAGTCTTCTCCCTCCGAGAGAACCTCTAGTTCTGGATCTCGTAATACCTTCATTCATAAGTCTTTCGTACATTGTTCTTCATCACGACTTTCAGTTCTTCTACTTGATTGCTTTTAGTGAGTTCATATCAGGCTGATAATCTTGTGATTCTTGATACAATGACTGGTTGTTCTGGTTCTTCTTTCTTGGAATATTCATGTTCTTCTTCATGTTTTTCTTTTTCTTTTGGGTCCATGGAGTTACTTATAGATTCCATGCCCTAGAGATTCCACTTCTACCTTTCATCACGGGATCACGGATCTGGATGGACAACCAGGAATGCTTTAAGGCTTCTCTTTGAAGAGGTATTCTTCTACGGTTGAGCTGAACACGTACTATCTTTCATGACTGCTACCATATATATATATATATTTCATAATCTTCAATGGATCATAGGATTAGCTCCCTCCTAATCCTTGCTTCATGTATAAGTGCATATAATCTGCTCCCTTCGTCTGACTGAGTCCATGCTTCCGTCTTTGTCCTTATTGTCTTCTACAATATATAATAGAGTCTACGCTTCCATCTTGTTATCTTCTATAGTATGTCATGAGTCTTTTTCCAGTTTTCTTTCAATTGTTGACTTCTTTCTGTCTTTGCTTTTTCCAAATCTCTTCAAGATTGATTCTGATTTCGATCTTATCTTGTAGTGTCTTCCACATGATTTGTATTTCATCCTTTCATATGTATTATCTAATGATATTAATCCTTATCTTGTTGTTCTTCCATAGTTCTTATTGGAACACATTATCTTCCAAGAGATAGATATACAAGATATGTACAAAGACGATGTAAGCAAGATATGTATAAGAAGAGTGTTGTTACCTTTTAGTAGAAGAAGTCTCTTCCATCCTGCTTAGTCTTCTTTGCAGGTTCCTTTTCTTCGGCAATCGATGCTTCGTGTTTCTCCTTCCTTTTCTTTAGCTCGGGACACTGATTTCTGTAGTGA
>ML798044.1:167593-180379 GCA_009831015.1 Picea engelmannii | reverse complement strand
CATCTAACTGGTTATAAATGAAAACAATGGGTAATGAATAAATGTTGAATGCTAATTGATGAGTTTTTGTGCAAGAGGGAAGTTTTGGGAAAAAGAGCCCCACACTCATTCAACCCCCCTCTAAGTGTGGTAGGTGTGTCCAACAGATTCTCCTCCCTAACACTGGCTTGTTGACTAGGTACTTGAGGGTAGAATGGTCTATGAACATATTAAAATTTTTGCCAAGTAAATAGTGCCTAAACTTCTGCTGTGTATATACCATTGCCGAGCCTTCTCTCTCCATGGTATTGTATTTCTTCTCTGAGTTTGACAGTTTCCTTCTTGCAAACACTATGGGATGGTCTAACTCTCCTACTCTTGGTTGCGCCAAAATATCTCCAAGTGCTATTGCTGATGCATCTACATGCACATGAAATGTCTTTTCCTAGTTTGGGAATACTAGTATAGGTGTTGTGACCATCCTCTCTTTCAAGGTGTCCAACCCTTGCTGACAGTCCTCATTCCAATGAAATTTGATATATTTCTTGAGAAAATTTTCCATTGGCACAATGATCTGCGCATACCCTTTTATAATTTTTCTTTAATAACCTGTATGTCCCAATGTGGCTCTCAACTTTCACAATGATTTTGGTGGTGGTAGATTCACAATTACTGCAATCTTTGCAGGATACATTATTATACCCTGTTTGCATACTATATGACCTAATAAGATTCCAAAAGGTGTCCCAAATATGCATTTCTTAATGTTTAGGGATATCTAGCATTGCCTGCATATTTATAGCATTAACCTTAACATCTTTACATGGTCTTTCAACAGACTGTATATTGTCCAGTCATCTAGGTACACTTCTAAAAACTGATGGATGAATTCTTTGAATGGAGCTATGACTACTCTTGAGAATATTGTTGGTGCAGTCTTCGGTCCAAAATGCATGACTGTGTATTGGTAGGATCCCCATTCTATGGAAAAGGTAGTCTTATAGATGTCTTCTGGAGCTATTTTAATTTGGTGGTAGCCTGAGAATCCATCTGTGAATGAATATGCTTCCTGACCTCCCACATTTTCTAGGGCTTCATCAATAAAAGGGGTAGGAAATGGGTCATGTAGGAAAGCATAATTCAACTTCCTTAGGTTGACACATAGCCTTATGCCTCCTTGCTTCTTCTCCTGAACTACCATAGGGCTTATCCATTATGATTCTTCTACTATTTCTACGATCCCTACTTCCAACATCCCATTGATTTCTGCTCTGAATTTCTGCTTGTATACTAGATTTAGTATGTAGGGTCTCTGTCTGACAGGTCTTGCATCAGGTTTAAGAGGTATATTCATCTCCCCTAGCTCCCTAGCTATACCTTTCATTTCAATGAAGGTCGTTGGGAACAGGTCACTGTACTTGCATAGTAACTATGTTATCCTCTCCACTGTTTGTTCATCCCAATAGTCTCCAATGATGGACATTTTCAGATTCTTAGATGTCCAAATGTTGAACTTCTTCACCTTGATAGATGCAACAAACAATCCAGATTCCAGAGATGGACCTTCCACCTCTCTTTTACCTTCAACTTCTATAATATGAACATTGCGCGAGTCGTCTTCATCTGGTGCTTCTTCCTGCACATGGTAGCATGACATTAGTTCTTTGACTATCTTCCTATTCTTCTGTTGGTAATCTATCATAAGTTAAACCTTTGGTTCCTCAATAAATATCACCCCTCTGATTTTTTTGTGTACTTAATCAATGTTGGGGTTCTCATGTTCAAATGAGAAAGTGACTATAAAATTCTGCTGTAATGTTGTCCATTATGTAGTGCCTCTGTGCAGTTCTTAGTTTGCATACCAGTTTGCTGGAATTCCTTCTAATGTGTGAATGAAGTGATGAGGCCATTATTTTGGTGATTTCATCTTCCATAGTGTTCTGCTAGTGTCCCCTGTCCATCATATCTCTGCATCTCGTTGCTTGTCGGCTCTGCGCCAAATCTAATACACAATAATCGCTTACATTGGTACCAATCCTTAATTGTTTCTTTGTGCGCACCCCACCATCTTGCAGGTGTAGCCTTAAGTGAGATATACAGGGATAAGAGCCTCTGATTATATGATACTTCCTCCTCATATTTTTTTAGGAACTCTTCTAAGTCCTTTATGCCATGAAAACTAGGAGCTTCTCTGATTTTTGTACCCACCCATCTTACTACATGGTCTATTCTTGCGCACCTTCTTGTAGATACCTCATGTAGGCATTGTTGCCAATTCTCCAGACTTGTATCTAAATCAAAAGCACATGAGGTGATACTTGTCCAACTGAGTACCCCATATGCAGTTGGATTAATGTAATCTTTTGCGTGCGCGGTGGTTTTGTAGCGCTAGTTAATTTCTTCTAATTCCAGATAGGCCGGTTCCAAAAATATTTCAGCTTCAGATGGGTCCAAGGGTGAAATGACCCGGTATTTCCCTGGCTCAAATGTCATATTACTTGTCTTAAAGTTAATTATGGCCTGGTTATCAAGTGCCCAATCCATCCCAAGCAATTCTGGATAAGGTGTTGTGCCATCTACTATTTCTATCACTTCAAGGTCTGCCTTAGTGTGCACTCCATCCAGATTTACTATCACTCCTTTCAGCCTCCCTATTGGCAGAACTCTATGCTGGTTTTCTAACTTTAGTTGAACTGGTGAGTAGCCTAATGTGAGCTCTTCCATACACTTCTAGGTCTTATTTGGTAAGACATTTACTTCATATCCTAGGTCCAATATAACATCTCCCATGTTGAAATATCCTATATTGGCATTCAATCTAAAGTTTCTACTTGTCCACCTTTTGGCATGGAGGTGATTGACTGTTTTCTGGTCTAATTCCCCCCTCATTGTTTGTGGTACATCTATCCAACATATTCTGTAAGATTGTAATAGATGACGGGTCTTTGAATCACTGAACACAGGATTGTAGAAAAGTTTGGATATTACTTTCTTGGTCTCCAGGGTGTACTTCACTGGTGTGGTCCATTGTTGACGACATTTCATATGTGGAGGCTTCTTGAGTATGCTGCGTGACATATGTAGACACACAATTCTTCTTGATAAACTCTTTTCTTTCCTCCTTGAAGGTTTCCTTCTCCTTTCCTGCATCAAACTGTTTCTGAGGTTCAATACTCTTCTTCACCCATTGATGTTATATTGGCTCTTGTTTGACTGCGTCATCTCCTATTTTAGTGTCTCCACGTGTCACTATGTTGAAATTCCTTCCATGCTCTCTGGCTTCTACAAAGATCCATTGTACGTTCTAATTTTTTTGATTCCATTTTTCTTGAATCTTCCATAAAAGTGTTGGGCATTCCTCTATATCATGCTCTGCTACGCGAAAATACATGCATGTCGTGGGTGGAAGTGGACATTCCCTTGCATAATTCCTTGGATGTTGGAATTTATGGCATACTAATGGACCTATTCCTCGTCCAAATCCTCTACCACGTCCTCCACCTCTGTATCCAACGCGATCTCCACGTGGTGTATTATACTGGGGTACCTGATTGTACTGCACAGGGTTATACTATGGCTGCACAATGTTGTACTGTGGCTACGCATTGCTATACTGCTGCGGTGTAGTGTTATAATGAGGTGGTACTTAATTAAAATGAGGTGCAACTTGTCCTGTCATCATTTTTGCTTGCACCCTATACGTATATGAAGTTCATTCCCTCATTAGATCCATTGTTATGCAATCTTTGTCATTGTGCCCTACTGACTTGCAAAACGTAAAGTATGCATTCTTTGGTATTGTTTGGTACTTTTGCATCATTGGGAAATGATATGGATCATGCCCATTTGTTTTACAAATATCGTGCCATGGTTCTCCTGTTGGCAAGGGATTTGGCATTCTTGTTGCCATGTACTGCGCGAATGGTGGACACTCATTCTTATGGTGTCCTTTTTTCCTACATGTGGTACACCAAAAAACTTCTCTCTTCTCCTTGCTCTTATTCTGGTTTAGTTGAAATGTGAGGTTCTTCAGATCCTCCTTCAGCTCCTCTATTGCTGGATCTGTCTTCTGATACTGGTTCTATTCTAGTTGTAGGGCTTCTTGTAGAGCCTCTCCCTGAGTTTGAAACTTCTTCTTCCTCAAAGGGTATTTTAGATGTGGTAATAATGAGTTCACAAAGAGATGTCGATGCTGCATGTTAGGCATGACATATTTCAATTTACCCTTCAACCGTTTGAACCTCTAATCGATCTCCCAAATAGATTCACCTGGTTGTTGTCTGATTTCAATCATCTCATTCATGTATTCATCCTCTGAGCTAGGCTTATGAAATTCATTTATCAATAACTTCTTGACATCTACAATCATCCTTGTTGTTCCTGGTGGATTGTTTACAACTAATCTCATGTACCAATCCAGTGTGCAGTCTCTTAGCGTGATAGCTAACTGCGCAAGTTTCGTATCCTCATCTATGATATGATTTGCTTCCCAAATATTCTCACAGACAAACAAGTGCTTTTCAAGATCCTCTGATGCCTCTCCCTTGAATTTTGGCAACCTAATGGTGGGATCATGTCCTGCCATCTTGAGCAGTGATGAACTGCGACCTCCGCGTGGTGTAGATACTTGACTACTACTTCCTAAACTGGCTCCTCCAGTTGTTGCTCCCTGTGTAGATGCACTTCTTGCTATGTTTCGTCCACTAAAATTTGGTTGTATAAATAATGGTGTTCTTTCTGGTGTATTATTCGCACATGGGTTTATGGGTTCCACACTGACACTAACATGGATAGGAGTTATGCCTTCTATTCTTGCCTTTGGACCTCTTGTCTTTCTTTCATATGTTGTGTGCAAAATTTCCTCAATCTGCTCCACAACCCAGAGATTCTCTACCTCTTATTCATCACTTGCCAAGCCTTCCCTTGCTGATATGGCTCTATTCTTATTGTTCATCTTGTATTGGTAGGGCGCTCCACTGCGCGTATTTCCATCTATTGCCATGATCTTCTTGATATGGTCTTCCTCCATCATGATTGGGTCCAAGGCCTCCTCCTTCTTTCCTTTATCCATCTCTTCCTCCATTTCTCCATCTCTTGTCAGTGCTTCCCCCCTTCCCCCATGCACGCAGGGAAGTTTAGCTATCTGACTCCATAGTAATTACACCTTTGTTATATAGTAATATCTTTATGGAAGTATACAATGAACTTATATAACTTCCTTGCAGTCCTCTAAGGAACTCTTTCTCTACTGCGCTGTAAGACTTCACAGTGTCTACTACAAATTCTATGATAAACCCTACAACAATACTATCTAACCAGAAATCAAATGCACACATGAATTTGTTATCAACTTGTTGTAACTGCGCGATCTCCACAAGATTCCAATCTAGCTTTTTGATCCGATTTGTTGTGTGGTTTTCTTTCAACCTCAATATCCACTCCTGCAACACATGCGAGAAATCACAGAAAAATACTTCATGCAAGTCTCTAAATACGTACTTGTCCAGATATGTGCACGGTGTTATTTTAGGGTTTCTATTATCTTTCTGCACAAACTCCAACTCATTTTTCTTCAACCAACTTTCGATCTCTGCCATCGTTGGATTCCATGGTCTGAACATCCCCTTCTATATTTTCATTCTTTTAACTCTTCCTCAACTGATATGACACTCTTTTAACAGTTCTTCAATAGATCGCATTCACTCAATCCCATTATGTTCCAATCGGAAACGAAACCGTTTGTTGGTTACTACTCTCTTTCTCTCCCTTAGGCTGACCCAAGTTCATATTTGAACAAGCTTCCAACAAAGCCTCTAAGACTATCGGCCCTCCTGGTAAACCATAAGGCAACACAACACACAGAGTGTACTGCACAGTCTCGCCCGAGATAGTTCTATGGGTGGCTGCAACGCTCAGGTGCTTGCAGCCTAGGAATGAGTGGGGATATGGGATTGTACTTTGGGATTTTCATTCATTTATTATCTCATGCATTTAGATTTAGTATACTTTCATTCCTTATCCATGCATGCAAATCAACATGTCTAACTACTTCATCAAGACATTCATCTAAGAGTTTACCATTGACAAAAAATAAATAAACAATAAATAGTTCACACAACACATGATCTAGAGTGGTTCACCCCCTCCCAGGCTACGCCCACAAAGATTTGGCTCTCAAGCTCTTTTATTATATTTTTGCAAGACATCGCGCTGCACACACTACAGTCTCTGGTCTTACAATCACCACAAGCTCCTTGATCCTTGTAAGGTTGACTAGATCGCACCAGGTTCCTTAGCCTATGATCTAAACCTTGTGATCAAGTTGCTCGACTCTCCTCTAGCTCAAAAACTTACCAAAAGTTATAGTTCTTACAATTTTTTATTCTCCACCCTCCTACCTGGACCTCCTAGGTACTTACTTATACCTATTCTTGGCTTATTGGCCATTACAATATCTTACCAAAACCCTAACCCTAATGTAGTTGGGTTTCCTTGCATGCTTTCCTTGCACGTGCTTCTTTTCCTTCTAGCTGTCTTTCTCCTACTTTGTGCTTTTCTCTCCAAAAATATTCTTTCCCCCAAAATGGGCCTGCTCCCAACATCATGTATCACACTTCTTTATTTATGTGATAACTTAAAGCATCTTCCATTTCCTTGTAATACTTCACCTGCAACTCTCTCATCTTCGTCATCATCCCATACATGTCGATTGATATTTTTAAAATCCTTCATATATTTTATGCAAAATCCTATGGCTTCTTGCATTGAATATCCCTCAGACATGCTTCCTTCTGGTTTTTCCCTAGTACAGACAAATGTTTTCAAAACCTTCATATATATTTCTATAGGATACATCCATATCGTTCTTACTCGACCACAATTCTCTAGTTCACTTTCTAGATGTATCAAAAGATGCATAGAAATGTTAAATATTGTTGGTGTAAATTCTTGTTCTAATAGACAAAGGACTTCAAAAACCTCCTCCCTCAAATTATCAAAGTTCGAAGGATATAATACATGTAAATTCATTTTCTTTAATTTTAGGCCCAACCTTATAATTTCCAATCTTTGCTCCTTTGCCAAACTTGATATATTGACCACAATGGGTAAAATATTCTCAATTATGACATGATAGTCATGGGTCTCGAGGCCTCTTAAGCTATTCATGTCAGTTTGGATTCTAATACTACTACTTACATATCCAGTGGGAAAGCGAGTTTGAGACATCAAATTTAAGAATCATGCACATTGTTCCTTTGTCCAAACATAAGGAGCACTAGGTTTTCTATGTTTTTCATAATCATATTTTTCAACCCAAAGATTTCGACGAATATTTAGTTGTCGAAAGTCTTCACATGATGAAACAATATTAGAAACACAAAAAATAGTTTCTATAATAGCATAGGCTATATTTTTATCGGTATGCATAAATTGAACTGTACGTCTAATGGCTATATCCTTAAAGTATGACAACTTATAAAATATGCACAATCATTTTACACCTCTTTCATTACATGATTCATCTCTACTACCACAAATCCCACCACTTTAAATAAACAACATTCTTCTATGTCCATTCTCAATAATGTATTCACTTGTTATTGGAAATGGTGCTTCATGATTCTCTTCTTGGCCATTGAAACGTGTTTTTTGTCGACGATATGGATGATACTTTTTCAGGTAAGCACGATGTCCACAATAAACACACTTATGAAAACTTCTTGAGTGTCTCAAAAAATCCTTAAATTTGCAAGAAGGACATCCATGGTATCCATGAATAGTGAGACCAGTCGATGTGCCGTATGTAGGAAGATCGTGAATCATAAATAGTAAGGAAGATCTTAAAGTGAATTTGATTGAATGACCATCCATTAAAACTTGAATTGCTTCAATTCCTTGCCACAATTCCAATATCTCATCATATAATGGCTCTAAATAAACATAGATTGTATCTGAAGTCACACTTTTTTTTCTTGGTATAATCAATGATAACATTAGCAAAAATGGTTTAGTCACTAACCATGGAGGCAAGTTATAATTTATTAAAAACACTGGACAAGTTGACCATTTAGTACTTTGATCAGAGAATGAGTTCACCCCATCTAGAGCCAAACCCAACCTTATGTTACGAGGATCTTGGGAAAAATCGGGCCATTTATTATCAAATTCCATCCACATCTTAGAATCAGGTACATGTCGTTGTTTTCCATTAGTGATCCTATTTTGGGCATGCCATTGCATAAGTTCAGCAATGTCTTCACACCTATACATTCAGAATAATCGTGTTATTAGCAGAAAGTGGCGAAGAGCCTTTTTGGGAACCAAAACTAATTTCAACCCTAGTCTATACCTCCCTTCTTGACATTTTGGACATTTTGTCTCACTTGCAATACTTTTTCGAAATAATACACAACCATTCACACACGTGTGGATGTTTTCATACCATAATCCTAGCTTAGTCATTTTCTTTTTACACTGACTTCCTTTTGTTGGAAATGTGGATTCACGTGGTAAAAGACGACTCAAAAATTCCAATAACTCATCTACACTCTCATTTGTCTAACCATGCACCACTTGCAAGTTACAAATTTGAAGGATTATAGTCAAATGACTTAACTTGCAATTAGCATACACATGATTTAAAGCATCCTCCATCGATTTGGCCCAATTATCATTTAGACCCTCATTCAACATTCGATTAACTTCAACCCCTTCATCTAAAATTGTTGCCTCTTCATCTATGTTTGGTGCCACTTCAGGAATGCTTGGTACCTCATCATCTCTCATGCTATGCAATTCTATCATATCTTCATAATAATTGTTGTTCCAAGGGTTTATACCACAATGGCCATGTCTTATCATATGTCGATAAACCACATTTATTTTCCTCACCTTTCCACCAAGACAATCTTTACATGGACATGGATATCTATCCATATCATTCTCATTAGATATTCTCTCATCATATGAATGGTAATCATCGATTTTCAACCTTTTCCGTTGACTCATCTTTGATGTTCTGCATTCCAATATTAATTTGATATGTTAATTAACAAATCTCAAATAATTTAGATAGTACAAAGGCACAGAATCAACTACGTTGTTGTTAACAATAACAACATTGACATGGAACTAATCTTAAAAGAAAACCACAATATCCTTTGAATTGGGATCAAGTTATGAACATAGAATAAAGGAACAACAATATAATCCTTTGGGTTATCATGGACATTTGGGCATCTAACTGTGTTTGTATCAGATTCCCTTCATTGATTTAATCTCCCAAATCACAAGGTACAATTTAAGAGATATGTCAAAGCTGCAAATTTTGTAAAATTCCCTTGGAGAAGATCTTGGTGAGAATTTTGAGAGCCTCAAAGTAGAAATTGAAATTAATGCAGTAAAATTGAAATAAAAGATACACCTATCAACCCATGAGCCACACCTAGAAAGGGGAATTATAGACAACATATTGGAAGTAATCTTGCAGATTCTAGACCGAGAGTAGAATTTTTTATTGGATTTGTATGTAACATTTCTGATTTCAATAAATTTGAATCTACTCCTAAGACAAGAAAGGGGAGAGAAGGTTCTCTTTCCCCAAAAAAATCAACAATGACAATGAAAGATCTTTGAAAATAGTATAAAATTCCCTCAACCCAAGAAGAGAATGGAATTTTTCATTGAGTGGAAGGGATTACAATAAAGTTGGACCTTTGGACCTGGAATATCATGTAGCTCAACCATAAAGGTCAAAGATTCATATATTGAATCATTGGAGTTATGACTTACATACCGAACTATAGTTAGATGGATTCAAAAGTTCATAAAATCTAGGATTTAGTAGAGGTAAGTTGGTAACCATGCTTACCATAGGGTAGTTTGTTATGCTTTTCCAGTTCAACAAGATAGATGAACAATTTTTGAAGGGGTTCCCAAGGTTCACTAGAGGAGACAAGTTGTTTTAGGATTCAACCCATTGGAAGACTCTCCCATAAGAACCTCCCTTTAGGAGAGTATAACAAACCTTCCCTAGGAAGTATGGCATGGATCAAATTTTGAAACCATGTGAAAAACCTCAGGGAGATTGTTTTTTGTAGGTTTTAAAATTCAATAAAGATAAGACAATAGCTCAATATAATAGTAATTGTGCACACGTTCTAGGAGAAGGGACTGTTAGCTTGCCTCAACTTATAACAACCTGATCATCCCTAGAAGAAATAATTATATTGAAAATATATCATTAACATGCAAGAATCCATTTGGAAACACTGCCATTTGGAAATAAAATCTAAAACAAAGGAAAAAAAGAGGCCTTAAAGACAAGTAAACTGCAATGAAGGACAATAAAAAAAGGTAGAAGGTAATGCAGGACTGCACCTAAGAATAAGTTTAAAAAACAAAATAATATTTTGGGGGAGCACAAGGTTGAAGGTTTGGAAACATTAATAGAGAAGCAAGGGGAGACTCTTTTGACTTCAAGAAGAGGAGGTAAAAAATAAGTAGGAGAAGAAAGTTGACGATGGTCCTCTTTAGTTGGGAACTAATTTATTATCATAATTCTTCAAAAAATAAATACAACAAGAAAGAGATCATGAAAATAAAAAAAATCAAGAAACAAAGCTCCACATACACATGTGCAGAATTAGGTAGCTTGGTACCAAATAAACTTGGATCACAAAAAAATTATCAAAAGTAAGCACATAAGATCTTGTTAGCCTCCAAACTCTACCTCCCTTGCATGCCAGGCATGCCCATGGCTAGCGCTAAAGGTCAATTAATATCATTATGTATCCATTATATTTGATAATGTCTACAATAAAAGTTATTTTTGTTAATATTCAAGTACAAAGAATAAAAAATTTCCCCAGTTTGAGTAAGATGCAATTCATTTCCTTGTCCTGTATCTCTTCATAGGAAACCATCTTCAGAATCACAATTATCATTGAAAAAATGTGTTTGATCAAGTGACCAAGAAGTGACATCCACCAGGTGCTCATCGACAATCCACCTTGCTTAATCTTATGATGTGTAATTCAGTAGGCCATAATTCCAGGCATAGATGTACTTCTTAACAAGGAGCTAGGCCATATTGACTTTCGGAAATAAAATTTACTTGTTGTCTTTTAGCGGTTTCTAAATCTGTAAAGAACAATGTTTCAACTTTCACCCTTGTTGCAAAGATGTTTGATTTAGTGATGGAATAATTTTAGTTTTTCCACCTGGGATCAACATGAAAGGTACTTATTTTTAACACTGCGGTTCCAAAACATTTTGTACCAACTTGTAAGAGTGAGAGAACTCAACTCTGTTCAGAAGATTTAGATAATAAGCCTGATATATTCATAACAATAAGTGCAGGTCTCTAATGTAATGCTCCTTGGCACAAAATTCTATACTATTTCTCTAAAAATTGTCTACCAGTTCTCAATAAAATGAGAAGATTGTAAATGAGGAAAATGGATAATTTGTGTATTTGGTCAAGGACATAGCTCATAAATATTACAAGAGATAAAGCGATATATCATAAATATACACTATATAAATATAGTATCTCCCACAATTTTCTGATTGATGTATGTTCATGCATTCTACTTGATTGATAGGTAAATATGTATGTAAATATGCTACCTCTCAAACTTTTCATCACCATCTAGTTGCCTATTTTTTTTATTTTTCCTTTGGCCTCTTTGGGAACATGTTTTAACTTTCTAGCGAACTAGATCTTCTCCAATGAACCACGTCTTGTATAGAGCCAACCTAAGAGCTCATATAATGTGTCATGGGCCCAACCTAAGAGCTTCTATAATGTGTCATAGGACCTCCACTAGGGCCGAGAGACCCTTCGTTGGCTTTCTAGTCATCCAAGTAGTTTGGGTGGTTCTTCTCAATCCCAACAGAATATGGCATGCCTTTTCTTAGAAGTTGCATTGCAAAACATGATCTGAGGTTGAGGGTTACACCTCATAACATGGTTTTCCTTCTACTTGGGTGTTGGGTCTGAGGGTTAATTCTTATGAAAAAATTGCATTGGACCTTCACCTGGCCTCATCCCCTTTTGAGAGATGCCATTAGGGGGAAAAAATGAAGCAAGAATAGAACCCTAGTGGATTGATTCATACTCTGTTGACCTCACCAATGAACTAAGGCTCCATTGGCATGATAATCCTTTTCACTAGGTTTGATGGATTTCCTTTTCCCGAGCATGATTATGAAGGGGTACCCTTTCATTGTAGGAGGTGCCATGAGTATGGGCATATTGTTAAGGATTGCAAGTCCTCCATGAGGGGGCATGAGAACAATCGGTATACTTTGAAGATCAAATCTGATTGGGGGTGCCAGGAGAATTTGGGTGTCGTCTCTTCCTCTTCGGGGTCGACTTCGATGGGTACTCCGCCTTGTGCTCCAGTTGTGTCTCAGATCTTGGAGGTTGATGAGTCGGTAGTACAGGAGGGCGATGCAATGACTTTAGTCTCAGTCCCAAGGAATGCGGCGAGTTCAGAAGTATGCCCAGAGGTAGTTCGACAATTTTTGATCGACAACCTATTGGGTATGCACCTTACTATCTCCCGAACAATAAATGGTTTTTTTAAAGCATTTAATTTATATTTGGTGGATTGTCATCGCTCCCTACAGAATATACCCTTTCCAAACACTTTGGATCTAATTCCTCTTTCCAAGCCCATGGAATCGTCTTTTCCATCCTTGGCCAACTCTTCTCTCTATCTGGACTCTCCACCTGGATCCCTAGTTTCCTGATCATCTGCGGATTCTTCTTCTAAGGAGTCTGAGGACTCAACCATTCAT
>ML798044.1:153790-166943 GCA_009831015.1 Picea engelmannii | reverse complement strand
TCAACCACCTATTGTCTTCCAACGACCTCATTGATATAGCTCCACTAAAGCTACTACCCACTTGGAGGAACATGAGGGTAGGGGAGGCCTGTATAGCAAAAAATTGGATCGTTTCCTGATTTTTGAACCTTTAGCGATGCTTCAATTCCAATTTCATCAATGGATTGGAAGTGGAGGCGAATTAGACCATTCTCCAATTTGGTTTGAAATGGAAGGTGGTCCTCAAAAGCCTGCAACCCCATTTAAATTCAACTTTTCTTGGTTGAAAGATGAGAGTTTTCGATAGTTGGTCAAGTCCAATTGGATTGACATAATGGATTCAGAGGGTAATCTGACAGGTATTCAATTTGCGACAAACCTCAAAAGAAAAAAAAAGCTAGTTATTCCTTGGGAAAAAACAAAACATAAAGTAGAGGAATAGGAACTCCAAAGTATAGAGGAACAACTGAGGCTGATACAAGAAGATTCTGATTCGGGTTTCACCATAAGCTTGGCTTGAGACAATCTGAAAAGGCTTAAAGTCAGGCATAGGATTTTATTGGCAGATCAAGAAGAAACTTGGAGGCTAAAAAGCAGAGCTATCTAGGTTGAGAACAGAGACGAGAATACAAAATTCTTTCAAACTTATGCTAAGGGGAGGAGAGCAGAAAACATTATTTCGAGCTTAAAGGACCAGGAGTGCAGATCCGTCACTTCCTTTGAAGGCCTTGCTATCTTGGGTAAAATCCATTTTCAAACCTTATTCAAAGCAGACAGGAGAGTCAACATTGCATAGATTATAAAGGTGGCACTATACCTTCCAAGCTTCGTGGATGAACAAGGGAACCAAGAATTATTTGTTGAAGTCACTGAAGCAGAGTTAAAAGAAACACTTCTTATTTTCAAGAAGGATAAAAGTCCTGGTCCAGATGGATGGACAATAGAATTTTACAAGGGTTTCTTTGATCTAATCGAAGCATATCTATTAAAAGTCATTGAGAAATCTCATACCAATGGCAGAATTCACAATCCCTTCAATTCAACTTTTATAGCACTCATTCCTAAGGTAAATGATCCTCAATATTTTGATGATTTTAAGCCAATCTCTTTGTGTAATTGTATTTACAAAATCATTGCAAAAATCATAGCTCGTCGGCTAAAGAAAAAATTATAGAACTTTCTATTGCCCAAGGTAGGGCTGGTGTTACGAGGAAAATCTCTCTATTGCTAGGGGTAAACCACAACAGACAGAAATGGATGGAGAAATAAACTCGAATCTCATATATGCTATATAAGAAAATATGCTAACGAGACAAGATAAAGAGCCTACCTCATCTAGATGTTCGATGAAGTCCACCGTTGAGCACTTGACTCAAAGCAATATACCTGCAACTTGTCCTAAAAAACTAAGAAACACAAGCATATGGTGATAATATATAAAGTTAGCACATTCAATGACATAATCCATCAACATTCATAACAAATATTCCCATGGAATAAAAATTCAAATATTTGCAAGATATTAATTGGATGATGAAATAGTATTTCTATTAAAATGTAATCAATAGAAGTGAATGAATTACAAACTTCTGTGACAGCACGGTTCAGAACCGAGAAACTAAGTCCCTTCCAATTGGGCCTCCACCACTTCAATCCTCCACCAAAGGCAAGCTCATATAAGAGATACAATGAGGTTCTCAATCACGTAGGGAAGAGCTTGGGGGCTTAACAATGTGTTCAGACTTAAAAGGACAAAGGGATGTAGACTCAATATGAAGTGAATAATTTCTCCAGAGTAACTTTGCTCTCAAAGTTGAATTCTTCTCCTCTTTTCCATAGCTCGAATATGGCCCATTTATAGCCTTCAAGTGGAATTGAAGGGTCAAGTCGAAATGTTTCCAGTATATGGAAGGTCAAGGATCATGGATCTCATGACGTGACATGGAAACCCGATGCTATTTTTTAATTTTGGGCACAAAACCCAATGTACATGGGATGTAGTGGTGCAACTTGTGTATATGCCTGTTTTATAATAGTTAGGGCGTGTACATGTGGAAAAATATTGTTTTTAGCTATGGGATTTGCAAAAAGGGACTTCAAGTCTGCATAGGGAAATGGAAAAAGGCCTTCTGAGCAACTTTGCATAGTGTGAGGCAAATCTTGCTATAACAAATGCCCCTTAATGTGTGAGGTTAGAGGAATATCTGCGATGGCCGAAATACATTATAATACCCAGAAGTGGAGTAATGGAGATTTAGTTGGACGACCTAGTTGCTCATGAGAATATTACAATCTGTACTGACTTTGCACACATGGTTGCCAATTTGAATTACATTGGAGATCCATGTGAAAATATACCAAAAAACTATTCATGGCCATGAGTAGGCAATACAAAGGTGGCTACATGCAAAAGGATGTCATAGTCATGAACAAGGCCCAGTAAAACCAGTCTCAAAGTCATATCCATAAGAATTGCCGGAGTAGAGTAGGGTCCCGCACACGGTAATTGTCGTTCAACTGACATACTACTAACTGGGAGTCCAGGTAAACTTATAATGAGTGAATACCATGTGAAATGGCATCACGCAAAAGTTCTATAACAACGCTATACTCGGCCACATTATTCATGGATGGTCCTAGGCAAACGCCACCTGAAGACACTAGTAGACCCTCGGGTGAGTAAACAACCCAAGCGGTGGAAGCCAGGTTTCGTGTATGACGACTGGCTCCGTCTGCAAATCCTAAGTAGACCGAAGACTCCATTGACATTTTCCAACCAAGTGAAAACTTGATAAGCAAGTTGAAGATAAAAACAAAGGGAAAAGATATATACACTAAAATACATTAGTATACAAAGAGTTACGCCCAAGCTTGGGGCTCAAGCGTAATATATTTTCAAATAGAGCCCATTCCTGGGCTCATCCAACATGTTCCCTTCATAATCTTCTAATTCATAGGCTCCTTTTTCTAAGACACATCACATGATATAGGGATCGTGCCACATGGGTTTGAACTTGCTTGCCCCGAGTGGTTCTTTGGCTTGATTGTATAGAAGGACCAAGTCACCCTCAACATACTGTTGATGATAGACATACTTATCGTATTGGATCTTGAGATGTCTTTTATTCACTTCGATAGTCGTGGAGGCATCTCGAAATTTCTCATTTAGACTCTCTAGGCGTACGAGGCATTGTTCGAGATCGAAAGTGTCAGGTAGGAGCACAACTGCCAATCTAAGAGAAGGGATTTCACATTAAATAGGTAAGATCGACTCCACGTCATGTACTAATTGGAAAGGATAAAAACCGATGAAAGTTTTAATCGAGGTTCGGTATGCTGAAAGTGTTGGGTAAAGCATGATATGCGAGTCAGGTTTTCTCTGGCTGACAGTTTTATGCAAAATGGTCTTGAGAGACTTGTTTACGGCCTCTACTTGTCCATTTTTTGGGGGGTAGTAAGGGGAAGAATGATCATGTTTAAACCCCAGTTTTGATGCTAATTCTTCCATCATTTCATTCTGAAAGTGACTACCATGATCAGTGACAATCTCACTTGGGATTCCGAACCTGGATATAATTTGATAGAATACGAAGAAGGAAACAGTCTTACCATTGTATTTAATTGTAGGCATGGCCTCAACCCAGTTAGTAAAGTAATCTACAACCATGATAATGTGTTGATGCCCCCCAACCGAATTTGGGTTGCCATCCACAAAATCTACCCCCCACTTGGTGAAGGGACCAACGGTAATGACTAGATGGAGAGGGATTGGATGTGAGCACATTTTTTGAGTGAACACCTAGTAGGGGTGACACTTCTTAACCACTTCGATGCAATATTTAAAAATAGATGACCAAAAATAACTGGCTTGCAAAATTTTATGGGTTGTCGCAAGCCCAGATAGATGACCACCACAAGCCCCACTGTGGCAGTCGTTTAGGATGGACTTGGCTTCTTCGTGAATTAAACAATGACGTGGGATATTGTCTACTCCTCGACGATAGAGAGTGTTGTCGATGATAAGGTAATTCAGATCTTGGTATCGTATACGTCGTCGGTCATCTTGCGAGAGATGCTGAGGGAACTTCAAAGTTTGAAGATAGACAAGAATATATTCATACCAAGGGCCACAAGATGAGACAAGTAAAATGTGTTCATCAACAAATGAATCAACATGAATGGCATCCTCATCTAACCGAGGGAAGTCAGATATTAACTCTGCAAAAACTAGTGACTTTTTGGACTTTGCAAAAGAGAAATCGAGATCGAATTCTTGTAGGATGACAATCCATTTATTGTAATTTCCCCCTATGATAGGCCTAGTAAGGATGTATTGAAATGGATTTACATCGACAATCACAATAGTTTTTCAAAGTAATATATAGTGTCGTAATCATTGGACTGCGTGAACAACAACCAAAGCTAGCTTTTCAACATGAGAATATTTGAGTTCAGGGCCGACTAAGTTTCAACTAAGATAGTAAATGATGTGCTCCCAAAGCTCATCATCCTCCTAAACCAACACCATACCAATCGTCTCTTTGGATGCGAAGACATAAAACAAGTAATCTCTACCATAGTCTGGAGACTTCAGCAAAGGCATCGATAACAATGTTTTCTTCAAAGCATCGAAGGATTCCTAGGCTCGCTCATCCCAAATAAAATGAGTGTCCTTATTTAAGAGATGCATGAAACCCTTAGTAATATTGGCATAGTTCACTATAAACCATCGTAAAAAATTAGCTTTTCCCTGTAAACCTTGAAGTTAACGAATAGTGCGCAGGGGAGGCAATCGAAGTATTGCCTCAACCTTTAATGGATCTACCATGATCCCATTCTCAAGGTCTAAAATCCCTAGAAGTCGACCTGACCTATTGCAAAATATGAATTTATGAGGGTTCAAACGGATGCAATAATGGCGACATCTTTCAAAAACTAGTCGAAGGTGTTTAGGGTGATCCACTTTCTTACGGGAGTGAGCAGCGATATCGTCGAGATAGGCTTCGCTATGTGCTTGAGATCATGGAATGTGAAGGTCATAGCTCGTTGGAAGGTTGCTTCGGCGTTCTTAAGGCCAAAATGCATCTTCTGGTATGCGAAAGTACCCCAAGGGCAAATAAACGTTGTCTTATGTTGGTCCTTGGGCTTAATCTGAATTTGGTTATACCCTGAAAATCCGTCCATAAAAGAAAAAACTTCGCTTCCCACACACTTGTCGAGAATATGATCGATGAAGGGTGTCGAGAAGTTGTCTTTGGGACAAGCTTTATTCAAGTCACAAAAATCCATGAATACGTGGATGGTTCCTTGTTTTTTATTCACCGGAACAAGATTTGATACCCATTCAGTTAAGGGAACCAGGTAGATAAAGCCAACATTAAGCAATTTTTCTACCTTTGCCTTAATAGCAGGGGCCTTCCTAGGATCGACAACTCTAAGTTGTTTTCAAACAAGCTTAACATCTGAGTAGGTTTTAATCTCATGTTTGACAATCCAACGATCGATTCCTGTCATCTCTTCATATGACCAAGCAAACACATCGCAAAATTCTTTGAAGAGCTCGTTGTAGATAAAAATTTCTTCTAGTGAACAATCCCCACCAATGTATACATTTTCAACCTTGCAAGGAATACAAGAGATATTGATCTTGACAGTAGGAGAGATACTCGCCATGTTTACTTCGGCATAAATGTCGTGCGTATCAAATGGAACTACAGCGTGACCGACTATCTCGCTCAAGGTAGATCTAAAATTATCTTGTTCGATTCTGGCAAGCTATGGGAGAAAATAAGAGTGATGATGCATATCATCCCATGGCCTATCGGAACCATTCATGGCCTCTACAATAGCTTCATCTGAAGGTAAAATATCATCAAGGCGGTCACATGAATAAGATGATGAAGTGGCCCACACGAGCTCTATAACATGATCCTCCTTGTCCGTTTGCGAGGTAACAGGATTTGGATCAGTGGAAGAGTCAAGAACAAACTGATACGCTATCTCTGCTGTCGATAGTGGCATGACCATTCCAGTATGTGATTGACCTTCACAGGACATAGTCGAGGAAGGTAGGGTCCAAGGATCATTAAAACACGAAGTGCGGAAAGGAATGAACCTCTTTGACGAAGCAGACCTACTGGACATTGCATATATATGATGAGTCGGTGCCATGAAGTCGAAGGTACCCATAAGGGATGAATACATTTCGACACCGATATTCTCAGTTGCCGACTGAGAATTGTTGATTATGGGGATCAACGGTCCAACCTATGCATTGGGGCTAGAGTACACAAATGGAAATTAGTTGATCGTCACGATCCTCCCATCGTGAGGAAAGCAAAGAGTGCGGAAGACGGACGATACAATTACAGTCATAGCATAAGTCCAATTGCCTCCTAGTAACAAGTTATAGTCGAGGGGCGCATCAACCACCTCGACATCCACCTCTACCGTCTTCCCACCTAACTGGACCAGGAAGGCAGGAAGAATACCGTGAGGGTGGAAGGAATGACCGTCAAAAGCAGTCAACATGGTCAAAGATTGAGAAAGGGTGGTCGAAGAGCCTAGGGCTTTCCAATAGACCAGGGACATCACACATGTTGTAGCGCCTTCAACAACAACAATACGTTTGATGGTATACTTTGAGTAACCCACGAGGATTTGGAATGCCACATGGTAAGGCAAGCAAGGCTTCACATCTGCGACGTCAAACTTGATAAGTTTAGAGACACACGAATCTAGAGCTCCTTACGCAGATAACAAGGTATTCCTCTATGAAGGACATGTTTGGAGTACCTCCAGAGCCGACATCGCACAAGGGGTTTGACCTAGATCCTCAACAATAGAGTAATTCTGGTGGCTCTAGCATTAGGATTGTGGGTAGAGCGCTTGAGTACTCCTTTCGGAATACGAGGCGGGGGCTCTAGTTTTTTGATTTGTAAGGGCGTCTTCGGAGGAGGGGGAGACTCTAGACCAGGTACAGTCTATGGAGAACTGTAATCGTGAGACTGAGTGGCTACATTAACCTCATATTTAACCATATTGATGCATAAGCGGTCACCATCTTGCGTTGGTGGGTTTTGACTCCCACTCGCTGCATTTTTGGCATTCGAGGAGCTTGAGGCCATGTGTTGATTATGTGGAAAAGGATTAGTCAACACAACGAGCGGTAGAGATAAAATCCTCGCAGCTTCTGCAAGTTTGGGGCATCAGTGGGTAAGGTGATCGTCTATACAAAGCTTGCAGGGAAACTTTACCTTATTCCTTTCTTTCTTTCCCTCACCAACATTATTACTCTAGTTCTCATTATTACCATTGTCTTTGGGTTTATTATTATTCTTCCCACCCCTACGATTATTACCACATCCTTTCTTTGTATTCCCTCCTGGTTGTTGGTTACCATTTGGGTTGGTCGATGATTGCATAGAATCTCTCTATGAGGAAAATCTCTCTATGGCTAGGGGTAAACCAAAATAGACGGAAATGACTGCAGAAATCAACTCTAATCTCAGATATGCTATATAAGAAAATATGCTAATGAGACAAGATAAAGAGCCTACCTCGTCCAAACGTTTGATGAAGACCACCGTTGAGTACTTGACTCAAAGCAATATACCTGCAACTTGTCCTCAACAACCAAGAAACACAAGCATATGTTGATAATATATAAATTTAGCAGATTCAATAGCATAATCCATCAACATTCATAACATATATGCCCATGGAATAACAATTCGAATATTTGCAAGATATTAATTGGACGAGAAAAGAGTATTTCTATTAAAATGTAATCAATAGAAGTGAATGAATTACAAACTTTTGTGCCAGCACGGTTCGGAACCAAGAAACTAAGTCCCTTCCAGCTGGGCCTCCACCACTTCAATCCTCCACCAAAGGAAATATCATATAAGAGAGACAATGAGGTTCTCAATCAAGTAGGGAAGAGCTTGGGGGCTGAACAATGTGTTCAGACTTAAAAGGAGAAAGGGATGCAGACTTAATATAAAGTGAATAATTTCTCTAGAGTAAATTTGCTCTCAAAGTTGAATTCTTCTCCTCTTTTCCATAGCTCGGATATGGCCCATTTATAGCCTTCAAGTGGAATTGAAGGGTTGAGTCAGAATGTTTCCAATATATGGAAGGTCAAGGATCATGGATCCTGTGACGTGACATGGAAACCCAACATTATTTTTTAATTTTGCACACAAAACCCGATGTACGAGGGTTGTAGTGGTGCAACCTATGTATACGCACATTGTATAATAATTAGGGTGTGTCCATGTGGAAAAATATTGTTTTTAGCTCTGGGATTTGCAAAAAGGGACTTCAAGTCTGCATAGGGAAATGGAAAAAGGCCTTTTGAGCAACTTTGCATGGTGTGAGGCAATTTTTGCTATAATAGTTGGTCCTTCTCATGGGTTCATCATTGCATAGTTGGAGAAGGGCATTAATATAATGTCTAGGAAACATGTATACCAAAACCACATACTGGGGAAGAACGACAATAATGCTAAGGAAATAAACAAGTGATTTCCCAACAATAGAGTTTCCCAAACAAATGTGAAGGGCACATGAGAGCTAATCAGGTCGCCTCAACATTGGAATGAGATACGTGGAAGCCAGTTTACAACCCACTTGCCAAACGACGGTTACATGTTATTATAGATTCTCAATGTGTCTCTGCTATTGGTAAATTACTTGGTGGGTTGCTGAATGGGTGGAGACACATGACTTCCACGTATCGAAAATATCTTCGAATTTTTAAATTTAACCATTGACATCATATACTTATCTTATATAGATATTGTAACAAATATGTTCAAATGCTACAGACGCGGGAGAGAGTCTATCTTAAGATACCCTCGTAAAGTGTTTTATGTGGTAATGTGAGCAAAATTGCCCTTATTTACTTGTTAGAAATGCATTGCATCTTTCTTTCATTAGGCAGGTACTTGCAACGCGTTACTATCTACCTTGTTTTTATATGAACGATGAAGTATTAATGGAGGTTAATTATCCTCCTTTTCGATTTTTTGGAGATAATGAATGGTAACATCTATATTTGGCTAGATCATTTAATGAGATTGAGAATTTTCATGTTTTTAGAAATTGATATCGAGTTTAACATGTTTTGGTCTTGGACTTGTTACTTTTTAGAATGCCATAAAAAAAGGGCTAATCATATAATTTACAAGATTAAGTTCTATGAATCAAAACATTTTACCCTCAAATATAAACCCACGACCAAAACTCAAAATTGATTGTGTTGGCACATAGATTTAGAGTGTTTTATGGACCTTGTAACTTGTATGTTGTCTCTGTAGCGTCAAGGAGGAAGGGAAAACCCTAGCAACAATGACACTTAGGGCTCCTTGGTTTAGGTCTATGGCATCAACATGGGTCATGGCGTCACAACTTGGGATTGTAGTCTTAGCAATATGGACGGTTACAATCCTTTGGTTGATTACTTCGAGGATCTCCAGTCAGATTTAGAGATATTCTCAAACCTCTTGATCAACCATGGTGTACATCACACAATTGACAAGGGAGATTCACATGGGTTAAGGTGTGACTTGAGGGGCCCCCTGTCAGATGGTTGTTAGGAGATCTTCCCTCATACTCACCATGCAAATGTTTAGGTACAATTGGTATGGATCAGGTTCATGTGGAGTTAAGTCAGCGGATTACCTTGGGAAATTTGAGTAAGGCTCAAGTGCCGCATGAATTTGATATGAACAAGGTGGTAAAGTCGAAGCGAGGCTCATTGTTCCATAAAAATACTACGGATGGGATCAATGGAAAAGGAATGGACTCTACTACTGGGCTACAACCCTATCTGTCACATCCTTTCTCGTGGTTGTATAGGGGTGATTTTTAGGTGGAAGGCGGATATAGAGGTTATTTTAGCTGGACAATGGTATTGGGACCGTCACTTGTTTTGCTCTGAGCCATGGCATCCATTATTCGATGCCAAGGAGGAGTGTATCTCCAGTTTTCCAATTTGGATCAAACTTCCAAACTTACCCCTTGAGTTTTTGTCGAAAGAGGGGTTTAAACATATTGGTGAGGTTTTGGGTTCGTACATTACCGTGGATAAGCAATACAAGTCTTCAAGCTATCAGTTTGTGGCTCAAATTCTTGTGGATATTGATCCAAGACTTGGATTATTTGAGTCCCTAGATATAGTAATGGGTGACATAGTTTATACTCAACAACTTGATTATTTGAATGTGTCGATTAATTTTTCTCATTGTCATCACATTGGCCACTTGCATGGTGAATGTGATTTGAGTGTTTGAAGGTTGGGTCATCTTGGGGAATGTGTAGGTTCAGGGGGTCCATAGATTAAGCTTACAATGAGCTAAAAGGAGAAGACACCTTCGAAGGTGGCCTCTTTTGGTTCAGGTGGTGCTATGGGCGAGGTCCTGGAGGCAATTAAGGACGACTCCCAATCAAAATCTCAAGAAGAAATTCCTGCAAGCACTTCCGAGCAAGTCAAGCTGGGTGTTGAGGTGGCATCTGTATTGGATAAATTGACTAGTGATCTGGGTCTGTCTTCTCCACAACGCAGAAATATGGAAGCCAATTGGGATTCATGTGTACCAGATGCACACATTACTGGCAAGTCAAATTCCTTATTACCTTTCACCCTTGTAAGCAATTATTCTAATTCAGGTGATGATTGATAGAGGATAAAGGGGTGGCGTCTACTTCTATCTCAATAAGGGACGAGTCCTTTTCAGTGGATTATGTGAGGCTAACTGTGGAAGTGGGTATTGTTGATCCTCCATATGAATCTAATTACATTGCCAAGGACTCCCCTTCCTGTACCAACATCATTTTTTCGGGTTCCTATTCTATTTCTTCTGAACATGAGTTGTATCTACTTCTCCCTCATGATCAATGATGTTTTTTATCTGGGGGTTTAGGTCTGGATAGAAATAAAGAGTTGGTTCATTTAAAATTCGGTCGTAAGTTAGCCATAAAACATGCATAGGAGCATGCATCAAGAGAAGTGTTCTAGGGTAAGAAAAAAATTATTACTGGGGTCCTTAGAGCATAGATGACCTCAAGAAAGGTTAAACCATGATTATTATGTCTGTCAATATCCATGGCTTGGGAGGGAAAGCCAAAAATCTATCCCTTTGTAGTCTGTGTGATTTGTCCAAACTAGATATTCTTATCATTCAAGAATCTATGGGGTGTTTTGATTCCATTGTGTTTGATCTTGAATGACTCTTCCCTGGCTGGAGTTTTATTGGCATTGATTGAGTTTTATTGGCATTGACYATGAAGTGATGTGCAATGGTGTCTCCAAGATAATGAAATATTAGGAAAAACCAAATTTAATTCAATGCAAGGGCAATGAAATATATTTTACATCAAGGAGGTGGCACAATCCTCAAGGTGTCATCAAGTCCCTACTACCTTGAATTATGATTGCTCAACCTTGTGGAAATATCACTTCTTGTCCCTTCCTAAATAAGTGCAAAGTAGTGTTACTGAGAAGAACCATGGATGCTAAACCCCCCAATCCATGCATAAAGGTAGGGCACATAAGACCCATGCTCTTACCTTAGAACAACTATAGGAAGATAATACATTTTTGTAGAAAACGTTGGACTATGCCTATTAGTTGTAGAGAAAACAATGGTTCAATAATGATGATATCGAGAGTAGTGCTGAAATTTTAAATTAAATTTGAACATTTTTACCTATTTTAAAAGTTTTTTATGCGTGGTTATACAAAGGAGACCATTAACATTGACGTGGAGTAAAATTGTCAACCGTTAAATTTTACAGGTTAGAAAGCTAGATACCCATCAATTTTTTCTTATAGGGGTACTGTAACATATCAGGAGTTGACCTGAGCATGCACTCCTCTTCCACCATAGGCTTAGACAGATGAGCTAGGCAAGAGAGTGCTCAATATGATTGACGAAGACGAAGGATGTCTTATATGGCGAAGTCAGGTTCCTTGGGCATGCACCAAGGATGATTTCAACATACATTTGCTTGTAACGAAAGTTAAGGAAAATATCTTGATCGAAGATGTGGGCAAGGTGGGCACTCCGTGGATGCAATGGGTGCCCCACTGAAAGAGACAGATCAATTAAACGCGTCAGTTGGACACTTCGAGAAGGAAAACAACCAACCGATTGGAGGAACGAAGAAAAACATGATTTGGGGAAGCTTGGATGCATTGGTGCGTGTCGTGCCAAGGGGAGTTGACCAAACGATGAAGAAACGTGCATTAGATGATTATCCAAGAGATTGACTAAAGACCAATCATGAGATTGACTTGGGTGCCCGAAAACGAAGGATTACAAGTAGACTAGGGAAGAGCACATGCTTGGACATGGGCGCGCGCCCTTTGGAAAGTTAACTTGAATCATTAAGTGGAAAAAACAATAGAAAGGTCACGTTGACTCATTGGTGAAGGGGCACGTCAATTGAGGCAGAGCGCCTATATGAACCAAGCGAGAGAGCCATTGTAAATTTATACGCACTTGTAAATTTTTAAATCTTTTTGGGAATTGTATGTATACTTCTGAAGAATACCAAAGTTGAATTTTTGGGGAAAGGGACTATTGTAGGATAATGATAGAAGAAAGACAAATTTTCTTAACTTACATATGACTGTTGATTTTTTTATGAAGACTATTAAGTCTCTTTGTATATTGTTTTTTGAGGCAACTTGAAATACTACTTTGTGTTAGCTATTATAATTTTGTTTTCCTTAATAAATTACTTGATTGTTTTCCTTGGCAAAAAAAGGTAAGATTCTTTGAAATTGTAAATGTGACGTAACTAGGTTTGAAACAATATTAAATCGAAATTATGTTAGCAAACTAAATCTATTAGCAAATATAATATTACAACTTTCTACAACTTATAAATTTATAGGGCTTATATAGTGTAACATGAACTTAATCTATAAGAAGCAATTTAGTTTTCTTTCTTAACCGAAACTAGGGAAATTATATCATAATAAGAAATATATAGCCTACCTAACAACATTGATACATATGCTATATCCCCAAAATTTTAAACAAAGTTTACAATTTACTACATGCTTGATACAAAATTTGCACATGTCTTTAGGCAAAAAATTTCAACTACTACTATAGATTCTATAAATGACTCCTATAATACTTATAACAATAAAAAACAT
>ML798044.1:119282-134068 GCA_009831015.1 Picea engelmannii | reverse complement strand
TTAAAGATTTACGTATACGGGGGGGGGGGAAAGAAACATTAAATATGGGGATAAGATATTAAATATAGGGATAAGATAATAAATATAAGGGGATAAGATAATAAATAAAGGGATAAGGAAATTAATGAAAGGGGGAGAGTCAGTGAAGGGGGAATATGACAGGGAGAGTCTGACGGGGAAGGTATTCTTTTGGAGGGAGGAGAAAACATTTTGGGGGGAGGATAGATATTTCGGTGGAGATCTCTGGTGTGAGGAGTTTGTCTTTGGGGGATTTTTGGTGAATCAAAAGCAGGGGGCACCGGTTTGCTGGGGGTTTTGGGCACGAGGGCCAGGATTCCTTTTGGTTTCCTGGAGCTAGGGAGCCGGACAGGCTGCTCCTAGCTGGCTGGGAGGTTAGTCGGTTTGTGCAGAGTTGGTCAGTGCATTAGGCAACAACAAAGCAACAGGCTGGAAAACCAGGTCAACGGAGAAATTAGCATCAGGAAGAGGTAAATTAATTTTATTATGTTAAGTTATTTTCATGCTGTAGATAGGTTTGAAATTTTGCAGAATATTTATGCTTGTAGGATGTGAATGAATAATTTACGCATAGAGAAGGGAAATATATATTAATTGTGTTAAATATTATTAATTAATTAAGCTGGGTCTCTACACATGGCATCAAAGCTATTTGTTTGAAATCTGGGCCTGAGGGCCAAGCTCCAAGCTCTAGCTCTAGCTCTAGCTTTGCCTAACCTGCAATCCAATCCATCATCTATTATAAAATAATGTAAAACACATAAAAAAAAGTGTAGTTATGAGTAATATATATATAAAATGTAAAAGTAAGAAAAGGAAATAAATATAAATCAAGAGCGAGTTACATTTGCCAAACATACATGAGTTGTTGTGGCCAGGGCCGATTAGAAAAAGAAATACCAAGGAGCGCCTGCTTCTTGACCAGTGCAACCTTTATAGTGGTTTACTAAATTTAGATTGTCAAGGTTCAGAAATTATCCAAAAATGGAAATATCTATAAAAAGAAAAATTTAATGGCCCTAATGGAAAATGAAAATTTATGGGGTATAGTGAAAGGCACAGATGTATAATGTGGAGAGGTTAAACAATTGATTGAGTGGCAAAAGTAGAGATGACACAAAGCCAAATCTATTATTGGTTTTATTTTTGTTATTTTAGATTTAGAATACTGCAAATCAAAAAAAAAAAGTCACTGAAATTACTATATCTAACCAAATAAAGAAAAAATAAAAAATCATCTAAATAAATTGGGAACGAGCATGGGAGGAACTTGCCGGTACCCAGCAGGAGTCGCAGAGAATGGATGCTCATATGTCAGCAATTCAGGGTAGTTTAGCAAGCCTAATTGCCATTGTCGAAACAAAATTGCCATTGTGAAATGTTGAAAACTGATCCTGAGCACAAAATCTACCTATTTAAGAAATTTTGGCTTAAATAAGCACGCGTTGAATGCACGAGGCATTCTATTGTGCAAGATTTTTTTATAAAGACATAACACTTCATCAGCTTCTAATCTANAAAAAAAAAAAAGTCGATACTTATAAACTGTGATTACAACAGTTGTTGCATAACTCAATAGATTGAATGATCAACCTACTATGTACATGTCCTTCTTCAAGTGGAGGTGAAGCTCCCATCGTGTTAACTGATAGGAGATGGTTACAATGCCCACAAGGAACTGTGACTATCTTGAATAAGCTACTAGACAGAACGCTCACCACTAGAATGGTACTGCAAAAGTTACAGTGCATGTAGCACAGCTGCTCAGCAACATAAGAAACAATACAGTCACACATCGCTGAAGCACAAAACTGATATCTGATAATGAGAATCAATTAATTGAAAATACCTTAAAAACCGATTTTATTACGTAATAAGAAGCGTGTAGCATTATTGTTACACAGTTGACCCACCCTCTTGCATTCCCCTCTCTCTGTATATATTTCCATGCACACCCCTCTCATCATCAGATCATATATCAGTTTTGCAATGGGTCGGTCTCTCTTGATTTTCTTGCTTCTCATTCTCCTTTCCCTCTCCCTGTTGGTCGACGCCACTTGGAACAATCTTCTTCCTCTTAGCAAATAAGAAAACAATGAGGATTACGATTATCTGATTCAACAGACTTAACCTCTTCTTAGACATGTACTCTCTGCTTATTGAAATCCATCGAAACTTTTATTTCATCATTTGTGGAAACCTCAGATCGGAAGAGAACCGAACCTCTTAGCCATTACAACAGTTAGCCATACTAATTATAGCACTGGAAGACGAGGAGTTGGAAGAGCGAAGAGTTCATGCGCTCTGGGTAGAGTGAGTCCATTAAACATTTCAGTCATGTCCAATTCCTGCTCATTCAGGGGAAGCCTCCAATTGAAACAGTGCAAGAGCTGCGCCACCGCTAACTCTACAACAAGCATTCCCAACTGTTGACTGGGGCATCCTCTCCTCCCTGCTATGAATGGAAGCCACTCGAAGTTTTCATGAGTTTTGTTGATTAAGCCAGCTTCTGCTTCAATAAGAAATCTCTCGGGCTTGAAACTTTGGGCATCCTGCCCCCATGACTTGGGGTTCCTACCAATTTCCCAAAGATTAAAAAAAAAATGCGAGTGTTTATGGGGATTTCATAGCCCAAAACAGTGCAATACTCCAGAGACAAGTGAATCGAAAAAGGTAGTACTGGTTGGAGTCTGAGCGTTTCTTTCACCACGACTTGCAAATAAACGAGACGAGGAAGATCAGACTCGCATACCATACGCTCCATTCCAACCATGTGTGCCAGCTCGTCCTGAAGCTTCTGCAGCACTCGAGGGTTTCTCAGCACTTCAGACATTGCCCAATGCATCCGCGAGCTACCTCTAATCGCCCAAACGCTTAGAGCGTCGAAACCGCATGGAGGAGGAGCTCACCGAGGGTTTTTACTTTGCACAAACGCCTAGCCTGTATATTGTATAGTCGCCTCCACTCTCCACAGATAAAAATTCCCAAGCTGTCCAGGAGGAGGAGCCGTGCGCTGCACAAAGGAAACAAAACAATTTTTTTTTTATTAATAAACAAAATAAACCAAAAAAAAAAAAACCCTGGAACACACACAATCCCAAGCCAATACCAAGCACCAAGTTAGAAGGAGAGGAGCATGACAGTGTGAATAATAATAATAATAATAAAAAGAGAAGCAAGCACCAGTGCCAAAGACCAGTGACCAACGCCAGAGACAAACACACAAGCCATCACCCAAGCACCGACGCTTAGAGTCGAGCATTGAGCCTGCCGAGAGGGTCAGAGTAGAGTGGAGAGGCGACAGAGGAAAGAGGCAGAAGTGAAGGAGTGTTAGGGTTAAGGAACAACTTAGGTTTTTGGTACTGAGAGCCGGAGGCCGGGCACGTGGGCCTCATGCTAGAAGCCCGACCTTAAAGGCTGCCAGCGAATGCCATGGAGCACATTTTGTAATATTAATTTTTAGTTTTATTAATTTATTTAAAAGTATTAATACGCTCATGTAAATTTAAATTATATATATATATATATATATATATATAATTATGAGTTTTAATTTAATTTAAATAATTTAATAATATAGGGTTAAGTATAAATTTTAGAGGGTCCATGGGTTTTGAACCCAAGACCCCCCACCAAGCGAAGCGCCTTAAGAAGAACACTAATGCCAACGCGCCCTCATGAGTCTTTACAAATAAATTCTTATACTTAATTAGATTAATGGTAACAAAGTGTATTCTGAAGTATAAACTCCGATTATCCAAGCGCCAGGCTCACGAGACCTTACACACAATTCATCGAGCCATTCGCCGAGCCCTTTCATTCCATTCCACCAGTCAAAGCCAAGCACTAAGCTCCAATGCTTGAAAGCCACTCTACAATCCTTAAAGACTCGCACTTGTAGCCACCGAGACACGTAATTCAACGCATATGCATAACGCGCCTAGGAAAGCTCACGAGTCAAGCATCGAAGGATATTTAATTGTAAGCGAAATGTTTAAAGGACTTAGACTAGGACAAGCAGGAAGGAGGTGGCATACACACAAGAAAAGTAAGCTAGAGGAATTGGCGAGTATAGCGCAAGGCTAGCATAGCTATCGGGAAAGGGAGTCAATAGTTTTCTAAGGCGAAGAAATCAAGCTTAGACGCTTTACAGACAAGTAAAGAAAAACTTACGCCTAACCCTGTTTCTAGTTTGAGTAGCACCAATTTGAAACGTCCTTGAACTCACCTTGACAACTTTGGTTGATGCAGGTTAAAGCATACAAGATGGTCAGGACTCGAGGGAATTGAGGTAGGGGAGCATCGTCGCAGGCACCACCAACACTGCCAGCGCTGCCACCACCATCGCCCGAACTAGCTCTCATACTGCGCTCGTTGGAGGCCATAAATGAGACTTTAAAGGGGCGACAACCAACAGGGACCAAAGTGGAACCCCCACCGTTTGGAACGGTTAATCCAGAAGTGTTAAGGGATTCAGGGGGAGGACCTCCACCCGAAGACACCACTGGAGAATTGCAGAAGATCAAACTTCCAGAGTTTGCCGGGGGTCGTGCCAGTGAACGCATGGAAGCATGGTTGAAAGGCATGACAAGGTGTTTTGCCTTAAGGGACTATGCATCCAACTCAAAGGCGAAGATCACAATTTTTCAGTTAAGAGACAGTGCCTTGAACTGGTGGGGCAACCTGGAAAGACAACTGCACCTTACCCTAGACACATTATCTTGGGAACTTTTCGAGGAGAGGTTCTGAAGGAAATATCTGCCAGCTTATTATGAGGAGAAACAGGTAGGGGAATTTCATGCCTTAGTACAGGGAAACAAAAATTTAAAAGAATATGAGATCAAATTTATGGAATTGGTCAAATATGTTTCGTATATGGATAATGACCAACGACAGGTAGAGCGCTTTGTCTATGGATTGAACCCTAAGATAATAGCTATGGTGTGGATGTGGAAACCGTCTTCAGTAGCGGAAGCGGTGGAAAATGCGTGTTACACGTAAGAACACATGAACTTGAATGGAGGGATGAGGTCAACCTTTCCGCATCATCCTGGATTCGTCGGGAAGGGCCGTAGGACATTTCCCAGGGGAGGGAGCTCAAGGCCACATCCATATGGTAACAAAGTCGCACCAAGGACAATAACTACAGGGATTTCAATGGCAGTGAGTGCAACATCTCGTTCTTCACCAACGAATAAGACAAGTCCACGACCATATCAAGGAACAACTAGTAGGGGTAGGGGTTCCAGGGGAAGGGACTCATTTAAGAGGCAGTCACATAACAGTGCACAGGTTCAATCTCGTGTTACCTGTTGGGGATGTGGAGGACCCCATTACTAGCGTGACTGCCCAGAGTTACAATCAGGATTCGCGCATAGAGAAAGGAAGGCCTCGATGGGAAGAGCAAGTAGCAGCCACCAGATTTACGCAGCAGTTAATAATCGCCAGGCCGAACATCAATCCATGGTGGTGGAGTCATCAGGTACGCTAAATCATATCAACATTAAGATTTTATTTGATTCTAGTGCTACAGATAGTTTCATTTCACCATCTGCATTAGAAAAGAGTGGGTTGGCAGCCTACGAGCACGATGACTTTAAACAAGTCGAGACGGCTTCGGGGGAAAAGCAAGTGGTAGGACCTAGTGTTGATAATTGCATAGTAGACCTGGGAGTGTGTAATACCAGGTTGAAGGTATATGTCACTACTCTCGGGGTGTATGACCTAATCATTGGAATGGATTGGTTAGCAGCTCACCGAGCTTTGGTAGATTGTTTCGCAAAGAGGGTGCTCTGTGTAGACGACGAAGGAAGGCCAATAGAGATCCAAGGTGTACAGAGAAAAGTGTCGTTACGCTTCATATCAACTATGAAGGTTAAGCGATGCTTGAGGCAAGGGTGTTGACTATATGTAGTGGAAGCAGTGAATGAAAGGAAGGGACCCTCATTAGATTAGTACCCGATATTTTCAGAATTTAAGGATGTTTTTCTAAACGAGTTACTAGGGTTACCTCCTGAGAGGGAGCTTGATTTTACTACTGAGCTAAAACCTGGTGCAAAACCAATTTCCAAAACTCCGTATCGGATGACAGTGCCAGAACTTTGTGAGTTGCAAATGCAATTGAAAGAGTTACTGGACTTAGGGCTAATAAGGCCCAGTGTTTCACCTTGGGGTGCACCGGTAATTTTTGTAAAGAAGAAGGACAGATCCTTACGACTGTGTATAGACTACAAGGACTTGAACCATGATACAGTGAAAAATAGGTACACGATGCCACGAATAGATGACCTCTTTGATCAGATGAAAGGAGCAACAATATTCTCAAAGATTGATTTGCGATCAGGGTATCATCAGTTAAGGATTAAGGAAGGCGACATCCCAAAAATTTCCTTTCGAACTCGGTTTGGACATTACGAGTTTGTCGTAGTACCTTTTGGATTGACCAATGCGCCAACAGTATTCATGAGACTCATGAACGACGTATTCCGGAAGTACTTAGATCGTATTGTACAAGTCTTCCTAGATGACATCCTCATCTATTCCAAGAACGAAAGAGAACATGAGGAACACTTACAAGTGGTGTTGTCCTGCCTTAGAGAGAACAAATTGTATGGGAAGTTGTCAAAGTGTTCCTTCTTCCAGAAATAGATCCACTATTTAGGTCATATCATTTCCGGCGAATGAATCTCTGTAGATCCAGAAAAGGTAAAGGCCATTATGGAGTGGCCAGTGCCAAAAAATTCCCATGAGGTGAGAAGCTTCATGGGGCCAACAAGTTATTATCGGAGATTTGTGGAGGGATTCTCCAAGATAGCGAAACCCATCACCACCTTGCAATGCAAGGGGGTAATGTATGAATGGACAGAAGAGTGTGATAGTGAATTCATTGAGCTTAAGAGGTTACTAACTAGTGCACCATTTGTACGAGTGCCGAATATGGAAAAGGACTTCACAGTCTGCACGGATGCCTCGAAGCAAGGGTTGGGGGCCGTGCTAATGCAGGATGGAGGAGTGATAGCTTCTAGTCAACAAGCTTGGATTGGAGGTTCATAATCATTCGAGCTCCTATCCATTGGGTTGGGTAAACAAGGATGCAGAGATAAAGGTAACAAAACTGTGTAAGATTAAATTTTCTATAAGTGTTGATTTTATTGATGAAATGGAATTGGATGTAGTACCCCTTGATGTATGTGGAGTAGTGTTTGAAATCCCTTACATGTATATAAGGGATTCAATCTTCATGCAGAGAGCCAACCAGTACCGAATGATCAAGGATGGAAAGTCCTACATAATCAACGCCCATAAAGGCAAGTTAAATATCTCACTAGTAAGTGCCAAACATGACAAGAAGTTGATTAGTTTTGGTAAGACATATGTTTTACTTTTCTTAAGAGAAAATCAGTTTGATGATGAGTCAATAAGAATAAAGGCATCCATGGAGGGGTGTACTAAAGAGTAGAAACACCAGTTGGAGGAGCTGTTACAAGCATACAAAGGAGTGTTCCAAGAGATTAAAGGGCTACCACCCAAGAGGGAAGTGGAGAACTAAATACAATTGTTTCCAGACTCCCCATAATCGAATATTTGGTTGTATAGATAGTTCCTTCTGGAAGAAAATGAAGTGAAGAAGCAATTGCAAAAAATGTTGGAGCATGGTGTAATTCGACTAACTAACTCACCTTGTGGGTCACCCATCATAATTGTGCCCAAGAAGGATGGGATTTGGAGAATGTGTATCGATTACAGGGAATTGAACAAGATTACATTGAAGAATCAATACCCCCTACCAAGGATCGATGATATGTTGGACCAACTACAACATGCCAAGTACTTCACTAAGTTGGGTTTGAAATTAGGATAACATTGGGTATGAGTCAAAGAAGAAGATAACTTGAAGACTTCCTTCAAGACAAGACATGGTTTGTATGAGTGGTTGGTTATTCCTTTTGGTTTATGCAACACACCAACCACATTTATGAGACTAACAAATATTGTTTTACGCCCTTATCTAGATTCATTTGTTATTGTTTATTTGGATGATATATTGGTTTATAATGCTACCTGGAAGGAGCACATCTCACATCTTATGCAGGTGTTGGACACTTTGAAAAAGCACTAGTTGTTGGCCAATTTCAATAAATGTGAGTGTTCTCAACAATCTTTGGTGTATTTGGGGTATGTGATCGATGGATGGGAGCTCAACATAGATCCCACAAAGATGGAGGCCATCATGAAATGGCTAGTTCCTATAAATCTCACTGAAGTTAAGAGTTTTTTTGGGGAAACAAAATACTTGTGGAAGTTCATAGCTTCATTTTTAGTGGTAGATGCACCACTCCACACCATAAAAATCAATGGTAAGAGTTTCTAGTGGGGGAAGAATCAATATAAGTCCTTTGATGAGCTGAAAAGAAAGATTAGCGAAGCACCAATGCTCACACTACTAAATTTGCAGAATCCTTTCGAAGTGGAGAGAGATGCAAGTGGGTATTCCATGGGACTGAACATTACTTATACATGGAGGAATGCCCATCTGCTATCATTATGAAGTATTTCATGGGGTGATTCTCAACTAACCTACCTACAACAAGGAGCTCTATGCCTTGGTACAAGATGTCAAAAAGTGGAAGCACTAGCTCTATGCCTTGGATCTCAAACTCTTTTATTATGTTTCTACAAGATATCGCACTGTGCGCACTATAGTCTCTGGTCTTACAATCATCACAGGCTCCTCGATCCCTGTAAGGCTGACTAGATCGCACCAGGCTCCTCAACTTGTAATCTAACCCTTGGGATCGAGTTTCTCGACTCTCGTCTAGCTCAAAATCTTACCAAAAGTTATAGTTCTTACAATTTTGTATTCTCCACCCTCCTACCTAGACCTCCTAGGTACTTAATTATACCTATTCTTGGCTTATTGGCCATTAAAATATATTACCAAAACCCTAACCCTATTGTAGTTAGGTTTCCTTGCATGTGCGCCTTGCATGCTTTCCTCGCATGTGCTACTTTTCCTTACAATTGTCTTTCTCCCACTTCATGCTTTTCTCTCCAAAAACATCATTTCCCCCAAAATGGGCCTACACCCAACAGGCCCACAACACTGACATGTGGCTCGTCCCAAGCCACCTAGGATTTGCACGCTCCCTCGACAACCTTAGTTAGACTGTGGAACTTGTCTTCAAGTTCTCTTCCTCGTTTTTGTACTTGCACAACCTTTTCTATGAGGGCTTATATTTCTTGCGCTGTGATATCATCCTGTATCATGGTTGTGCCTTCTTCCTATGCTTTCTCCATGTTACCCTTTTCCTCTTCCAATTGCGTGATCAGCTGCACTCGATGATATTGTTACCCTTTTTTTTCCTTTGCTTAACGTCCTGTATGACTGCCCTTATCTTTCCTTCTTCCTGGTCCCATTGCTGGACCTGCTCATCTTTCTCCAATACTTTCCATAGTTGCATTGCCCTATCAAACAAGTCCCCAACTGCATTGACTTGTCTTTCCATTTCATCTATTTGTCATGCAACTTCTTGTCTCCTTTGTTCTTTCACCTCCGGGGGAGTCGTAGGAATGAGTTTTTCCTTGAGTTTCTCTATCTCCTGCCGGTATTGATCAATTGTTTGCACAATGTGATCAATATTCTACATTGTGTTGGGATCTGCTATTTGCGCGTTGTTTGGAATTCTATCATAGGATGTAGTCACTCCCTTCTTGAGCCTATCTGCGCAGTCAGCTGGTCACATGTTATTTGGAGCATTTATGTGACTCCTCTGCTCACCTCCAAACTAGTGGCATCTGTGCGGGCCCTCGACTGCACTTCCTTCACAAGACTCACTTGTATTTCATAGAGAGCCTTTGTGGGTATTTGTGCTAGTAATATTTCCAGCTCTTCGACCTCTTTTAGTGGTGTCTGCATCATTTCAGGATCCATCCTGATCATATCGCGTGTGATGGTAAATGTTTCGCTTATCTAAGCGACAAATTGTACTGTCTCTTCGTGCTGCTTCTGCGCTGGTGGCCTCGGTACTGCGTGGTGGACTGAGACTCTGTGCAACCGCATAGCTGTTGGATGTTGTCATGGACTTCTATCAGTTTAGACATGATCTACTCTCATTGTGCCTCTGCCATTTTGACCACTTGCTCACTCATGTCTTAGACCTTGTTCCCAATGAGCTTCGCATCATCCCACGTGAGGGTGATGTCTGGGTCCTCTGTGTCATATTTATTTTTTCCATGTGTATCTATTCCTTGTGTGGTCTCCTTTGCTGTTTGTGAGGGATGTGCCCCACTAGTTGTTCTTGGGCCTATTTTCTGTTGACCTTGTGTTGGCTTCTTCGTCTCATCCTGTGGCTCGTTTTCCGTTCACGCTGCTGTGGGCGTTTTCCTTCATTTTTTCAGGATTGCGCTCCCACTTGGAACTATCCATGATGTTTCTTTCCGAGTATTTCCAGTTGTACTCCCTATTATTGCTGACGAGCGTGCCTCAGTTATGTCCTTAGGATTAGCAGGTTGAGTCGTACATGTACTGGTGGTGGGTTTTGTTATTGGTTGCTTCCACTACGCATGCCAATCTTTGATTATTCACTCCACCTCCTCCCTGGTCACGCAATACTGCATCTTCAACCATGATCTATTGGGATCCCTCACAACTTGGATCCATGTATGGTGCCAGGATGCCTTGAACTTCACAATTCCCTCATTTTCCTGCACAACCTCCCTTGGGATACACCATGTGTTGGCGGTGCGCTGCTGAATTTCCTCTAGTATCATGGAAAACACTGGATTGTTTTCCTGCTGTGCTTTGCTGTCCTTCGTCTGCCAGAGGGACTCGTACCTGGATACATAGAACTTCCTTGTCCTAGTGATGAAGGCGATGTACTTGGGCTCCTGCCACCCTGCGAGAGAAACCAATATCATGAGCTCACCTATCACGACCATGAACATGTAGCAGTATGACACTACCACCCAACTGGTCACCAAGCCAGGGTAGTGGCTCTTGGTTGCATGGCCAAGAGAAAGGGGGTCTCATCACAAGCCAACCTTCTCATTTCCATGAAATGTTTGTGGGTGACACTGCCACTAGCTGGTCACTAAGCCATGACGGTGGCCATCAAATCTTTCCTTGCGGCATGAAGAAATAAAGCTAAAAGAAGAAAGCAAAGATAAAAAAAAATGGAATTTAGTGGGATTGGAAACATTTTCATCTATTACAAGGTGCAACTTACCCTCAACAAAGGCACCCATAGGTGAGTATTACATTTCCTTGCTATCACATGCACCCCATGCCCAAATTTTTTTCCATCACCACCTCATACGTTTCCTGATTTGGATCAAGCTCCATTGGGGAAATGACCTTGACTTAAGAGAGACTGGCTCAATAGAACACCTTGAGACCATTCCAAACCCTAGACTTGTCAAGTTGCATAACATTTTGAGCATTTGTTTTGGTTTAAGGGGGTTTAATGCACATGTTTGGACATTTTAATTATTAAATGTGATTTATGTGTTATCATGCATGTGACTTTTGGACCCCTGGAGGGCGTACTTGTTGTCTTTGTAGGACCTTTCCCAATGAATAAGTACATGGAGAGATGACTAGCTCGAAACTTCATGAGGGCTCAAATCCCATTTGATGGATGCTCAAACCCCAGCTAGGGGGAAGGATGAAGATGAAGCGGTTCTACCTGTTATCCCCTATCCTAGGGATAACTAAGGAAATTATGTCTGGAGGCCCATAGGTCATAGACATGGAGTAGTGAGAGCCATATTGACTTGAGCCTAGCCCTAGAGGGCCCATCTGTCTTCTTTGACGCCTCATTCTGTCAACAACAACAACATCATCCCATTGGCCTGGTTCTGAAGTAACAGTGGAGGTCCCGGGGTCAAAGTGACACGTGGCACCACTGTAAGGGTGGAACATCTGCAAAACTGAATTGGCATGGGATGATGTAGCAAGGATGGCAAACATGTGGCAAGTTAGGTGATGACACGTGTCAGTTTCAACGAAAAATCAAATTATGACAAGTGGCAGTTTTGTGGACAAGTTATATCGTGCCACATGGCCCAGTCATGGGATGCCACGTGGCACACCTCCAATGGTTGATGGGTAAAAGTTTTGATGACTCCCCAAGATTCGAACTCATGACCTCTCACTAGCCCAAAGGCCCCACAAATCCATGCTAACCACTACACCATATGTTAGTGTTTGTTTATAATATGGTTCAAGTATTATTTAAAGTGTAAGTTTTTTGCATGCGCCAAAGGAAATGGGCTAGGCCTTTGGCCCAACCCCTGATTACATGTAATGGCACAAATGATCCTAGCCTCCGCCAACCCTGGGGGCTTATCCATCCTTCATGCAATAAATACACACCAAAAATAGCACATTCTACCAACTATCCACCAAATATAGCATGTGTTATTATCCCATTCCGCCTTTTTAGTGGTCGCCTGCCAGATTTGGCAAGGCATGCCAAAAATTAATTGTAACCATAGTTTAAATGGGGAGGCTCATGGGATTCGACCTCGGGATCTCCACCAAACTAAAGCCTAAACTTAGCCACTCTAACCAACACGCCAACCTCCTCATTTATTACAAAACTGCTCGGAATTTGTATATAAGGGGGTGTTTAGTTCAGAGTTCAGAACACAGAGCATGAGAGAGTAGTTTGAGTGCAGTCATATGGAATCGTACGAACTGTACGACCTAGTACATATTTTGGCATGCAAACTGAGGCAAGGGTGCCTCTTGGGTCAGAAAGTGTTTGACTCAGATCGTGGCATGGAGATAATCATTTTTAGGTAAAATGACGCCACGAACACAGTGGTGGTGTTATTTTTCTGATCTAAGCAAAGATTCTATATATTAACTCCAAAATAAGTCATTTATTGTAGAGGCAGTGGCATGATAACGGAGATAGAAGTGTCTCTTGGGCTTGAAAGTGTTCGACTCATATGGAGACGAGTTGACAATTGTTTTTAGGTAATTCGGTGACGCGAATCCAATCGCGAGTTCTGTTTTTGTAGCAAAGCTTCAAATCAACAAGCTAAGTTCCGAAGAAGCCAATGTAAGCATGCTTTTCATTATGTTGTTTTGTCATTAAATGTTGCAGCATAGCATGCATGTTACCGGTCTGAAGGAGGATAGAGAGGCTGCAACAAGGAAACAATATCAACTTATTACTTCTATCTATTTCTTCTCTTCTTTCACATCAAATCAATCAGTTACATGTGGTAGAGAAATTGTGGCACTTGCATGATAAGTGGCCAATGAAGCAGTTCCAAATCTCGTGGTTTCAGGGTCTTTGTATGGGCTTCATTTTTATGCTTGGATCTGAGCAGCAGATCTAAGGCTTTTTTTTTGGACAACTGAAAGGGGGGGTGAATCAGTTGTTACCGTGCTTAAACAATATTGGTTCTTTTAAACTCTTTGTAGAGACACTAAATGATGATCACAATAATGTAGAGAAATACACAATGGTACTTTCAACATCATTCACATATATGAGCAACACAGAGACAAATATTTCCCGAGGAAACCCATGCAGGGTAAAAACCTATTTTTCTTTATATGATAAGTAATGGTTACAATCTTTACAGTATCATACATATGAGAACCAACTCATAGTGAGGCTACAACCTCAGTTTTGCAAGCTGCAACTTGCTGAGAGCACCAAATCTCTGTTTTCTCTAGCACCCACTAGAAGGAAGCACCAACTCCCTGGTTTCTCTAGCACCAACTAGAAGGAAGCACCAACTCCCTAGTTTCTCTAGCACCAACTAGAAGGAAGCACCAACTCCCTGTGTTCAAGCACCCACTTGAACCTTTGAGGAAACCAGTCCTCCCTAGCTCCTCCCAACCACCCTGAAATACAAATCTTTTCTATTGAATTTATTACAGTGATATGATGTTTGACGATGGCTTACCTGACTTATCACTGTTCTGTTGCATTTCGTTGCTCTGTGCACTATGCCAGTCACCGCATAGTTCCTCCTCTCTGCTCTTCAGCTGCTGCACTCTGATCCTTCTTCAACCATGAATTATCTTCACCAACAACAATCACAACAACCTCCAACCGTAACAGCAACAACAACCCATCTCTTCTCTGTACCGTGTCTTTATAGCTTCTGTGCACCTTGTGCATGCAGTGTTCGCAATGCCTCTGCATGCTGACTCTGCACCGTTATCCTCCACCTCTCGAGTGCTCTGTCTGATTATCATCGTGACTCTTCAGCTTCTCTGGCCGTTTTCCCATGCGTTCAGCATCACTGGATGTTATGTTGATATTCCTCAGTCTCTCTGGCAGTTTGAGACTCTTCGTCTTCTCTGTGACAATCAAACTCACTTTCTCTGTTTCAGTTACAGGCCTTAGTGCCCATCCATCTGCCAATTCCTTCTAAAAATAGTCTTTCTTCACTTGGATGAAGCTTGGTGCTCTTCATCTCCTCTGGCGATCACACAGCGGTCTCTTCGACTTCTTTAGCAGACGTCATCAATGGTTTCTGGCAGTCTCACTGCGTCGTGCCTTAGTAGCCCTCCGATCTTGTTTAAATTCATTTACATCGTTGGATATGCGGTGAGAAAATCTAGACGGTCAATATTTGTGCTCTCAGATCTACTGTCTGGATTCGATTCTGGATCCCCCTTGCCATTCTATCTTTAAGCGGAGGGGGGGGGTCCGGAATTGGGCGTGCATCTTTCGAACGGTCAGGATTAAAGTGTTCAGATCAACGACTCTCATGCGATTCCGGACCCCCCTTGCCTTTCT
>ML798044.1:102816-113390 GCA_009831015.1 Picea engelmannii | reverse complement strand
AGATAAATTCTAGTTTGTCATCCTTATTAGCTAGCACAATTGGTTTTACATAACCAGTCTCTACCACATCCCAGACATCTGCACCTAAAGCCATTATGTAGGTTCTCATTCTAACTTTCCAGAAGGTAAAGTTTGTTCCATTGCACAGAGGGGCCTTATTTGTTGAATTTCCTTCATGGCTTGACATGTTTAAGCTTCTAGGATCTACCCTTAGATAAAAGGGGCCAGCTTTGATACCAATTGTTGGACAACTGAGAGGGGGGGTGAATCAGTTGTTACCGTGCTTAAACAATATTGGTTCTTTTAAACTCTTTGTAGAGACACTAAATGCTGATCACAATAATGTAGAGAAATAAACAATGGTACTTTCAACATCATTCACATATATGAGAAACACAGAGATAGATATTTCCCGAGGAAACCCATGCAGGGTAAAAACCTCTTTTTCTTTATATGATAAGTAATGGTTACAATCTTTACAGTATCATACATATGAGCACCAACTCATAGTGAGGCTACAACCTCAGTTTTGCAAGCTACAACTTGCTGAGAGCACCAACTCTCTGTTTTCTCTAGCACCCACTAGAAGGAAGCACCAACTCCCTGGTTTCTCTAGCACCAACTAGAAGGAAGCAACAACTCCCTAGTTTCTCTAGCACCAACTAGAAGGAAGCACCAACTCCCTGTGTTCAAGCACCCACCTGAACCTTTGAGGACACCAGTCCTCCCTAGCTCCTCCCAACCACCCTGAAATACAAATCTTTGCTACTGAATTTATTACAATGATATGATGTTTAACGATGGCTTACCTGACTTATCACTGTTCTGCTGAATTTTGTTGCTCTGTGCGCTATGCTAATCACCGCACAGTTCCTCCTCTCTGCTCTTTAGCTGCTGCACTCTGATCCTTCTTCAACCATGAATTATCTTCACCAACAACAATCACAACAACCTCCAACCGTAACAACAACAACAACCCATCTCTTCTCTGTACCGTGTCTTTATAGCTTTTGTGCACCTTGTGCATGCAGTGTTCACAATGCCTCTGCATGCTGACTCTGCACCGTTATCCTCCACCTCTCGAGTGCTCTGTTTGATTATCATCGTGACTCTTTAGCTTCTCTGGTCGTTTCCCACGCGTTCAACATCACTAGATGTTATGTTGAGATTCCTCAGTCTCTCTGGCAGTTTGAGACTCTTCGTCTTCTCTGTGACAATCAAACTCACTTTCTCTGTTTCAGTTACAGGCCTTAATGCCCTTCCATCTGTCAATTCCTTCTAAAAATAGTCTTTCTTCACTTGGACGAAGCTTGGTGCTCTTCATCTCCTCTGGCAATCACACAGCGGTCTCTTCGACTTCTCTAGCAGACGTCATCAATGGCTTCTGGCAGTCTCACTGTGTCATGCCTTAGTAGCCCTCCGATCTTGTTTAAATTCATTTACATCGTTGGATATGCGGTGAGCAAATCTAGACGGTCAGTATTTGTGCTCTCAGATCTACGGTCTGGATTCGATTCTGGAGCCCCCTTGCCATTCTATCTTTAAGCGGAGGGGGGGGGGGTCTGGAATGGTGGAGTATTGACGAAGGGCCCCACTCTTGTTGTGTCACCTTCTGTATCGTTCTCCACCTGACCGTGCGACAAGACTCGGCTCCTCCTTGTCCTCTGACATCTGTCCATCTCTCGCTGATGTGACCAAGGGCTGTGACCACAGCCTTATGCATAAGGCGCTTTCGCGATTTTGCATATCACAAATTCTGCTTTGTTTCTTTTGTCTCTCCATATTGCGATTCGTGAAACTCCGACACAGAGTTGAACCAACGGTCCAGATATGAACTTGTTTCAATGGCCACGATTGGATCGTGATATCGCACATCGCGAAATCAGGATTCTTGTTGTATTGAGTTCTTTCCATTTTGAATTCGTGATCCCCGAAACTCCGATACGGTCTGTGATCAACGGTCCTAATCAACACTTGATCTGACGGCTAAGATCATTTCACGATTTCGCATATCGCAAAATCGACATTCTTGATGCAGTGAGTTCTTTGCCTCTCGAATTCGCGATCCGCGAAACTGCGATACAGACTTGAATCAACAGTCTAGATGTGATCTTTATTCAGTGGCTACGATTAAATCGTGAAATCGCTCATCGCGAAATCGACATTCCTGATGTCAAGTGACTTTGTCATTTCAAAGTCCTAATCCCCGACGCTCTGCTAACGTCACACGTGGTTTGACATGTGTTAAATACTGCCATGTGTCACTCTGATTCGTGACTTACATGTGCCTGAAGTGTTGAATCTGCTTGACACCTGTCATTACTTGGTTGTGCCACGTGTCCCTAGCTGACATGGTCTGCTGTTGTGAGTTGGATCGACGGTCTAGATCACATGTTGATCTGACGGTTCAGGTTCAATCGAGATTTCTTTCATCGCGATTTCATGGTTTCTGTTGTAATTGTTCACGGGACTCGTGAAACTCCGATTCCCGATTCTTCGATGAAGCCTCCCGTCAAGCTTCTCCCGGTGGCACCCGATCGCTGCCACGCGTCCTTCCAAATGGATGGTCCTCATGCTATCGGGAAGTTTGGATGAGATCCAACGGCTCTCGATCTTTGTCTTCCTTCTCCTCTACGAACTCCTGTATCTTGTGCTTTGCTGCGCACGTTCTCCTCGACGTTGTTCCTCCTGAGCTTTCAGGTCCGAATCCCCAAGGGATTCTATCCTTCTTATCCTGCCATCTCCACTGTTGTACTTTCCATCAATGACAAGCATACGCTACCTGTTAATCTTTGCCAACATTTTTATGGCTCCATGTTGATGGGGGTCATATTTTATTATTCCTCTTTTTTTTATGTATTGAGTATGTGGGAATTATGTCCATGTCAACATCATGGATGCCTCATGAGTATGAGAACTTGTGAAGCTGTATACATTCCCGATCACATTACGATCTCTTGTTTCCGTCATCGAAAAGGGACTTTGGCCTTACAACTTTTAAAGGAGAGACATCATTACAACGAGGAGAATAAAGCGGCCCGGCTTTGGAGCATGACCCTTTTGGAGCATGACACAGAGAGGTAGCCCACATCGGGTGAACTCTGTTATCAAGGGAAGTGTCGTATCCATTATGTTTATTATGTTCTTATGTTTTTTTTATATGAATTTCCGCACATAAGATGTTAAATGAAAGCATGGCATATCACACATAAGGAAAACTAAAAAGGTTTCATTCACTTCGAATTCAAGCGCATAAGACTTCAACTTTACCTTTAATTGCACATCGCTCAAGTAAAATGATCTATAACTAACCATTTTGAAGGAGTGACAGAAACAACCAATTATTAGAAACTTATCACTCCCATGATCAGATCAACCATTCAAGCTAGTGATGCCCTGGTATGAACTACATGGGAGTGTTGGTTCTGAAAAAGTTTGAAAATGGATTCCAAAAAATCAAACTGAGCAGAGACTCAATCAATGACTCTGTAAACTCTTCAAACAAGAAGAGAGAAGGGGAAATAACTCAGAATAAAGCATCAAACAACCCAGATCTAATCACAAGCAATTATTCAAGACGAACAAAAGGAAAAACTAGTGAAAGTCCTTCCCTAACAGAGTCACCATTTTTTTGTTGTGAGAAATATTACCTTGTGGACAAGCTAAGCTCCCCTTTCGACTAAGACCCCTTCTTTGGTCCAAATATATAAGTAAACAAATGGTTTCTACTTTCCCTTTAAATATAACTCAACCAATCAAGCAAGAGAGAAGAAGAATGTGGTGTACCTTATTGTGATGTTCGTCCTCGCTACACCAATCCTTAGGCTTGATATCCAAGCTCCTTAACGTATATGAAGTCCTGTAAAGAACATAAAAGGAACTCTTCCTCCTACTCTATATGATTAGATAAAGGATATCTATCTAATATTGAAATGACAATAAACAAGCAAATGTAGAACACATGAACTTGAAGAGAACATGACAAGTTAATATTAATTTGGAAAACAAATTACAGGCACTTACAAGCCATATCTGACGTTGCAAAACCTTCTCCAAGTTATCCTCATGCAAGCCCTTGCACGAATATCTTACTATTAGAATGATGATACTTCAACATTTTCCTTCCTCTAGGATCAAAGGTTTGAGACCTGAAATCTTCCCCCTTTAACCTTGGAAATGCCTTCAATTTATAGGATTGGGAGGCTTTACCACCATGAGAAAATAAGGGAAATGATTGAGGATATGGCTCAATGAGTTGGGATTTGATCCTAAGATGATGCCATAGGATAGGATTCGACCCAAAACAATCTCCTTCTTTAAGAGTTGTCCCTTGAGAATAGTCGGGATGCACCCTATTTCTCTCTGACCACATTGGCACCCCCTTTGAGTGAGAGACAGAGCGCCACTAGCGCCCCCTAAGAAAGCCAGGGGGAGAATTTCCCCTCGCTCAGTATGAGTAGGGGAGCGACACCCTTCTAAAATTCCAAAAAATGGTCAAAATTTCCAAGAAAAAGGTGTCGTTCCAGAACCCAAATGGTTGGTTTTCTCTTCCAAACTTACTTAGGGTTTGTGACAAATGTATTTCATGGTGTCAATGGGTTGCGTTACTTATCAAAGTGAATGATACACTTGGTAAGGTGCATACGAAACTTGAGACAATGCATGCAACACTTAACAAGTTGCATATGTCACTTTGCGACACTTAGGGTTTGACGCTTAACTATTACATTTTGATGTGTAACACTCCCCTCCTGGTGACATATGTGGGGGGTAATCCACCCCAAACCCCCCCATAAGTAAATGGGATCCAAACAAGGCTGAAACAAGACCTTTGAATCAAGAAGATAATCACTCTCCACAACCAACACTTGGAGCTACTATTCTCCTCCCACTCCTCAATCCCATTCATGCTTGGAATACTCTTCAACATGAGCACATCATAGGTTTTTCTACTTCCCTCTCTTCAAAAACCTAGTTTACTTTATATCTGATGTGCTTCTCTTTATAGAGAAAAATTCCTATTTTCTTTATATTAGTCATTACTATTGTAATGTATATATAATTGTGTTTATTTAATGTTGCTTTCATGCATTCATTGTTCAATCATTAAGTAGATTACAAGTTTTATGTATTACTTAATTGACCCAAATCATGGATTTTTCCATTATAGAGTAGGGAAAAGATTTTTCTTGTCTTGTGTGTTGGTTTAATTGGAGATATCATTCTCCTCCTACTCCTCAATATCAATCATGATTGGAATACTCTTCAACATAAGAATATCATATTTTTTTCTATTTCCCTCTCTCCAAAAACCTAGTTTAGTTTACATCTTACATGCTTTTCTTTATAGAATCAAATTTCTATTTTCTTGCTATTAGTTATTAGTATTCTAATCTGTTAGTGGGGATTAAGAAGAACACATGGTACCAAAATTAATGTCAACATACATAAAGGGAAATGAATTCTTAGCAAGTTATCTAAGATCATACAATCATCCAAAACACAAGCAAGATGCAAGAACACATAAAATAGGTGATGCCACATGTATAGTAGAAAAAGCACAATGTTCAAAAATCCATTTTCAAATACTACATTATATTCTAGTGTATAGAATGAAATGGTACAATACCCTTTTATATAGGGTTTGAGAATAACCATCTTATAAAGTAAGGATAACTAGGCACTTACCTATTCATTAATGAGGAACATTGACTCAATAACAATCCCATTAATGAGGATCATTAAGATAGTTTAGGTATGATGTCACACATTTCTACATTAAATTTACACTAAGTCAATATTTATTAAAAAGTGGACCATTCACACTAGCAATGTGGAGTTTCATGAGACTAGGAATATGTTTTTTTAAGCATTGTCAAAATCTCTATGAGTTTGAACATTATAGAGATGGTTTTTAGGTGAGTTCTCTTAAATGAGTTCAAAAATATTAGATTGGGTGGGAGTGTTGAATGCACACTCTAATTCATTATAGTTTCCTTTTCTATCCTATATATAGGAATTAATGGAACTGTTAATGCAAAAACATAATGTTTTGTGATGTTTGTAATAACCTTGACATGTGAAGAGTTATAACAAGTTTGACAAGGAAATTATTTTAATAACTACAACAATTGTAAATGTCATTGATTGAAATTGTATATTTAATATTATTCAATTATATATACATGTTGTATATAAACATATATTAAATCTTGTACTTTCACTTATAGTCTCAATATGTCTTTATTATTATCATGATAACACACCTAGATTTAGCATTATAGGGTAACCATTAGCACCATTTAATGGATAAGAAATTACAAGTGGGGGTATCTATTATACCAAATCCACTTGGGACTTGTAGCTAACCTTAACCATTTTTGCATGTTTTGGTGTTGGAGAACCAGGGAATGAGGTAGATTAGAGAACTCATGATTCAAAGAAGAGGCGGTGCCAAGAAACATTGTTACAACAACTAAACACAAGATATCATAGCTCAATATATGAAGAACACATCAAAATTCATTTGAACGCATATGATAGAACACACACACCATAACACACTAGATCAACCCACAGGGATATCCTTTTTTTTTTTTAACTTTGGAATAGAGATTGGGGAAACCCACCGAGAACTTCCCCTCATTTCGAGGATGGGGCTCAGGGTAAACTAGCTTTTGTAGAAAGCTAAGGCTTTTTCGATAGATTGCTCATTTAAGCGCTCAACATGTCACTTGCGGGAATTGAACCTGGGTGGGGAAAAACACCCCTCAACACAAACTACTCGGGATAAACCCAATTGACATAGGGATATCCTTTTATAACACCAAGATGTAATCAATTCCCTTGAAGTGAGGAAGATCCAGTCCATAGACAATCACTAGGGTATCTAATATGTTCCTTGAAATCTACCTCTTTCTATCTACCAGTCGATTATTCTATTTGACTCAATCGACCAGTGGGATACTTAGTCAACCACACAATTGAATCTCCTAGTTGAATGATGATCATTGATTGATTGTCTCTATAAAATCCAACAGTGTGATTAACCTACATAGCGTATTGTTTGAACACCCCCCCCATTAGTACAAATGATTTGGAAATTTAGGAGGTGAAATTTGTTTATTTTTCTCTAACAACCCTTGGTATCCTCTAATATCATGTTGAAATTCCCCTACCCAACACCCTATAGTTAATTACAAATAAATTACTTATTAAGTCAAATCATAGTTGAGTAATCAACTAAACATGCAGGGGAAGCATAAACTGGGAAACCAAAATCTCTTGCACAAGACACCAATATTTTCGGGTATAAATCCCTAGAAAAAACCCCGGAGGGAAAACCGATCCAAAGATGCTTTTATTATGGTTAAATCAAGGCTCCCGTAATAGGGAAAATGTCCCACTAAGAGAATATACACTAAAGGAAAACCTGGAAAAGCATGTGTTGTTGTATGACCCTGTAACAACATGCTTCCCGAGGTGTATGCGCCTTTCCTTCAACAAACCCATGTACATACACAACTGTCTCCACTGAAACCTGCGTACATGTACAAAAATACTGTATGACAACTTTCGTATGGCGCTATCCTTTCCTATGGATTCAATCACTGAATCCCACCTGGGACTGCCTCTGCTCTCCATTTTTCTTGACCTATATGATCTCTAGATGGAATTCCTTCTCCTTGTATTCAAGATATTGAATCACGGTCCTTCGTGATCCAACCCTCTCTACATCAACACCTGGATGAAATCTCTTCACCTAGCCAATGAGATCTCCTCACTCTCGTGTAGTAAAAGTTCCTTCTTTGCTTCTACACTCTCCACACTAGAAAGAGTCCTTCTTTTCTTCTACACTCTCCACACTAGAAAAAGTTCTTCTTTTCTTCTACACTCTCCACACTAGAAAAATTCCTTATTTTCTAGGTCCAACCTTGGTCTCTCATCAAAGTAACTTATCTCAACATCTCACTGGAGATCCCAATCTTGGCATCTCACCAAAGGTACCCACCTTGGTCTCTCACCAGGGGTCTCTTGATCTTGGCATCTCACGAAATATCCTACCTTGATCTCTCATTAAAGTACTTGACCTTGATCTCCCATCAAGGTTCTCTCTTGACCTTGATATCTCATGAAAGGTCCCTGATTGTGTCGACTCCCTCAAAACAAGTGTCTTCCTTAATCATCAGTTATAACCTAAAGTTAATCTCTGAATTGATCCACGGTTAAGATTACTTTTCATGGTCACTTAAGATTTACATGATTAGATTACATGCTAATTACTTTTAGCACATTCCTTAAATAACTCAATTAACTAATAATTTAATAATGAAAGAACTTTACTTTAATAATTCCTTTAACTAAAGTAAAGTCTCACATTTAGAAGGCTCTCGACAAATTCCACATGATAGACACATGCCAATGTAGAAGTACGTATCTAATGCTACCACTAACATCGACAAAATTACTATAACACACCTCTCCATAGTTGCAACTTCCTAATGCCCAAGACGAGCCTAAAGTTTCAAAAACTTAGATTTCAATAAAATATTCATAGGATATTAGCAACATGATCATCTAACCTATAATAAAAAAGATTCAAAACATTATCTTGTACCAACAAATAATGAGAATGAAGCTTCACGTGCTTCATCTTACTATGGGCAACAAGATTCTCTACAACCTATATCACACTCTGATTAGCACAAAATATTATAGTTAGTGTCATGACTAGAAAATAAAGCTTATCCAAGAGCTATCAAATCCATACCACCTCTATGCCAGTGTTCACTGCACCACGATATTTGACTTCTTTGGTCAAAAGAGAGAGCTCCTTCTACTTGCATGACTAGTCCATCAGTCCAAAATGAAGATGAAATGCATAGCTAGATGTAGAATTCTTGTCATTACCATCTCCTACTCAATCCAAGTTGCTATAACTAACCAAAAGTTTGTATTATTATTACAATACGTGATACCAAGTTGACTATATTATTATTACAATACTTGATACCAAGTTGATAAGTGCCCTTGAAATAATGAAAAATCCCCTTTATGACCTTCCAATGGATTTTTTGCAGATCTTGCATAAACTAAGAAACCACACTAACAATAAAAGGAAATATCAGGTTGATTTTGATTTAAATAAATGAGGCTACCAACCAATTGTCGATAGTGTAGTGCCCCCACTACTAAACCCAACACATTTTATTTATTTATTTTTGATACAACTAAATTAAAATTCACGCGGAAATGCTAAAAAACACCCATGCATCTAACAACTTAAAACATGAATGTATCCAATTAAACACACACACATCATCATATAATTTCCCAAAACTCAGAGTAAATACAAAACAATTAAAACCCATAATTAAAAACAATGAAACAAAGATAAAGCACTTATCTTTTATCAACAAATCTGAAACCATTTGTAGAGGATGGACATTCCACCCAACCCTAGACTTGCCACTCCAAATATTAACAACAAGTCACCCCTAAGTTGAGGATAGGAATCCACAAGAAAGGGTGTCTCTATTTTCCACTCACAACCCAATACAACCCACAACAAACTATTTTTTCCTACAACTATCCCAATCCACCGACTCTCTTCCCCTCAGCCTACACAACCCAAGGAATGGGATCCTCCTTCTATGTATGCAGTTCGCTAGGCCTTCCCACTTCCTTCCAGGGATCCAACACATGTTGGATAGGAATATATCTTGTTGGGGACTCCAAGGACTACAAATACAACATGAAACTCTCAACAATAATTCACTTACCTTGTGGTAATTTCTTACACATAAATCTCTTCTAGATGAAACTTTTATGCATGCATGAATTTCCATTATTGTGAGGGACTTACAACTGAACCAATAAAATCTCAACAAAACCTTGTTTTCTCCGTGGTAATACCTCATACAAAAATCTCTTCTACAGGTCTAACAACCCACTTTTTCATGCGATTACAACTCCAAGAAGCTGTGTAAAACCCCCACTATGCTATCCCAAAAATTGGTTGTAAAAAATACTCATAATACCCACTCAAATTTCCCTTTTACCTATACATGTTGAATCTCACATTCCTCAATGTTTATTATACTTATCCCCATGCTCTCAATAACTATGGGATGTGACTTTCCACACCAACTCTCTTACATGTATTCAATGATTGGGGTTTTGATACACTCAAAAGGAAAATAGAAGGTTCATACAAAATAATAAGTTTAGAAAGTGGGTTGGGATTAATACACATGAATAATTATCCCTTGGACCCCCTCTCTTGTGGAATCTTAACCCCCATGTCTTCGTCCCTTCCCATCTACAACCGATGTTACATTTTATTTTATTATTTTCGATATAGAATGTTTACTCTTACATCGCTTGGCCCACAACCATATATCATATTTACATTATACATTTTTAAAACGGGGATTAAAAATGGGGATGTTACATTCCCCTCCCCCTACAATTTTCACTTTCCTTCATGTACAACACCATACCAATATACATGTACATAAATTTACATCATAATACTTGATATTTTTGCAAGTTCACAACTTCTGTAGCAATTC
>ML798044.1:78378-102716 GCA_009831015.1 Picea engelmannii | reverse complement strand
TAAATAGATTTCCTTTTATGAATTAGAAATAGTTTTGAAGTTTGAATTAAGAATATAGTTCACTTGCCTCTTAGGTTAGATAGATGTTCAATGAGAAGTTTTTACTTGCAGTAGAAGTTATCTTAGAGTAGTTAGTTGTTTACTTGCTTTAATAGGTTAACTAGTTATTTTGCTTACTTGTTTACTTGTTTTAATAGAATAGTTGCTTGCTTGTTTATTTACTTGCTTTCATAGGGTAGTTGCTCATTGAATTTAGGTAGGCAAGTTTAAGTAGTTTGTTTTTGTTATTTGCTTATTGTTATGCTTAATAGTTGCTTTTGCTTATTGTTATGAACTAGTTTGCTTCAAATAGGGTTTTCACTTGTTTTCTTAGATCCATCGATCCTTGGTTAAAAAATACTTAGGTTGCATAGTTTAAAGTTGCTTAGTAGGGTTTTCTCATTAGATAGCTTTGCTTGAATAGATTAACCCTTAGATAGCCACTTCCTTAGTTAGACTATACTACTACCAACCCTTCTACCTTTGGCATATATTTTGCTACAACTCTAAGTTTACTTACCCCGGGTTGACAATTTAATTGAGGGTTTTTAGTGTGTTTTTAGTGCATATACAATACCCATCATTTTTGGCGCCGTTGTCGAGGAGTTGTCTCAAGGTAAGAAGTAGTTAGGAAATAGGTCATTTCTAGACCTTAGTATTAGATTGGTGGCGGGGGAACTTTAAGACGAAAGGTAAGAACCTGTGCATCTGCTATTGCAGGCTCCCCCAAACCCAATGATAGTTTTTCTTTTTGTTTTTTTTACTTTCATGAATAGACCTAGAAACCAAATGGTAGATTTTTCTTTTGTTTTTGATTTATTTCATGAATAGACCCAGAGATCCAAAAGGTAGATACATTAAATCTAAATAAGACCTTTCAACCAAGGTTCCTTTCGATCTCTTTGGGGGAAGGAATGTTCCACTTATAAAATCCGTAGACCGATACCAAAAAACAAAAGCTATCTCAACTCAAAGAGATAAAATAGTATCTGAAGAGAATAACACAGGGATCACTATAAAACAAGAAATTGAAGCATCAATCATATTAGAACAAGAGGCAAGACCACTCGAGTCTTCCACATAACCAAACAATACAACCTTTTCTTTTACACCACCACTTGGAAATCCTAACTTTGAGGACATCATAGACCCTGAACATGCGAATCTTTTGTTTGGTAGTGCAGCGAATGTAATTATCTCTCAAACTGACACAAAAAATTTGGCACCAATAGTCTCAACCAGCTCGAGTAGAGTCCCAAACATCCAATCGGTAGGAAGACCTTTTCATCAAAGGGAAACCTTGTTCTCTTCAAAGATAAAACCACCTAGGTACTCTCTTTTTGGAAACCAAGCCAATATGGATGATCAGGAGGACCATAACAATGTAAGACATGGGGAGGAAGAAGAAACTGGACACCAAACCGAAACCAACTTTGGGTTTTTGATTTTAGACACCACTCCAAATGTCAACATGAATAATATTCCTCTCTCAACACTGCCTACCTTTTATGGTAAAAATAGTGAAGATCCATACACCTTCCTATTTGAATTTGACATCTTGTGTAGGAGATACAACTATGTATAAGATGCCCCAAAACTAAAACTCTTTCCTGCCACCCTCAAAGACTCTGCACTAAGATGGTTCATGGGGTTGGGAGAATCGAGTATTAGGTCTTGGGAAGCCATGAAAGACATCTTTCTTAAGAAGTACCAAGACTACTGCAAGACCAAAGAGTCTCGTAATGACATCTTTAAAATCCAACAGTTAGAAGACGGGACCCTTGAAGATTATATGGAAAGATTTGGTTATATCTCCTAGAAGTCAAAATACAATGACCTCCCAGAGGATGCAATTAGGGCTCTTTTCCTTAAGCGAATTTCAGAAGAGTATCTAGAGATGCTTAAACTGATGGAATCAAGTGACATCTCCCATAAACCATTTGCCGAAATATATGAAATGTGTAAAAATTACTCAAGGAGTAGAGCCAAAACATGGAAGAATGTTTAGGTAATAGAAACTTAAAACCAGTTAGTTCAGGTGGTATTACGAGAGAAGATATAGGGAACCTCTTAGAAAACTTCAAAACATATATCTTAAGCACAATAGGTTCCTAGTTGGACACCCTAAAAAGAAAAAAGAAACAGGAGGAGGAAAATACATCAATGAGCATATATTGCCTAAGATGCAGGAGAAAGCATTCCTCAAGGGAATGCCCATTAGATAACATTTCAGTTTGTGGCTTCTGTACAAAAGACCATGTGACTGAAAAATGTCTATCATTGCCCAGTTTATTAGCCATCTATAGGAGTGGAGATCCCAGGGAGTATTCTTATGCACTTAGGAGGCCATGGCATCCTAGGAACCAACCCACATACCCGGATCTACAATCTCAAGTTCCACCCTATTATCAACAACAACAACAGTGGAACCCACTAAGTTAGAAAAATTGGTCTACTCAGCACCAACATCCTTGGTTTCAAGGATGGAGAGGAGGACATAACCAAGGAAACCCTTGAGCTCCACCTATCCCTATGTCCAACCATCATTATCCCCAGTTCTCACCGAACACTCCACAACTTTTGCCAGGTTTTGTTCCACCACCTTTACCTCCTATTCCACAACAAAAACCGCTACAATATCAAAATGCAAGCTCCCCGAGACCAACACTATTACCAAAACAACCAGTGTCGAATCCCAATAATAAGCCCCCTCAACCTCTTCACAATGTTGAGATGTAGGCCTTCTCGACATATGTTATTACTCATGTTCCATTACAAGAGATTCAACTAAGATCGGGAAAAGTTATGGATAGGTAGAGACCTTCAGTAGTCATCCAGGAAGACGAAGAAGAAGAAACCACAAAACAACCCACGGATGGCATTAGGTGGGAAGATGTTATTATCCCTAAGAACCAAGAACCCAAGATTCCCCAAAATGAACCTTCACAAATTATGAAGGTCCCTCCTTATCCAAACCGATTGGTAATCGAGAAACCTACCACCCGATCAAAATTTGACATTTTGAATGAATTGAAGAATATTTGTGTCAAGATTCCCCTGCTTCAAGCCATTAAAGACATTCCAATCTACAGTAAGGTAGTCAAATAATTGTGTATTAAGAAGCTAGGTAGGAAGCAGAAGGACCCTCCTACAATACACTTGATAAGAGATCTTTTCGAATACATATCAGAGTAGCCAAAGCTAGAAAAATATGGGAACCTAGGAAACCCCGTAGTGACCATAACCATTAATGAGGTCTCCATTGGAAACACTCTCATAGACCTATGGGCAACCATTAATGTTATGACCGCTACTACCTTGGAACAATTATAGTTACAACCTCTTCTTTGACCTACCCCAACCATTTTGGAATTAGTAGATAAGACTAGGGTTATACCTGAAGGAATTTTAGATGATATCATGGTTACTTTAGCCTCATGGGAGTACCCAATAGATTTTCTTGTCATTCACTTGAAGGATCCTGCCAAAGGCCATCCCATCATTTTGGGAATACCTTGGCTAGCCACAACCAATGCATTTATTGGTTGTAGAGAAGGAGAAATGACCATCTCGAATGGTCTCTCTATCCAGAAGCTCACCATTTACCCTCCATCTCAACCTATTATGGAGAATATATGGTGGCTTGAATGTCCATACGAGAACGAGGACTGGGAAGAACCTGTATTTCCAAGTGACCATGCATGGGCACTTCAGGAGCACACAACAGAAAATGTGCTAAACCAGTTCATTTATGCTATCACATGTGTGGATTTTCCACATTCTTTTCCCCAATTTGAGTACATGTTTGGGGAAGAATTTCAAGAACAATTAGATCCGTCCATTTTGTCTTCAACATCTTTTATCTTCGAGATAGGTGAGTATACCATGTCTTATACTATGCCCTACAAGATTAGTCTAGGAAAAGTTTTACATATAAACTTCGAGCTAGATAAAGACCAACATAAACAATTAATATATATCCTTAAAAAACAATCAGGATCATTTGCCTAGGAATACACTGACATGAAGGGTATACACCCTGACACATGCATCCATCACATATATACCCAGGGGGAAGTAACACCTATTAGGAAACCCCAGAGAAGGATGAACCCAACACTTAAAGATATAGTCAAGGAGGAGATCCAAAAGTTGTTAAATGTCAGATTTATCTATCCCATCTCCGAAAGTAAGTGGGTATCTCCGCTTGTAGTGGTTCCAAAGAAAGTGACCAGGAAATGGAGAATTTGTGTTGATTTCCGGGAACTCAACAAAGCCACTCTGAAAGACTACTTTCCTCTCCATTTCATTGACCAAGTTCTAGATACCTTGTCTGGAAAGAAGTATTTTTCCTTTCTAGATGGGTACAATAGGTACAATCAGATTCTTATAGCACCCGAGGACCAAGACAAGACTACCTTTACTTGTACTTGGGGCACCTATGCGTATAGGGTCTTACCATTTGGATTGTGTAATGCTCCTGCCACATTTCAACGAGCAGTATTAGGGATATTTTCCGATCTCATTCATGATTATGTGGAGGTCTACATGGATGACTTCAGAGTCTATGGTAACACTTACTAGGAAGCCTTAGACAACTTAGAAAAAGTCCTCATCAGATGCCAAGAAATGAACCTATCCCTAAGTCATGAAAAATGAAAAATGTTGTTAACTGAAGGAGTGGTTCTAGGACATCATGTTTCATCTGAACGGATAAAAGTCGATCCTGCAAAGATTGAGGTCATCATTAGACTTCCACCCCCCAAGACTCAAAAAGAGGTGAGAAGATTTCTTGGACATGCTGGATATTACCGACGGTTTATTGAAAATTTTACAAAGATTGTTGCACCTATGTTTGGATTACTAATAAAAGATGTTGGTTTTGTTTGGATTGAGCAGTGTCAAACTGCCTTTGAAACCCTGAAAGCTAAGTTGTCTGTGGCACCAGTTCTTAGAGGGCCCAATTGGACTCTCCCATTTCATATATCCATTGATGCCTTCGACACCACAATAGGAGGTGTATTAGGGAAGAAAGAGGACTATTAGTCCTATGCCATTTATTTTGTGAGCAAGAACTTGTCCCTTGCCGAGTTAAACTATACCGTTACCGAGAAAGAATTCTTGGTAGTTGTTCATGCTATCAACAAGTTTCGTCATTACATTACAGGTTATGAAGTATTTGTACATACCGATCATTCCACCAATAGATTCCTCATGAATAAACCTATAACTAATGGCCGAGTGACTAGGTGTCTTTTGTTATTCCAAGAATTTAATATCACTGTGCTTGACCGACCTAGTAAGGATAATGTAGTAGCTGATTTTCTTTCCCGAATAAAAAATGAGGATGATGATATCCCTATATATGATGGTTTCCCAGACGAGCACCTCTTTTCCCTTTCTGTCAATACCCCATGGTTTGTATATATGGAAAACTATCTGACTACTAGGAATTTACCATCTCATTTGTCACCTCATGAAAAGAAAAAAATTATTACACAGAGTGCTAATTACTCTTGGGTTGGTCATGATATTTTTCACACAGGTCCTGATTTGATTATTCGTAGATGTGTCCGAGAGGACGAGGTACTTGAAATACTACGAAGTTGTCATGATGGACCATGTGGTGGACATTTTTCTGACAAACGTACAACATATAAGGTGTTACATTCGGGTTACTATTGCCCTAGAATTTTCAAAGATGCTACCAAGTATGTGATAAGTTGTGATAGTTTCCAAAGGATAGGAAGACCTACGTCAGCTGACGAAATTCCCTTGCATGCCCAAGTTATGATAGAACCCTTCGAAAAATAGGCCCTTGACTTTGTAGGACCAATTTCACCCATGTCCCATATGAAGAACTATATTTTGGTTTGTACGAACTATGTCACCAAATGGGTAGAGGAAAAATCCCTATTCAAGGCTAAAGAGAAGTTTGTTGTCGAATTTATCTATGAAGACATATTTACTCGCTTTGGTGTCCCTCGTGAAATTGTTACCGACCAAGGCGCATAATTCACTTCCAAGCTGATGAAAGAGCTAACAAAGAAATATGGGATTAAACACCGTAAATCTTCTCCATACCACCCGCAAGCCAATGGTAAGGTAGAATCAACAAACAAAGTTCTGGAAGCCATCTTGACCAAGACTATTCAGTTACATCACCGAGATTGGGCTGATAGGTATAAATCATAACCTTGTACAATATCTACTGCAAACAGTTATTCAAAAAATAACATAAAAGATACAATGGCAAATACAAACATTCAACAGAGATTTTTCCCCTGGAAACCCAAACCAGGAAAACCAACATATTCTATATTCATTCATTATGTTACAATGTTTACAATACAAAATACATATAGGAGCTAGAAGCATCCAAAACCCTAACCCAATGACCTGGATTAGTCCAAAACCCTAATTCCTTAATCGAAAATAGAAAAAACCATCAACAAAAAACCATGTGCCAAAAAACCACCTAAATACATGACACATTTCCTGAGGCAGGTGTCATGTTTCCCGAGGCAATTTTTTTTTTCGGGGGCGCTGCCCACAAACCCTTGTGCCCAGTGCATACACTCAGACACTACTACTCGTGCAAAGAATATAACACATACCCAACATTCTCCCACTTGTTGTTTTCTTTGCATACAGGGTGTTACAGGATCACATAGTCAACAATCCAAGGTAGTAATGCCCATGGATCCTCTACACCAAGAGAACTTCTCAGTGCTCATAGATTTTGTTAATGAGTCTGCAACATCCTTCAAAGTGTCCACCTTCATCAATGATACTTTCTTTTCTTCAATCATGTCTCTCACAAAGTGATATTGAACATCAATGTGCTTTGTCTTTGAATGATAAGCAGGATTCTTCGCCAGAAAAATTGCACTCTAACTGTCACACTCTATCCTTACAGCTTGTTGTACCAACCCAATACCTGAACACAATATTTGTAACCATAATTCTTCCTTACTTGCATGAGTGGCTTCCATGTATTCAACTTATGTAGTTGAAAGTGCCACTACAACCTGTCTTTTGCTCATCCAACTTATTGCTCCTCCAAACAAGTTAAACACATACCTACTTGTAGATCTCCTACAATCAAGATCTCTAGCCCAGTATGCATCCACAAAGACATGAATATCCACCACTTTGTCCAATTCCGATCTTCCTTCGTAGCACAATCCATAGCTAGCAGTGCCACGCAAATACTTGAAAACCCTTTTTACTGTTGTCCAATGTTCCTTCCCTAGTTTTGACATATACCTGCTTAAAACTCCCACTGCATGTGCAATGTTTGGTCTAGTACAGACCATTGCATACATCAAACTGCCAACTGCACTCTCATATGGAACATGAGACATGTCCTCCTCTTCTTCATGTGTCTTGGGACATTGATCCGCATATAACTTTACACCAACAAGAATAGGAACCTTGACCGGTTTACATTCCTGCATATTAAACCTCTGCAATATTGTCTCGACATATTTTCTATGATTTAACCAGAGTTTCCTCCTTTTTTGATCTCTTTTAATTTCCATGCCCAAAATAAAATTTGAAGCACCGAGATCCTTCATGTCGAATTTAGAGGACAACTGAGTTTTCACATCTTGGATAATCTCCTTGTTGTTTCCTATCAACAACATGTCATCCACATATAAGACCAAATAAATAAAATGATCACTAATTAATTTAAAATACACACAGTTATCTTCTTTGCTTCTTGTGAAGCCAAGTCCCAGCATATAAGTATCAAATTTTTGATACCACATTCTTGGTGATTGTTTTAAACCATACAGGGACTTTTTCAGCTTGCATATCAACTCCTTCTTTCCTTTCACAACATAACCTTTTGGTTGCTTCATATAGATTTCTTCTTCTAGATCGCCATTCAGGAATGTTGTCTTCACATCCATCTGTTCTACCTCAAAATCAAATGCAACAACAACAGATAACAAAAACCTTATAGAGGTTAACTTGGAAACAAGAGAAAAAATCTCACCAAAATCAATTCCCTCAACCTGGGAATAACCTTTTGCTACTAATCGAGCTTTGAATTTCTCCACTTTTCCTTCTTCATTCATTTTTTTTTTTAAATACCCATTTGTTGCCAATGGGATTTCTTTCAGTTGGCAACTCCACTAGATCCCAAGCCTCATTGTTATCCAAAGATGCCATTTCTTCTTCCATGGCCCTTTTCCAGAGATTTCCATCCTCTGAATCCACTACCTCCCTGATAGTTCTAGGATCATCATCAGTAATAGACAAAGAAAAATGTGAATGAAAATTAGATGGACTATACCTTTCCGGTAGCCTTCTTTCTCGAACCGATCTCCTCAATACTGGAGTATGAGGATCTTCTTCTTCTGATTCATGTTCTTCTGTAGAGTCTGATTCATCGTCCTTTAAATCAAACTCTATCTTCTCCGGTTCTTCCTTACTTGGTAGGAATTCCTGTTTAACAAAATCATTCATTTCTCTAAATACCACATCTCGGCTATACACTACCTTCTTAGTTTCTGGGTTCCAAAGCTTATAACCTTTGAGACCATCTTTATATCCAATAAAGCTACATTTTTCATCCTTCTTATCCATCTTACTCATGTTTTCCTTTGGAACATGAACATATGCATCGCAGCCAAATACCTTTAGATGTGTGAGAGAAGGTTCCTTACAAGTCCATACCTCTTGTGGAGTCTTGTCATTCAACGCTGATGAGGGTGATTTGTTGACCAGATAACATGCAGTACCCATTGCCTCTGCACAAAATTCTTTCCCTAACCCGACACCACTGAGCATGCAAATTGCTTTTTCCATCAACGTTCTGTTGATCCTTTCTGCAACTCCAATATGATGAGGTGTATATGGAGTAGTCTTCTGCCTTTCTATACTGCACTTCTTACAAAATTCTTCAAATTCATTCCCGCATAACTCTCCACCATTATCTGTCCTTAGCACCTTAATTCGTTTCTCTGTTTGATTCCCAACAAGAGCCTTAAACTCTTTAAACCTGTCAAAGACTTCAGATTTCTTCCTGAGGAAATATATCCAAGTTTTCCTCGAGAAGTCATCTATAAATGAGACATAGTACATAGATTTTCCCAATGATGGGACTGACACAAATCCAAAAACATCACTATGAACTAGCTGTAAAATTCCTTCTGCCCTCGTTGCACCGGAGGGGAATCTTACCCGATTCTTCTTCCCATATAGACAATGTTCACATAAATCAAAATCCAGAGATCAGTTAGACATACCTTCAACCATACCTTTACCGTGTAGTAGTCAAAGACCCTTCTCTCCGATATGCCCCAGTCTTTGATGCCACAACATAACCTTTTCTCCAGAGACTGTAGGAGTTCTTTCTTCTTCAACTCCAACATCAGGAACAATGGAGATATTACACCCATCATTAATAGTGCTTCCAAGAATCTTATACAGAGTTCCAAACCGAACTCCCCTCATCAACATTATTGCTCCTCGAACCATCCTGCAAGTTCCCTTTTCAAATATTGTCTTTACCCTTGCATCTTCCATTTTGCTTACAGAAATCAAATTTATGGCCATACCTGGGATGTGCAAAACACCAGGCAGTGTTCTAATCCTTCCATCTATGAGCCTCAACTTGACCCTTCCTCTTCCTATGATTCTGGTTGTCGAATCATTACCTAAGAAAACATTACCTCCATCATACCTTTCATATTCACAGAACCACTCCCTGTGGGGAGTCATATGAAATGATGCACTAGAGTCAATCAACCATGCCTCATGATCCGCATGTGTACTTGAAGAGGCCAAGTACACATCCCCTCCTTCTTCCTTGGAGGTCTTTTCTTCTGTAGAAGAAGATTCTTCAGATCTCTTCTTTTTCTCAAGTTTGGATCTACACTGCTTCTTGTAGTGCCCTTCTTTCCCACATCTCCAACATACCCTTACAAACTTTCCGAGAGATTTAGATCTACCCTTAGACTTAGATCTCCCACTTGAGAAATTAAATCTATTTCTTTCCTGGGAACGTCCTTTTGCAAATAATGCGTCTGTTCTATGTCCTTCCATATTCTTCTGTCTCATCTCCTCAGAAATAGTTTATTTACCAGGGACTTAGACTGATACAACTTCCCCAACTTTTCCCATAAATCCTTGGTTGTAGCTTCTTCTAACACATTCAGTAATACTGAATTGGAGAGACACATTCGGATTGTGCTCTTTGCCTTCTGATCCATCTTTTTCCAGTCATCTGTAGAAGTTCCTGTAGGTGCAGTACCTGGATCTACCACAATCCACTGATCTCTGTCCACGAAAAGATATTCCATCTTGAGCTTCCATAGCTCAAAGCTTTTCCCATTAAAATTCTCAATCTCCATCTTCGAATTGCTTGCCATTTCTTTTCACCTGAAAAACAATACCGCAGATCTCCCACTGTAACAAGGATTATCACAGTCCCGAGCCAAACCCTTGACCACAAAGGCATCCCCCTGAAGCCAATAAATCTCTGATACCAAATGTAAATCCTAACCTTGTACAATATCTACTGCAAACAGATATTCAGAAAAGAACATAAAATATACAATGGCAAATACAAACATTACACAAAGATTTTTCCCCTGGAAACCCAAACCGAGAAAACCAACATATTCTATATTCATTCATTGTGTTACAATGTTTATAATAAAAAATACATATAGGAGCCAGCGACATCCAAAACCCTAACCCAATGACCTGGATTAGTTCAAAACCCTAACCCAATGGCCTGGATTAGTCCAAAACCCTAATTCCTTAACCGGAAATAGAAAAAACCATCGGAAAAAAACCATGTGCCGAAAACCACCTAAATACATGACACGTTTCCCGAGGCAAGTGTCGCACTTACTGCGGAAAAAAAAGTATTGGCCAAGAGAAAGTTTTGATAATTATTTCAATAGTATTCATATTAATATATATTAATAGATTATTTCTGTTTCAAATGCAAATAATCTCCCAATTTGTAGGATGTTGTTCGGTTCATAAATTTCGTTGACACCACAGAAGTTTTGACTGCAAGATGTATATAACGCAACAAGAAGGAGCAGAGTTCAAAAGTGCCAACCTGACAACCACAACCATAAAATTGGCTGAGTATGGAAAGGAACAATGGTCGGTTGGATTCTTCATGTGAGGATATAGATGGAGATGAAGATATGTTAGCCCGCCAACCCTAGAACCCGCGATCATAGAAAGACGACTAAGTATATAACCATAAAGAGATAATAGACGGGAAGGAGAAAAGGGGAAAAGGGATAAGTATCTCATAGAAGAAAATCTAATGTTCCTTTATTAATGCCAATATTTTCGAACCCCTGGTGAGTTCTCACTAGTTGAAGCATAAATTGCAGATCACATAATTTCTTTTGTTGCAAGATGTATATGACAGAACAAGGGACATAGTTGTTGGACGCCGCAAACCCGGGACTCGGTGGCTAGATGATTGTCTAAGTTTTGGCCAAGAGGAAGTTTTATATTTATTCTAATAGTACTCATATTAGTATATATGAACGTATATTTTCAAATAGAAGAAGCTGCAATATATGCAAGGTATTGAACAAGAACATGGCGTCAACACTTGAGTTGCCTTGTTGTAAGTCATTAATTCATTCTATTTACGGGACTCGAAGAATGAAAGCAGGACGGGTCCTCCAATTTATTTCTTTAAGTATAGGGTCGGCGCCACATAAGTGTGGACTATGACAAATTATTATTCCATGTAAAATGTAAGGAACAAACAGAGTATCCTTTATTTAAATTGAAGTACTGGGCAGCAGAAAGAAAAACGTGTCGTCCATGTTTAACAACACACATAAAAAGGTACAAAAAAAAATTGAAAAGCAATACCAAAGATTGGAAAACACCATAAAAAAAATAAAACCGCAAATATTATATATTCAAATAAAATGGGTTACAAAATACAGCTGAGATTATTTGCCACAATGATTGTGATTTGTCCTTCCGCCGACCAATAAAAAATATGTACAATAATGAAGCTTGTTGACAGTCTTCTTGCCGATCAAATCTTTGATTCGTAAAAAACAATGAGTTGAATATCAATTTTGGGTCTTGGACTTAATTGGTGCTGCCAACTAGATCTATCCCAATTTTTTGAATAGCTTGTATCTTCTAGATATGGTTTGCTTGCATTGGCTGGTTATTCAACATTCCATTCTTTGTTAAGTATTAATTTCCCTCTGCCGTCGAAAACTTGGGGTTTAAGGTGCCTTCCTTGTAATGTTCCTGACCATTGACATCTCAGACAACTTAGAAATGCAATTCAGGCCCAATTCAAAGTCGAGGGAGTCGTTTTATGTGACATCAGTTATCGGAGAAACAAATCTTGTTAGGCAACAAAAGCCGAGACAGAAAAAAAATTAAAGTATGTTGTGACTGTTATTCTCCCTATATTCGATCATATGTTTGGTTGAAAATCTTGCCTGAAGATGTGTATGTTGAACTTCTTTGTTTTATTACAGTAAATTGGAAGGAACGTCCAAGCCAACTGCAAAATGTTCTTCTGTTGAAGTACATGACTTCTTCCGGCAACACAGGTCTGACAAGTGTATCATATGCTGCAGATCGCATCAGAATATATCTTTCGTCGTAGAGGTGGCAGACATGGCAACCCACAGAAAGGTCTGGAATGTTCGGAGGTGACACCAAATATTACTCCATGCCCGAATACACTCAGTAGGAAATTATAAAATTGGATACCAATCAACGTGAGATACTGTATGGGCATTTGAATCAATATTCTGAAATTACAAAATGTTTTATGCCAAATTTGTAACAGAATTGAAAGACATACAATTTCTATGTCAAATAGTGTTGAGCAACCTCTGGATGGAGAAAGAGACTCAACATAAAATCACCTTCAGGCATCCACATAGGCGGTGACCCCAGGCTCCAAATAACTTCAACCTCGAACATTGATATTGGCGGTGGCAATGGGAACAATGCTACTAACTGCACTGCGACAATGCGATGAACAAGGAGGGTTGTCATTGTCAAAGTACTTAAATGACAGGATTTTCAGACTTGCAAAGAACATCGACTTTAGTGTTTCTTTCCCATGAAATCTACAATGTTGGTTTGAGTCCATAAATCTTTGGACGTTGGGTGTCATGTGCAGTAATGACCTTGACATTAGGCACATGCTAGACATTTATTATCTGACATTGCAGTGTTAATGAAATTGCCATAGTGGACGATGACTCAATTGCATTGGCACAAACAATATTAATTTTGTGATTACTTAACATCCTTGAAGGACATGAAGCATGGCAGGCCTTTTTACGTACGCAACAATGACAAAGACTCTCGAAGAACGCAAGAATAAAGGAAAAATCACACATATTAATATTCTAGAGAATGTATTCGAAGGACAAACTTTGGATATGTTAGCATATCAAACATTGGGATTTTTTTTTTTTTCAAATATCGCATAAACTGCAACAAAAGAAATGCATTTTCCCCATCCAACGCAAGGGAAACAACAAGAAGATTGATATTAGGTTGAAACAGATATGGAAACACGCCACTACATTAAGGTCTCTTCTAAAGAATGAAATAAGATGATTACATGAAGGTGGTAGTAAAAGGTGATTTTCAGAAACCAAATCATCACCTGAACACACAAAACCTATTGCAGAAGGTGGTAGTATAAAGTAATCCTTAGAAAATGTTTCAAAGTCCATAATCCAGTTATATGCGTAGGAGTAGTAAAATAAAAAATGTGCAGTATCGATAAACAGTTGATTGTATGTGGAGTCTGTAACTACATCCAGAGGACAATGAACAAAATTTGACAAAGAACATGGCTTTCTGTTAAGTCTATTATCACACCAGAAAATTTTGTAGTTTTAGTATGTCATTTTATCCACCCATAGAGTTTATGTTACTCGCTTTTGGGTACATTCATGAATGGAGTAATATTCTGCGTCATTTTCGAACATCACAGACCATTTTTCAAGCCATGGTAAGTGCGACTCCCCTGACGAAGAGAAATTCTTGTGTGCTCTGCAGAATTCGATACACTTGCAAAATATGTGTTGTTGGAAGAAACTATATACTTCAACGAAGGAGTATTTTTCACGTGACCTGAAAATCCATTCCAAATCCCAGCAAGAAAACAAATAAGATCAACAAACAAATCTCCAGGCAATATTTTCAACCAACCAAAGCATCGAATACAGGGAGATCACCAACCAAAAGATACTTTTTTTTTTCCCTATCTAAGTTTTTGTTGGATAACAGAGTTTTGTTTTGGCTCAAAGCCCACGTCACATAAAACCAGTCTCTCTTCTTTCATTTGGGCCTCAATGGCAGCTCTAATTTGTCTTACATGTCCATGACCAGGAACATTAGAACGAAGGCACCCTAAATCCCATCTCTTTGATGATAGAGAGAAATGGCAATAAGTATTTAAAAGCAACGTTGGAGGATGACAGTATGATCTTCCGTATATTTTGGGTTAATTTGTCTTAATGACATATGCTCTCGATATTTTCGCTTATTAATGCCAATCTTTTCGAATATGTGTGCTAAATAGTGACTAATAGCACGTATTAACATTCCCATATCCGAGCAGATTCTCAAATCTGACAACATCTAACATATGCACAGTATTAAAGAGGGACATGACATCAAGGCCTCTGTGGATGACATGTTCATGGATGGCAGCGAGGTAGTACAATATTTCACTGTTACTATGATGAAGCCTTTAAAAAACTAAAAGAGCCAATATTTGTTTTTTGCAAATTCAAAATGCAGGCAAAAGAAATTACCAGATCCCATAATAGTCGTCTGTCTATGCATTTTAATGGAAGATGTCCTCGAGCTTTCCTCTTATTAAAGCCAATATTTTCGAACTTGTCTGGTTGGTTGTCACTTTTGAAAGCATAATTAATGTCCATTGGGAAGGGCGGAAGGTAGCGGGTATGGAGGGGAGCGACAAATCCTTTTAAACTTTTCTGAACCCGGGAAGGCGTGAACCCGCAAAACTTTGAAAAATCGACTAAGTATGGAAAGGCAGGTCGGACAGCCAAACTCATTGTAGGTAGAGGTAGGGTTGTGAGTTCAAGGAGTGTAGGGTTGAATTGTAGAGCACGAAAGTTTTGGGTGCAAGATGTATACACTGAACACGATTTACCATAGTTCGATAACACTTATCCGCGAAGCCACGTTCATAAAATTGGCTAAGTATGAAACCAAACGACGGTCGGTCGGAATTGTGATGTGAAGATATAGATGAAGATAATGATTTGTTAGTTTGCCACACCAGGAACCCGTGAGCACAAAATCGTGAGAAAGTATAGAACCAAAAACGCATAATAGAGTGGAAGAACAAAAGGTAAAAAATGGGAAAGTTTACAAGAGGAAAAAAAAAAAAGGGAGAGAATAACTATATCGCTCAGACAACAACACTTACTCTCATAACTATGAAACCATAGTAAGACATAAACCATGGAAAAAGCATCGCCAACTATGAAATATAGTTGGAGCACAACAAACTCTGGTTGAAGTCGTAAGAGATGCAATTTACATCAATTGCAAAATTTTGTATGTTATTTTATATTAATAGTATTTTATGGGGAGCCAACTGAAAAACAATGTAACAATAGATCCAACTGCAGATGCAACACCCCAACATTGCAAACCTTAGGCAAACAAGAGAAATCAACAAATAACAACCCAATTAAGAAGCACCAAAAGGCCCAACTACAGTCGCAGGACCCGAACCCTACAAAGTCGAATCAAACAACAATAAACAACATCCAGCGAACAAAGAAGCAAGCACCAACCAGTCGACCAGGAATGTCACAGTTCCAATCGCGGTTGCAAAACCCCAAATGTGCAAACTGTAACAAGACGAACAGGCAAACAAGAACAACAACAACAAGAAAATAAGAAATAAGTGGAGATGCAAGAAGTAAGCATGAACCAGTGAACCAACAATGCCGCCGAAGTAAAATATTGCCCAAATTGACTGCAGAGAACATTGCATAAAAAAAAAAAATGTAAGAAAATGTATTGTAACAAGCCTGCTAAGTAAACATTCAACGCTGTGAAGCCTGTTAGGTAAGAATTTAAGTCTGTTAGAAATGCTCTGTAAACATTTAAGAAAGAATGCAGTGTGGCAGGTCTCTGACGTACCGATTTTTTATTATTATAATTTATGTAACAATAGTTCAAATAGTAGAGAATGTGTTTGAAGGACAAACTTTGGATATGCTAGAATATCAAACATTGGGATAAATTTAGCTAGCAGAAAATGATAAGACAAACATTCGAACTAATGCTAGCATTAATCCACCTTCAAGCAATGCATAAGAAAAATATGTGATTCAAAAATATTGTAGATGATCAAAAAGTTTGGATATGCTAACATATAAAACATTGGTAATAGTGAAGCTGACAATAAGACCTCCAATCTGTTATCTAATCAGATCATTACATATATGGTACTTTTTATTATATAAAAATCAATGTTTTTAGTTTCCTAGATCCAACAATAGATATTATGCAAATATTTGTGGTCAAAGGACAAACTAATATGAAGTCAATGAATTATTGATCACTATAGTCCCTCTATGCCTATGGCAGGGACTAATAATATCATGCCAAAGATAGAGAAACTCCCAACTAGCTATTGGGAAGGAGGGTGGTTAAAAGTGACAATTAATAGAAAGAATTTAAACTTTTAAATTACTTAGAAAACCATGGAAGTCAAATTGTCAAAATGATCATGCCGTGTCAAAAGATCACACTAATGGTATAGAGAAGGGTGATTAAGGGGAAACAATTGTGGTTCTTATGACTCCACCAAATAGCACTATTTTTTTAGTATCTTATGCCATCATAAGCTAGTATCTTAATAGAAATGCGCTACTTAAAATGTAGATACACATTATAATGAATAAGGTCAAACTCTTTATATGATTGTGTGATAAGTATGTTTTAAGAAAGTTATTAAGAAATATTTTTTTCTTCTATGAGGGTGATAAAATCTATTATAATTTAGTTGTTAATGAGTAATTATACTTGTTTATATATAGTTAGTGATTTATAAGGGGGTATAATTCCACTCTTAATATATATGTATTTAATTCTTACGCCCTTAACTTGTTTCATCAAAATCATTTTCATCGTGTTGAAGAAAATATCACTTTCAAATCTCATTTCATTATTCTCACCAACCTTCTACTTAATTTCTTCAAAAATTTTGATTTCAACATCCATATCACTTATTTAATCCTCTTCAAAATGTTTACTTTTTTTTTCCAATAGAAAATTGTCTCAATTATATTAGATATATAATTTGTTTACATCTTTTCCTCCATATCTAGGCTCGGTACTGGAGTACACCAACCAGAAAAAAAACATTCTAAACAACAAAACAAGACTATAAGTCAAAGAAAAGTGGCCTAGAACCTAATCCAATAGATCACCCGAAACTACTACAAAATCCAAAAAGACCATATCTAGAGCTGGCATTCTAAAAACTGCCACTCAATTACAAAGATAAACCCAGATTAATCAATACTAGTAAAGACTGATATATCTTTTGGGCCCCGCAGTACCATTAGACCGAGGATAAAAGATAGTGCTTCCTTCTGGTTCTCCAAGAGCCTGTTTTGAAAGAATATTTGCATCCATATTGAAGTTCCTGGTAATTGTGTTCAAAACTAACAAGATTGAAGCTTTTGATCAAGTCCTTTATCCTTGCTTTCCATCCCTCGATTGCGCAAACGTGAAGTCTGCCTCTATTGGACAACGAGTCGATTACCACTTTTGAATCCCCCATGATTTGCAAACGTTGTAGTGACATATGTGATGCCAACTTGAGTGTTTCCCATGCACCCATAAGATTTGCTTTTGTGTTGGTGCCTATGCCGCAATTAAGAATCCATATTATGACTGTAAAATCTGGTAATTTTAATACTCCTCCTGCTCTGCATAATATGCCATCAAGCTGGGCTGCCCCATCAAACCATGCAAATGTAATATTACTATGATGAGGAATCATGATATCTCTCAGGGGTCTATCTTTTTTTGGAGCATCATTGCTAATATGTAACGCCAAAGTCTTATAGCTCACTGCATGTAGTGATGGAGCTGTTCCCTCGAATATGGTTTTGTTCCTTTCTATCCATAAAAACTAGAAAATATGAGCAACAATTGTCGATGGAACTGTCTTATCCTTAAACCAGTTCTTGAAGCATTCCGACAAAGAATTACCTTTCCAACTATTTTTAAAACCTTGATCTATAATCACCTTATCCCAAACTGACTTTGTAAAGGAGCATTGTTGAAATATATGATAAATGTTTTCAGAATCTTGGTTACATAGGTAGCAAAGACATGGACCTTCCCATCCTCTGGATTGAACAGTATCCCAAATAAGAATTTTTCCTTCCACTACCAGCCATATAAAAAGTTTAATTTTTAATTGAATGTTCCATTTCTAGATTGATCGCCTCGAGCCTCCGAATTTCCTCAAATTTTTAGTAGACAATATGGCCCAATATAATTTTTTTACAGTGGCAAATATGGAGTTATCACCACCTGTCCACATCAATACATCTTCACTATCCTGTAGGTATGCTCCAGAGTCAAATAGGGCCTTTCTGAAATGTTCCCATTCTATGGCCAGGTCACCTGTAAATCCCAAGTCATTGTTGTTAAGCCAAGTAGAGGATAAATGTTGTCTGTCATAATGCCTCATAGCCTGTGCCAGAGTGAAAATGTTTCGACAATGAAGAGCAGATAAAATATTTAATGAGAGGAGAAAATCCCCCCCCCATCCCGAGTATCATGTCTTTTCCAAGTGCTATGAGCTGACCCGATCACGGGTTCCAACTTAACCAGTGGGTGATTAAGTGGACCGATTTCATTAGACCACCCCAAATTCTTGAAGTTGCCTTTTGTTGGAACGTATGAGATCTGAACCAATTTTTAATTGTTGTGTGAGGGAGATACTTGTCCTTTAAAACTCGATGCCAAATACCCGTACTTGTTAAAACTCTCCAAAGTGTGTTCGCAGCCAAAGCTTGTTTAAAATCATAGATATTTGGAAGGCCCCAACCCCGAAATAGCTTTGGTAATGATATTTGATCACATTTTCAAAGATGGTAGTGATTTGAGTCGTTGTTTCCTTTCCAAAGGAAATTGACCATTAATTTCCTCATGGAATTTAAAATAGAGCATGAAATAATTGCCAAAGACAACCAGTAGACATGATGGCTTTCTAAAAATGATTTTAATAAAGTGAGCCAACCTCCCAACGATAACCATCTGTAGCACCAGTTATCAATCTTTTTTTCCATTCATTTTAGCAAACATATCCAGTCATCATCTCGTTGTGGACCGGTCTTGAGATAAAATCCGAGATATTTGAAACCCGAGGCAAGATTTGAGAATTTATAAGGAAACAAAGATTTGTAAAGAGATAAATCTTGCTCCGATAATCCTGCTTGAAGAATGATGGACTTAGTAGCATTTATCTGTAAGCCTAAAGCTAAACAAAAGGATTTTAATATCTTATCTATCTCCCACCATTCCTACAAAGTAGCATTAGTCATAATAATCACATCATCAACAAATAAAATATGAAGAATTTTTATGGTTCTAGAGACATTGATACCCGCCAACTTCCCTTCTCTTTGACTTTCCTTTAATAATAATCTTAATCCTTCCATAACCAGGATGAATAGTAAGGGGGATAATGGGCATCCTTGCCTTAAACCTCTTGCTCTTTTAAATAAGTCTGTGGCCTCTCCATTTATTAAAACTGCAAATGAAGTGGATACAACGCAACTCATGATCCAGTTTGTCACCTTTAAACCCAAACGTATTTGTAGTAGAATCATCCTCAATAGATTCTAATTAATAAAATCATAGGCCTTTTGAAGATCCAATTTAAGGACTAAGGATTTTAACTTATTTTTTTAAATATTGTGAAGGCACTCATGAACAATTCCTATAACATCCTGGATTTGTTGACCTTGTAAAAATCCCAACTGCTCCTCAGAAAGCGATCTTGACAAGATTGGCTTTATCCGATTTGCTATAATTTTAGAAATGATTTTATAACAGAGGTTGTACAGAGAGATTGGTCTGTAATCCCCAAAGGTAAGAGGCATGTTTACTTTGGGAACTAAGGCAATGAAAGTCGAGTTTAAACCGCCAGAAATGTTTCATTTTAGTCTCGATTCTTCAACCATATTGAGAAGATCCCCCTCGAATAGATCAAAGAAGTATAAAAAAAATTCAACAGTCCAGCCGTCCGAACCTAGACTCTTATCAACTTTGAATTTTGATAAAATATCTCTTAATTCCACCAATTGAATCAGTGCATACAATACCTCGGCTTCAACTTTTGTTATCAGTCTAGAGAACTTAACTGCCACTCTAACTTGATCGATTGTAGATGGATCACCTTGCTCCTTGAAGAAATTTTTAAAATGTTTGACAACTTCAACTTTTATGTTTTTCTGTCCAGAGTGTAAATTCCCCTCATCATCCATAATCTCCCAGTCAAATTTTCTATTTCACCTGAAATTTGTGAAATTATGAAAAAAATTAATGTTTTGATCGTCACTACGAATCCATATAGCCTGACTGCATTGACGCCAGAGTTATTCACTATGTTCAATAATGTTCAATAATGTTTCATCCTCCTGTGTAATTACACCATCCAGAGTGTTTTGTAACAAAGAATTTATATCATTCTCCAATCCCCTGAGATGAGCATTCACATCTTGATAACATTGCTTTTGCCACTGCTTAGTATTGTCTTTAAGATCCTTTAACTTCCAAATTAGTCTTTTCTATTTTCCATCCTCTTCGAGATATTTTGGATTGTTCCATAATTCTTGTACCATTACCACAAAATCTTGTTCCAATATCCATTGTGGATTTAGCTTGAAAGGATAGGCTTTATAAATAGGAAAAGAAGTGTCTAAGAGAAAAGTACTCGATAACTAGATCAAAGGCCACCTGCCACCTCTTTAACATGAGGCTACCGCCTTCATTAACCCATCTTTTCTCCAGTAAAAGCGAAACATCCTCCATAGATCTACAGAGGAAACCTAACCAACCTTTGGAAAGGTAAAAAAATCTCAAGGGTGTAGCCTAACAGTGGTGACCAGGGCTTTTCCAACTAGATTGGAATAATTTCCTTACGTAAGTTTCCATATGAGAACCTTCCAACCAAACCGCAAAGTGCCATTCTGCACGTCTCCTCCAGTCCAATATCTGAACCAAGTACCATCCGTCTCAAAACCTTATTGGACTTCCATTGTCTGTGGTATTTCCATTGAGGTAAAGTATTGCAATCTGCCTTGCTACTGTAACCATAGAAGCCACCTCCTCTATCTTCAAAACTCTGGTTACCCCTAATGGTATGGTGTTGTACCTCCGGTAACGAGTCAGATAAACTAGGAAGGGAGTCTATGTAAGTGGGAAGGATGTCAACACCTTCACAAAGGGGACGAGCGCTAAGGTAACGAGCATGATGAGCAGACGCGTGTGAGAAAGATGGAATAAGGTTTGGTGATAGTTTCCCTAGTCTATCAATAGTTTTGAAAAGACCGACCTCCTGCTAGAGTCCTTCATCTGCTTCACCCATTAAACCTAGGATGTCATCATTAATAGCTGCCAGGCGAGAAGGGGCCATATAAAAGCCACATGTAATCCAGTTGTAAATATCACAATAACCAAGAGTCACCATGAACCAAAGGCCTAATGTAAATAAATATTAATAAGGAAGGTCACATGAATGACATTCATGTAGTGAGTCCACCTGTAAGCTCCATTAAAGTTATAATCTTGGTAACATTGAAGTTCTAACTTCCCGGACAGGTAAACACAGTTACCGAGAAGGGAAATAATGAAGATAATAAAGAGCATAGGTCAATTCACTGACACCACCCAACTACCATCCTACTAGTCGAGCAACTCGGTTATGGCAGAAAAACTCAGCGAAAAACAGATAGACAAGCGATGAACCATAGCTAACGCCTGCAGGAAAAAAACTAAAGTCTAAAAACCAACACAATAAGCAATACCACTAAGGATAAATCCCCCTTATAACCTTACTCCATTGCTAGGGAAACCTCGGTACAGGGAGCTGACCCTTGTGTCTAATAGTGCTTCCCGCCACAGACCAAATTCAAGATATTGAACCTTGGTTCTTCGTCCATCTTCACAGCGGAACCACCAGCGATGCTTCCTTCATCCCCAAAACTCAAAATGTTTACTTATTAAAGCTCACATAGTTGTAAGATATCGATTCAAAGTAATCTAGATTTCTACAAAGTCTAGTGTTGATTCAAACAAAAGTTAAGTTTAAACCTATATAAGACTAACACTTCAGTTCTAAATTATATTGTCTTTTGTCACTACTTCTAAATTGCATTATCTATCATTATTTCATTATTTTATTATATTGTTCTTTATTCATCATTAAAATTAATTAATTATATGAGTTCATCTCCCTCAAATATAAAAAATAGATTAACCATCACTAACCTATCATTTTAAGTCATATAGTTTTTTTAAAAACAACGATGAATAAACCTTTATTAACCAATAAAAAAATACTAACTTAATTTTGATAAATTTTACTTCCTTCCATATATATTATTATATTATATTTATAACAAATTTATAATAATAAAATAAAACCCTTTATAAACGATATTAGTGAGAGATGACACTACAAAACTACATGAATTTCTTCCTTAAATTGTGAGTGCTTAAGCAATCGTAATCTATTTTTTTTCAAGGGTGGCAACGATTTCGATTAAAAAAGAGTCGCGATGACGCTTTTTCGCTTTTTTTGTCTTTTTTTTTATGCTTTTTTGTGTATAACAAGAAAGATCCGTAAAAGCTACACGCAAACGGTCACCAAAGACCCGTTGGATGCTAAATAGAGTGATAGTCGTTGATTATTTAAACAGACTGCTCGGATTCAAAACGCATGGATTCTCAATTTTTGCATTACTTAAGTTCATCTCCTGTATGTATGTACGTATCTTTGCTCTTGATTCCTCTCCAGTGTGGAGTTTTATGGTTTGTTTTATGCTCTGGATTTCTCTCAAGTGTTGAGTTTTGTGGTTTGTTTTGTGGCGTGGTATCCTTAGTTTGTATGTTGTGTTTTTTTTTAAATTGTGTATGATCATATTCTTCTCTTATGGTTTTTTTAATTTTTCATTATGATTGATTTACTTGCTTCTGATTAAATTCATGCAGATGATCTGAGTGTTAGACCATCTGCGTGCTCTGGTATTCAGATCTATAATACTCTGGAAAGTTTTGGATGACAATGAATGGGTATCAGTTGCTCGGGCGTCTAGGGTTTGTATATGTATAACTCATTTTTAATCAATGAGAACGGATTTCATTTCATATTAGTGGATGGACAGGTTTTCTGCAATTTAATAAAGGTATGTACAAATATTAAATTGACTGTACTTATTCTTCTATTTTTATTATAAGTTTTTCGCAATTTAGGCAGCTAGGCACATGAATAGGCGGCTAGGATTAAATGCATTCTACTTATCGGTTTTATTTGACTCCTTGAATGATACATAAATATTTCTATTAACCTCAATTTTATCAGCCGTTCTTATTTGTGTTTTACAGTTTTGAAGAAATATAAGTTTCAAGAAACGTTTTTAAAGTCGATGTTGTTTGAAGATCTGGACGCCGAACGTAAGAACCAGGTAAAAGCACGCGAAACGTTTAATCAAAGGTTTTGCAATATTACTAAACAATACATTAGCATTTATTATTCATTGATCTACTTTGCACGTTTCAGCAAATATAAAAGAAAATTCAGAGGGGGTGCCTTTTTATTATTACACTTCTCTATTGTAAATTTCTTGTTGCTTTTTAAAGAAACAAGGACGGCGGGCAGTGGCGTGAATATCTGTGGCATTTCCGTTTATTCATAGATTTTGGAGATCGAATGAAAAGTCTTATCAAAACCCCAACATAAAGAGGTAGGTGTTGGGTGTTCTATTTTGATATTTTCCATCTCTTTTGCCTTTCTGAGATTTTAAGTTGTGTTTCAGAGTTATTTTGGTGGGCTGAAAGTATTTTTGACTTTTAATTTGCTCCTGGCTTGAGTGACTGAAAGTATTATTGACTGGCCGAAGTTAATTTGCTTTTATTTTGCCTTTCTCCTTTTTAAATTTTTGCTTGAGTTTTTCGTTATTAAATTGAAGTTGATTTGTTTGTCCAGTATCCATTTTCATCTTTACTAT
>ML798044.1:36918-55083 GCA_009831015.1 Picea engelmannii | reverse complement strand
AACTACCTGATCATCCTATGGAGCCATGTGAAAACATTGATTCGGATATCGTACCTAAGACTAAGAAAATACCAGCTTGGCTTGAAGCTACCTTACAAGACGTAGAAAGACTCAAGGTTCCAGAAGGAACATTCAGAAAGAGTAAAAGACCTAAAATATTCTCAAGTTATGTAGCATACATGACAAAACTTCTAGATGAAGAACCTACCACATTTGAAGAAGCAGTTCAAAAGGAACAATGGAAAGAAGCTATGACGGAAGAGAATCAATCCATTATGAAAAATGAGGTATGGGAAATCGTACCAAGACCTAAAGAAAAATCGGTGGTAACTTCAAAATGGGTGTACAAGATCAAACATGCAGCAGACGGAAGCGTGGATATACAAGGCAAGATTCGTAGCTAGAGGGTTCTCCTAGAAGGAGGGAGAAGATTATGACGAAACGTTTGCTCCAGTGGCTAGATATACTTCCATCAGAGCTATCATATCTCTTATCGCTTCCATGGAATGGAACTTACATCAGATGGATGTAAAGACAACTTTCCTCAATGGAGTTATTGAAGAAGAAGTATATATTGAACAACCTCAAAGGTTTGAGGTACATTCCAAAGACACTCATGTTTGCAGATTGAAGAAAGCTCTATATGGACTCAAGCAAGCTATAAGGGCTTGGTATGCCAGAATGGATAGTTATCTAACAAGACTTGGTTTCTCCAAGATTCATGCAAATCCAAACCTTTATTACAAAGTCGTGGACAATGCACCTGTGATTCTACTATTATATGTTGACGATCTATTCATAACAGGGGAAGAATCTCTCATTATCCAGTGCAAGAAGGAATTAGCTTATGAATTTGATATGAAAGATTTAGGTCTCATGCACTATTACTTGGGACTAGAAGTATGGCAGAAGCATGGTGAAGTATTCCTTGGACAAGGAAAGTACGCAATAAAGATTCTTCAGAAATTTGGAATGATGGATTGTAAGTCTATGGACACTCCTATGAATGCGGATATAAGAAAAGTGAAAGTTCCAGATTCAGATCCAGTAGATCCATCTCTATATCGACAACTAATTGGGTCATTGATGTATTTGGTAAATACTCAACCAGACATTTGCTTTGCCGTAAATACACTAAGCCAGTTCCATGTGGAACCAAGACATGAGCATTGGATAGCTGCAAAGCATGTATTAAGATATATTCGTGGAACAATAAACTATGGTTTGAGATATATCGCATCCAACAATATACAACTTCATGGATTCACAGACTCAGATTGGGCAGGAAGTGCAGAAGACAGAAAGAGCACTTCAGGTATGTGTTCCAGCTTGGGCTCTGCTATGATATCTTGGGGCAGCAGAAAACAAAAGTCTGTCTCACTCAGCACAGCAGAAGCAGAGTATATGGAAGCATGTAAAGCATGCACTGAAGCAATATGGTTAAGGAAGTTAATCTCTGATTGATTTGATCAGATTCCACAATCGACCATAATATATTGTGATAATCAGAGTTGTATAAGATTATCAGAACAGCCTGTGTTTCATGAAAGGTCGAAACACATTGAGATCAAATACTACTTTATTCGAGATAAAGTCCAAGAAGGAGATGTAAAACTCGAGTATATCCCCACTGACGAGTAGACAACAGACATTCTGACAAAACCTCTATCCAAAATAAAGTTTGCATATTTCCGATAGAAGAGGTGGATTGTGGAAATAACTCCCTTAGCTGAAAGGGAAGACTCTCCAGGTTAGGAGGGAGCACTAAAATATTATTGAAACATTTATCTTTTTGATTGAAAAATAGTCCAGATTGGACAGATTCTTTCATGTTCGGAAAGTGGATTGAGATTTTTGACGGACAACAATTTCCCATTGTGGTTAACATGGGAAATGGTCCAGATTGTTGATGTATCATAGACAGCAACTTCCCATTGTAGTTAACATGGGGAGTGGTCTAGGGCAGTCTCTCTTCTTGAGGGTTACTCAAGAAGACTGGCCCGCCTCATCGGACAGTGATTTCTCATTGTGGTTAACGTGAGGAATGGTCTGTTTTGGAGGTTGATGTAGGACAGTCTTTTCCTCTTGTGGTTAACAGAGGAAATGGTTCGGACAGTCATTCCTTAGGGTTTATACATTCTCTCCATGGTGCACTTTGATTAGTGTAGGAGGAATGGCCCAGGGTGGGGAATGGTACAGGCTCAGCAATCAAGGACAGGCATTCCTTAAGGTTTATACATTCTCTCCAGGGTGCACTTTGATTAGTGTAGGAAGAATGGCCTAGGGTGAGGAATGGTCCAGGTTCAGAAGAAAGGACAGTTATTCTTCCTTGTTTGAGAAGAATAGTCCAGATATCTCATTGTTCTACTCTAAGGGCATATATTCTTTCATATCTCACAGACGTGAATGAAAGATTGGCCCAAATGATTCAATTTATTTTAACAATATTTTTCTGTGCAGGTTGGCATCAGATGATTGTTATGGAGACTGCTTGTCTCCAGACAGTAGAGATATACCACTGTGGTGGATTTGTTCCACTGTTTGTGACTATGTTTCACAGTTTGAGTAGTTGCATACTACCATGGATAAACACATGTGTGTTCTATCAATTGATATTGTACCAGTTGTCATAGGAGATTATCCAGTTGGATAATAATGACGGTGCTCGTGATACTATCATTTGAATGGTTTGTTTGTGCTCAAGACCATACCTCCCTAGCTAGGAGGGAGTGTTGATATTATGGTAGCTTCGGGAGGTATAAACCTCTATTTTGACCTATGACGAGATTAGAATATTCTGGAAGGAAGCAAAGAAGTAAAGGAAACCCTAGACGAGATGTCGATTGCATAAATATAATTAATGTGAATTAATTAGTACCCAGAAGGAGAAGTCGGCCCTAGTAAGTCTTCCAGACCACTATAAATACAGGGCACCAGTTCTCATTATTCACACTTCTCAGAATTGCAGAGAGCAGTTTTTGCGAACTGCAATTGGTAGTTTTGTGCGCAAGTTTCTGGGGAAGGTGTTGCGCTAGTTTCTAGGTGGGACTATCTAATCATCTTGGTTTCTATTCTTGCTTGGTGCATTAGCCTTGCTTGGCTATTGATTGCTACCAGCATTCTTCTCTGTCAAGGTCAAGGTGCTCGGAGGGTGGCTTCAGCCTATGGTTGGGTGACCAGGGTATTGTCAATGGTAAAATGAGCACAATCTTTCATATTCTAACAAGGATTACCCTCGTCTTACACCAATCTCAACCTACTTGCCTTTAGGCTTTGGGAAAGTACATATTGTGTGATAACATGACCCACCCTTTTCCTAAATTATAAGAAATATTTATAAAAAAAATGTGACTTTTTTTTGCTTGTGCGTCGAAGCGTCTAAGTCCCTCAACGAAGCGTGCCCAAAGCGTACCCAGAGCACACTCCAGAATTTTCAAAGTGCTTTCGAAAGTGTGGCACTTCCAAATTGGCAGGGAGCGACCTTTAGCAGGCTAGGGTGTGCTTCATAAATTTTGAAGCGCACTATGAGGCAAGCTTCCTAGGCTCTCGCGCTTCAAGCGAAATTCTGGGATTCAAAGTGGGGGGGGTTCTCTTAGTAACTCTCGACAAGTATAAGTAAAAATATGAAACAATAAAACCTGGGGATTACATTGAAATAAACATTGGATCAAACCAGGACCCCAAGATGATAAAACTTGGGAAAGTCACCTCTGAAAAAGAAATAAAATATTTTATAAACCTAGCCATCTCTGAAAAAGAAAGAAAATATTTAATAAACCTTCTGAAAGAATATAGAAATGTGTTTTCCTTTACTTCTGATGATCTCAAGGAATATAGAGAAGATGTTATTCAACATACCATCCCTCTTAAGCAAGATGTAAAGCCTTTTAAACAGAAATCAAGGCAAATAAATCCTAAGTTATCCCCCATGATGTAAAAGGAGCTTCAGAAAATGCTAGCTCTCCTATGTTGATTAGTCCTGATTATTCCAAGGATTTTTAGATTTTCTCCTTTCCTTCAGAAGATATTGTTGCACGGGTTCTGTTATAGAAAAATGATGAAGGGCAAGAACAACCCAATGCATTTATGAGCAAGGTTTTGCAGAATTCAGAGTTAAATTACACTATCATGGAGAAACAAGCCTATGCCTTAGTCAAATCCCTTGATCATTTTAGAATATATGTTGGATATTCTAAGACATTGGGTTATGTCCCTCACTCAGCTATAAAAGACATATTGGCTCAACAGTATTGCTTAGGGGTTAGAGGAAAGTGGGTTTCAAAAGTTCAAGAGTATGACTTAGAAGTGAAACCCACCAAGCTAATCAAAGCTCAGGGTCTAGCTCAGATGTTAACAGAGAGTAATGAACAAGCATTGGGTATGGTTTGTCACAGAAGTTCTACAGTTATTCACAGGTTAGAGCAACATGATTGGTACTCAGACATTGTTTATTTCCTCCAGACACTTACTTGTCCAAGCCACTTAATAAATCATCAAAGAAGGGCACTAAGGTTAAAAGCATCTAAGTATTGTATAATTCAAAATGGATTGGGATGGAGGAACCTCGAAGGTTTGATACTTAAATGTATTGATGAGCTTGATTCTAAAAATTTTATAACAGAGTTTCATGTCGGGTTTTGTGGGGGTCATTATGTAGCTAAAACTGCAACCCAAAAAATTCTAAGAGCAGGCTATTATTGGCCAACCATATTTTCAGATGTGCACAAATTTGTCAGAGGTTGTCAATTGTGCCAGTTGTTAACTGGGACACAGAAGTTAGCATCCTTGCCTTTACAACAGTAGTAGTTAAGGCACCCTTCCAACAATGGGGCCTATATTTCATTGATCAATTCAAAGAAAATTCAAGGAATGGATATACTTGGATTCTGACCGCAACTGATTACTTCACTAAGTGGGTAGAGGCTATACCAACCAAGTGGGCCGCCGATAAGGTAATCATGGATTTCTTAGAAGATAAGCTAATCACTAGATTCAATGTGCCCGCAAAAATAACAACAGATAATGCCAAAGCTTTTAGCTCAACATAACTTTCCTCTTTCTTTTTCAAGTATGGTATTGTCTTATCCCATTCATACAACTACTATCCCCAAGGTAATGGACTAGTAGAGTCCGGCAACAAGAACTTAATGACCATCATCAAAAAGACAGTAGGGGATAATTAAAAAGCATGGGATAGTAAGATTAAGTATGCGCTTTGGGATGATAGGATCACCAATAAAAGTGCTACAGGGAAGAGTCCCTTTGAGCTTGTGTATGGTTTAGATGTCACCTTTCTAGTCCACCTTAAGCTTCCAGTGTATCAGCTTCTTCATAGGGTCGGTTTAGAACAGGATGCATCTCAGAACATGATTGATCAAATAGTTGAGCTAGATGAAGCTAGAAGAAAGGATTTTGATCAGAGTGTTAGAAATCAAGGTAAAGTCAAGAAGGATTTTGACAAGTCATCTCGGCCAAGGACCTTTGAGAAAGGTGATATAGTTTTGCTATGAGATAAGAGAAGAAAAAACAGGTAAACATGGGAAGTTTGACAGTCTGTGGTTAGGGCCTTACATCATTCATGACATGGTTGGTCCAAATTCTTTCTACCTGAGCCAGTTGGGCGGTGAAAAGTTGAATCTGCCAGTGAATGGGAAGCTCCTCAAGTTGTTCTTCGACGGTAACATTTGATATCCAAGGGGCATCCTTTGAAAAAGAGTTTGACTCTAACCCTTCTCCTTTGTATTTTACTTCTTCCTTGTACTTTACTGCATTTCATTTCAACATTTTATCTTTTTGAACATATATGCTCAACAAACATTCCATTTGTAATGTCCCCACTTTGGGACATCATTATATTACAGAGTGTTATGATGACTAGAGTAGCCAGATGGAGGTTGTAGCGAGTACATGAGCTATTGAGGGGTTTTTTGAGGTCCGACTTGCATCGCTCATCTTATTTCATCATCATGATCCATTCCTCACAGCTTGGTTTGGTTTCGTTGCATTTCGATGATTTCCGTAATTTTGAGTTATTTTGCGCTATATGTTAATTATATTCACTAACGAGATCATATTGGGCATAATACTTGGAGGAACCTCTTAGTGTAATAGCTCATCAGAATCGGGAGGAATAGCACTACAGGATAGGATGATGAGAAGTGACTTTCAGTCTCCAAAGAAGCCACAAGAAGAGATAAACTACTTTTTAGAGGTAAAATGGTTAATTAATTAATTAAAGTGATTTAATTAATTAATTAATAATTAAAAAAAGTAAAAGTCACTTGGAGAGACAAGGTGAGCAGGGAGGATAAAGGAGAGATAGGGGCCTCTATTATCTCATTATGTTGTTTATCATTTGATATTTGGCTTCTTGCTAGTGAGCCCATGCACTTGGGGGTTTTGAGGGTTTTGACTTAACAATCCCTAGAGATTAGCTCGGTGGTGAAATATCCCACCCAACCTAGTCCAAGATTGGTCACGGATGTGAAATATTCCTCCCTCACCATTCTACATCAGAGCTATTCAGTCTCAGGGGGATTCTACATCATCTACAGGTACAGAAAAGAAGGGGTGCACAACTACAGGGGGTTTCCAACAGGAGGGTGTACCACCTTGAGGAGAACAACACGATCTAGGCAGAGGAGAAGGATTTTGAGGAAAAGTACTTATGAGTATTTTTTGTAGGGCCTAGGGTGCCTTTCCTATCCCTTTCCGTAGGAGGTTTCTCTATCTTATTATTTATTGGGCTTAGCACGAGTTGGGAAGAAGGAGGGTGCACTATACTTAAAGGGATCAATCTTTTGGTGGGTCAGTTCTTCGTCTTTCAGCCTGAGACTTTTCCAGGGGGTTTCTCGTGGCCCGATATATAGTTTGTCATCTTTCTTCATGGGTTTGGCAGCTATATTCTTGGAGGTCGAATTATTGGCTTGGTTCATCTAGGAGGGCACATCTATTATTGGAGATATTTTGGTTTGGGAGTCTTCTGGATGAGCTATTGCTCTTAGACTTCTCATACCTTCTTACCATCCTCTGATCTACCTTCTTAGGGAGTTTGTAGTGTTGGGACGCCATCAGAGAGGAGGTCGTACTTCCCTTGATCTATTTCAGCCAAGACTTGCGCATTGTGAGAGAGGGCATCACCTTCATCAGAGGATATCCATTGATCTTCAATGTTATTTGATGTTCAGCTTGTAGAGGCTTTTGGAAGCCTGTATCTTCTTCTATATTGTATTTTGGAGGCCATATCAGCCAGACACTCTACTATCTTATATGTATTCCATATCTGCTCCATTTTGTATGAGGACAGCCATTGTTATGAGTAAAATCAGATCTGAGGTATTTTTGGTTATTCCTTGAGTTTTTGATCTTGCATATTGTTGAGGTATGTCCCATTGCTATAGATTTTGATTATTATTGCAAACACACATAAAAACCATCAGTATAAACCCTACCGCAACCTAAAAGGCCAAAATCATCAAAGTGTTTGACGAAATGCCACAACCAGAAAATACATAAAAATCAATGAAAAATGCAATGTTCCTGGCATCTTGGCTTGGGAACATGACAGTGGTATCAGAGCTTAGACTCCTGCCATCCTGAGGGGTCTTCCATAAAGAGAAATGGATAAACAAGAAAAGATTCGAGTAGAATTGGATCTAGCCATACATGAGTTGATGGCAGACATAGAAAATACTAGAGCACTATGTAGACAGTGGGGAGAGGAAACATCACTACCAACTAGTAGATGGAAGGAAGAACAGAGCATTCCTACACCCATTAGGAGCAGGAAACTTTGCTACAACTGCAAACTTCCTTGGGAACCAGATCATAGATGTAGGGGTAAAGGTAAGAGGCACATTATTGAGATGCACTATGATAATGAGGATGAGGAGGTACATGGGGATGCAACCATAGATTCATATTTAGAGCAGTTCGAGGAGACTAGTGACTCTTGCGCACTTGTGGAGGCTAGCGACTCTTGCACACTTAGGGAGGATAGTGACCCTTGTGCATTGGAGGAACTGTTGGATGGACAAGATAACAGCACTTGTGCTTTAGCAGTCATATCACATAGTATTGATGACCTTACACTTTAGCAGAGTGGTGACACTAGTGGAGATTCACACGTGTTAGCACCTAGACATGATGGGCTTCCTATGGTGACCATGACACAGTTGGTACCTTCTCAGACACCTATGATAGCCATGACACAGGAGGATATCAATGGCATTATTGATATAGTGGTGGAGCCCTACGCATGGATTGCACACCGGGGACAGGTGGACCTTCATGAGAGACATGACTTGGAGACAGTTGATCTTACACAGGCCTATACAGAGAGTGGGTCACCTCTTTTGAAGACTCCATTGTTTGATCAGGTTGTCGAGATTGACAGTTTGATGGGACACTTACTTCCAGGACCGGTCTGCAGTGATGAGGATGTACCCCTTATTGGTCGAGATGACCATAGCACGTGTCTGGAAACATCTGTATGGGATCCAAGCGCAGATGATAGTAGCAGGGTTAGTGCACAGGAGGATACAACTTCCCATATAGGGTACAATGTGATTCATATGGGGGTAGCAGTGGGTGATGGTGTGTAGTGGCATACAAGAGGACCCAGTAGCATAGTGGACAGGGGTAGTTCAATGCCTTATCTTTTGCAGAGAGTCTTGTTGGGGATTCCAGGGTTGACACTAGCAGTGAGGGGCGTGAGGTAGCACCTCAGCAAGACTGTGATCAGGAGTCCTGATACTTGGCAGGACAGTTGAGAGTCAATGAGTACATGATCATGAAAACCACTAGGCGCATTGATGACACACATGCATTGGTGGTCGATTGTTGTTGGAGGGAATCAATGGCACATGATAGTTCAGACGAGGGATTTTCCATGGATGACTTTCATACTCTCGGGGAGGGAATGACTATGATGAGGGCCAACTACCAGAATTTGTTGATGGACAAAGACTACCTATTGGGGGTTGTCGAGATCTATCACAAGGCCCTGAGGGAGCAGGAGTTGGAGGTGGGCAGACTCACTCATGATTTGGAGAGCACACGAGGATTCTTAAAAGGCACACAGGCATCCCTTCAAGAATCAAAGTCTCGATCAGAAGAGCTCCTTGAGGAGATCAGACAGAGATCCACTGCATCTATTTTAGCAGAGAGTCAACTATATCCTTCAACCACGTTGCTAGAGGATGTAGGTGGTTTAGTAGAGGAGCACCAGTTGATGGAGGAGCATGAGGAGTGCCTAGAATAACTAATGAGTAGGGAGAGATATGGTCAAGAGAAACAGGAGGATGTCCATGTGTCGTAGTTGCTACCCTCCACAAGGATCTTTGAGACAGTCAAGCACTCACACATGCATGAGGACTCCAGATCCAGGGGCAGTTATGAGGACACTTCCATTTGTGTTCCAGGATTGGCTGACCTTCATGTCAAAATTGAACCAGTATACAAGAGATTACATGAGTATGCAGGAGCATACAGTGGTGAGTTATAGTTCACAGAGACATGTCGAGATGTATAGTGGGATTCAGGTGGATGCATTGGATCGCAGAGAGGAGACACACTTAGGGGAGCATGGAGATTCCTCTCCTTGGCAACAACACTTAGCATCACCTTCATAGTAGCAACAGCTATCTAAGTGATGACGGAGGGAGAGTGATTGAGAAATAGTTTGTGGAGTTATCTACTGTTATACCCAATAGTTGGAGTTTTGATGATTATTCACCATGGGTGCCAGTGGATGAGATTTTGGTCCAGTCATGGGGATTGACCAAAGCATATGATACTTTCCGGTCCTAGAATCAGATACAAATGTTTATGTTAGCTTCCATGGACACTTTCGTCATGGACAGCAGCATAGGGGGGGAAAGGCAGTGGCAGAGGACATGGAGAGTTGGTAGGCCGAGACCCCCTGACAGGAGAATCTATATTGAACACAGCGACATAGGGGTGGATCATCAGAGGCAAACAGTTGAGACCTTGTGTGTGATGGTGAGCATCTTAGGCCATGGGATAGCAGACATCTCAGAGGGCAACACAGATCCAAATTCCCATGGGGAGGAGCATGGAGGGATTCTGATAGCTATTAGTATGACACAGGAGCAGTTAGTGGGGATTGGAAGTGATGAACTTCCAAGTTTTCCATGGGATCCGGGAGTCCATTTGGTTAGTAGGTTGTTTCACCTTATGATGACCCAGGTTGCGCCAGAGAGAAACATACTTCACTCTGGGATGATTTTGAGAGGGCTTGTTGGGGCTTGTCCTATGGAGCGAGACAATTTCTCCTTTTTGATACTCATGATCAAGTATGGAGATGGTTGGGCAGATACTACTTCCACAGAAGTACTTTTACAGATGCAGCTTCTGGACAACAGGTCCAGTTTCCACAGATATTCCAACATGAGGATCCAGGAGTGGGGGATCCAGTATGTATATGGTGAGCAGACAATCATGATCAAAGTAGTGTAGTGTCAGCGTGGTGATCTTCGACAGAGACTAGCATGGGACCCGGGAATTGCAGGGTTGAGCATTTCATTGACTGATGGAAGCAAGTGGACCCTTGCAGGGGAAAGTTATTTTTGACTTTCCATTGAGCTTCAATATTGAGGGGAGCACGTCACTTGAGGGTGATTCATTAAGGTCTTGAAGTACCTCACTATGGCAGCAACATGCGCAGTTGGTGGAGACCGTGTTGGTCTTGGTATGGACTTGGAGGATAGACTCATTCCGGGGTTAGGGCATGTGTCATTTGCAGGAGACTCATGGTGTTGATATGTTACAGGGTTATGCTTCACAGGGTATTGCAGTTCACATCCTGATATGGGACCCAAGGGATAGAGTGCATGATAGTTCAGCTTTAGATGGAGCCTACTGTGTGTCCCACAGGTGGACATGGGACCCCGGTATTTTATGTGGATTGACTTAGTTATTTCTTGAGGACAAGCAATTTTCTAGCAGGGAGGACTGTAATGTCCCCACTTTGGGACATCATTATATTACAGAGTATTATGATGACCATAGTAGCAAGATGGAGGTTATAGCGAGTACAAGAGATATTGAGGGGTTTTTTTGGGTCTGAATTGAATCGCACATCTTATTTCATCATCATGATCCATTCTTCATAGCTTGGATTTGGTTTCATTGCATTCCGACGATTTTCGTAATTTTGAGTTATTTTGGGCTATATGTTAATTATATTCACTAAGGAGGTTATATTGGGCATAATACTTGGAGGAACCTCTTAGTGTAATAGCTCATTAGAATTGAGAGGAATAACACTACAGGATAGGATGATGAGAAGTGACTTCCAGTGGCCAGAGAAGCCACGAGGAGAGATAAACTACCTTTTAGAGGTAAAATGGTTAATTAATTAATTAATAATCAAATAAAGTAAAAGTCACTTGGAGAGACAAGGTGAGCAGGGAGGATAAAAGAGAGATAGGGACCTCTATTATCTCATTATGTTGTTTATCATTTGATATCTGACTTCTTGCTACTGAGCCCATGCACTTGGGGGTTTTGAGGGTTTTGACTTAACAAACCCTAGAGATCAACTCGGTGGTGAAAGATCCCACCCAACCTGGTCCCTCACCATTCTACATCAGATCTATTTAGTCTCAGGTGGATTATGAAATATCCATGATCGAGCTGATCGGGATATCTACTACGGATCTAATGCTATGTCTCACAGATCTGATACTCTAGGGGTTTCTGGATGCATTTTATCTTCAGATTTGATACTCTGGGGGTTTCTGGATGCGTTTTATCTTCGGATTTGATACTCTGGGGGTTTCTGGATGTGTTTTAGTTATGTGCTTGAGATGTTTTGTGGTTGTTGCATGTGCATGTTATACATTATGGTTTAAACAATTATATATGATGCATGCGGAAATAAGGAACATCAACCGCCCAATAATATGTATTATGAGATTCAAGCATGGAAATACAATGAAATACTTGAAATGTAGAAGATAGTCATCAATTAGATCTCATGGATCATCACTGGAATACAAGAAAATAACATAAAATACCATGATCAGAAGATGATGGAAGATCTGATGCATGCACTGATAGATCGACAAAATCGGCGGTTCCGGAGAAGCACGGTAACCGCTACAAACTATAAAACTCGTCTGGAAGAATATACCCGTCGAAATGAGCTGGAAATTGTCCCAATAGAAGTGCCCTAGAAGATATGTCCTCTTATGCTTCGGATCTCATCCCCTGGGGGTTTGCGCACCTCATGGACTCTCTGGATGCGTCCAAATGATTCCACCAATAGAATCGGCTGATATAGGACTCAAAACGTTCGCCCCGACAAATGCGGAACTGGGTCGAAAGGGTTTCCCCAAATCTTCTTTGATGCTTCGTCTATAACCCCAATTGTCCTTCCAAAAGAGTTGCGCCCTAGATGATTGAATGATGCACTCTAAAGGATTCCACTGTCTGAATCTTATGGGAAGTGGCTCAATCTATGTGCCCTAGCTGGATCTCAACTGGGTCGGAAGGAAACTGCAATCCAAGCTCTGATCTCGTGCAGCTACACAAACCCTCTATCTGACCTTGCGCCCTCACTGGCTTAGTTGCGCAACACTGCAAACTAGATACTCCTGAATAGAACGGTGAAATACCTGGATGGTATCTCCAATGGGTTAGGGTGTGTTTATCAACACCAAAACCGATTTTTGGTGGTGGTTTCCTCTAGAAATCCACAAAACATTATAAGTCAAATCTCCTCCTCCTCTAGGAACTCTCAACATCAAATCATAACAATTCATAATGAGGAATTACTGATATAATGAGCATAATGCATAACAGGCTCCTTGACTCCATCGTCCTCCGATCTTCAAGCAGGTTGCACTCTCTCATCTCTCATCTAGGGTTGATGGTTGAAGCCTTGACTTACCAACACTTCATCCATCAAATTCCTCTTGTCTTTGGCCCTACTATTATCATATTGTTCCTTCAATTATTGCCGCTATTTTTTACTCCATTTTCCCTGTGAATGCACTAATCTAAGACTTCTTACTTGAGTGTTTTGATCACAACCTCTAAAATCTTTGAACAAATACTAATACCTTCTAGCCCTAGCTTAGATTAACCTACTAACCTCATTGTTTCTATTATCCATTTGATTTATAGTTATACTTTGCAACATTGTAGCTTCTTTAAGCAATTGAAAGATTGGCTAATGCATAGTAGTCCTTGCTTCTAATGAATGTTGGTATTTGACATTGACGATAAATCATTCTTGTTCTAAAGAATTTATTGTGAAGTAATGTATTGTGATTATTGCTACTATACATCTTTGAGTACTTCATCAATATATTAGTCAATTTCTTTATTTGATAAAGTATCTGATTATATGAAGTACTAACCAGCAAGTGACCTTGCATATATAGTTTCATGTTGCTTTGTTATGGGCAGGTACATTTTTTGTTGTTATTATCTTTATTGGTTGTTTAGCCAGACTTTCTGATTGGTGGTGACTTGTGAGAGGGAAACTTTTACTTGGCCTTAATCCTTTGCCTTCTCAAAAACCCCAGGTCATCGGGGACGTCTCCCCTGGGCCTACCACCCTAAATAGAAAGAGACATCCTATTGAGGTGACAGTGATAGGATAGTCTCTTGTTACGCCTTTTTGTCTTCACTTGCCTTTTTCTTTCCATCAAAGTACAAATTGTGCGATAAAATCTTGGCATCGTTGCCAGGGAACACTGATTCAATTCTCCTTAAAAGATGACACTTTTTCGATATGCCTTTCCTCAAGAATCTTTATCTTACAAGCTTACCTAGCGACTCCACTAGGGATGATTCCCTTATTTCTTTGATAATTTCAAGAAAATTATATGGCGACTCCACTGATGACGAAGCCAACTATGAATTCTCAATGGGACCCGAGAAACTTCAAACCTTTATACATGAGTAAAATCCTGGGATACCCTCGACAAATGCCCCCGAAGTACGAAAAGTAGCTCCCTAGATTCACTGGTAGTGATGGGGAAAGAGTCGACTATCACATGAGTGATTTTTGGGCTTTCTTTCAATTCCATCCTATCAATGATGATGCTGAAGATTTGGCAATGAAACTTTTCTCTACCACTCTTCATGGAAATGCTAGGAGATGGTATGATGATCTACATGTTGCTAGCATCACATCTATGGATCAGTGAGAAGAAACATTTCTCAGGAGGTGGGGTATGAAATTGGAAGATATCCAAACGTTACTAAAAAGACTCGAACATATAAAATAAACTGAGAATGAGACTGTCAAGGATTTCCAGTTTAGGTTTGAGGATTTTCTATATCAAGTTCCTAGCAACCATTTTCCTGAAGACAAGTATCTCGTATATCTCTATACCAATGGACTCTTGGTACATTTAGGTTTTCTCCTGAATAAAAAGGGCCCAAAAACACTCCACGAAGCTCATAACATGGAAGTACAAATCGAGGCAAATATCTCTTTGTCCAAGGGAGAACACATCTTCTCCCCAGGACCAAAATCAATGACCCTGAAGGTATCCCAGTCACTTTTAGTTTGGAAATTTTAGTTTCCCTTGAAACCTTTACTACTAATTTCAAAGAAGAAGGGGAACACATTTTTGACCAACAAAATGCTAAGGGAAAAGATCTTGATGAGGTTTTTCAAGAGAAAAGGATCGTTGAAGACACAGTTGAGGAACCTGAGTAAGATGATGAAGTGTCGACATACCCTCCTCTCTTTGATGAAGTCATCCATGAGCCTTTTTCCCCTGCACAAGAAGAAACAAACACAGTAAGTTACCCTCCTCTCCAAAATTTTGATGATTCTCTACTTTATAATTTGGGAAATGAGGAGGAGATAGATAATCCCTTGAATCCTTCATGTTATGATACAGATAGTGACATAGTTGATATTGATGAGTTCATACATGTTGGAAGATGTAAGTGGGATGTAGTTGGTTATGATATGGACCCCATTTACGACATTGAGAGTCATTTCCAAGTGTTTCCCTTACAATTATCACAACAAGTTACTCTTGATTTTGACCAGTGGCAACAAGGAAATGATATAATTATCGATACTTTCCGAACACCCAAGGCTGACCTAGTCCCATATTTTCCTAATATTTTTCGGTCATACCTTGAGAACTTTGATGAATACTCCTCTGAGCACTTGGATTTATTCCATGAAGAAGATTATCAACCATCGTTGTGCTCAGATCTTGATAGGAGTAAGAACATCATTCGCCCAGAGAAAGATCCTTATGACAACTTTCTCCAGCCACCTCCGATTACTTTACTTTGTTGTGTCATTAAAGTTGTAGTTGGGAAATTTGTCTTTTGCATTGATTTTCCTCTGAGGCAAGCCCTATATTTCAAGGGTAGGTTGAATACCTCAAGAAAAAGTCTGTCATCTCAGCCTTTCAACCTTCCCTTGAGAGTTTGTCATTCATCTTCTAGGTCCTTGTCAATCCCTTCCATGATTTCAGATTATGAGGACGTCCTAGGTAGCCAACTTTCAGATCTTATGAGTCAACTTTCTGAACCTTTGAATTTTCGCGATCCCTTCCTGGAGTGGATTGAGCACTTTCCTCAGAGAGTGACTTGGCATGATTTTATCCATCCCACCTGCCTCCATGATTTAGACTTTATGGTTTCCGACAATACAATACATTCTCTAACCCATGTTATTTTTGTGCTTAACTTATCACTTTTTTGGTTTGTGAGGAAGCACAGAGGCAAGTATTATGAGACATTGCTAGGATGGTTTCACTGGTCATTTGACTACACCTAGCATTCAACTGACAGGTAAGTACAGGTAGGTAGGTATTTGCATTCATTTTATATACCATTTGCATTTCATGCTAGATTAGTTTGTTTTCACATTTGTATATATATGCTTGCTTTCATTTTATATATATGAGCTGGGGGTGACATTACCACCCCAAATGATTGCTAACAACATTATGTTGAGATCGAGCAGGTTACAGGTTATGCCAGAGATGTTGAGGTTCTCATGCACTCTATGGTGAGTATATGTCCCCGAGTTGGAGCCAAATGTTATCCCCCAGTTTAGGGATAACTAAGGAGATTATGTCTCGAGGCCCACAGGTCCTAGACATGGAGTACCGAGAGCTAGATCAACTTGAGCATGGCCCTGGAGGGCCCATATTTTTCTTTCTTCAGCACCTCCACTTTGTCAGCAACAACAACATCCATCACCTTGGCCTAGTCCTGTAGCATAAATGGATCTTTCTCCATGAGGTAATGAGTCCGGGTATCATGGTATGTGTCACTCTGATCCTCAAAACCTTTGAATATGTGCATTCAATTATTTTTGTTTCTAACAGATGCTCGGATCTTATACCTATCTGATTGACCATATCTGGGGGAATGACAGGATGCCCTAGTAAGCTTGTGCCCATAAGTTTTGATTTTCCACTAGGGGTATTCATGAGAAGCCATCGTTCGCTCCCACCGTACTTACCACTTTCCATCTTTCTCCCGTTCATCCATCCCATTACACTGGTCCGGGCATTGGGTTGGCCAAATATTTAACGGTTGTACCTTACCTTGTGGGAAGAAGGGGCTAAAGGCCCAGAGGGTAAAAGTAGTTGGCAAAAGATAGAAGCCAAAGAATGAAACCTCGAGATGCTTCACCCAGGGATCCCCGAGAAAGAAGTAAAAAGATTCTCATCAAGAAATAGAGGGACCCATAAAAAACAATAAAAAAACACCTGGTTAGAGGATAGGGGGTCTCATCACGAACCAGCCTATTAGGTCCATGGGCATGTAGCAGTATGACACTACCAACAGCTGGTCACCACGCCAGGGTAGTGGCTCTTGGTGGCATAGCCAAGAGAAAGGGGGTCTCATCACGAGCCAGCCTTCTCATTTCCATGAAATGCTTGTTGGTAACATTGTCACCACTGGTCACCATGTCGGGGCAGTGTCCCCTAGCCAACTTCTTGAAGAAAAAGCAATAAGAAAAAGACAAAAGGCATGAATGTGCTTGGAAACATTTGCATCCATGACAGGTACAGCTCACCCTCTACAGAGGCACCCATAGGTAAGCCATACATTTCCCTGCTATCACTGCACCCCTTGCCCAGACATCCCTTATCCACTTCATTCACTCACATGGCTTGGATTTGATCTCTCCCAGAAACACCCCACATCCAATGAGTATTATCCCAATAGGACATCCTAGCGTTTCCTCCAAACTTGGCTTGTAGATTAGTATAATGTCTTTGAGCACTTGTCAAGGTAAAAGGGGTTTTATGCACATGTTTAATAAAATTGATGATTAGATGTGATTGACATTGCTATGATCCTTGTGACTTATGAGCCCATGGAGGGCATATCTTTTGATGTTTCGGGATCATACCCGATGGATAGGTACCCTTATGGACAGGTACACATGGGGAGATGATTAGTTCGGACCTCCATGGGGTTGAAAGCCCACCAGATGGATGTTGAGACCCTAGCAGGGGGCAGAGACAGATTAGAGGGTTTGCACCAAAGAAGAGGGGGACGTTCCACTAGAGGCAGCTTAGCAGACCCATACCCAGGGGGGTTGTGCCCTTTCCACCAGGACATAGGCCTTAGAAAGCCCATGACATCACCCAAGGCACCTATGACATCATCCAACACTTATGGAGGTTTTGGGAGGCAGTTATGTGCCAAGTGGCATGTGTGGCAGGTTCCGGAGGCCCAAGGAGGCCAAACATTTTGTTCCAGAAGGCCAACATTGCCCTAAAGGGGCCTAACATCACCCTAAAAGGGCATGACGTCACCTTTTATTCTTGATTAGGGTTTTAATTATGACATTTAATGTAAAACAATATTTTGATGTATTTTTGGCCATGTCGGCCTTTTGCGACCTAAAAATAAAATTAAGGTCATTGCTATTGTATAAATAGAGAGCTAAAACTCTCTTTTTCTCATCATCTTTCACTCACCACTTGGTGAGGTCTGAAATTTGCGGCCCTCATTAGAGTTTTGGCTGAAATTGTGGCGCACTTGTTGAAGGAGGCTTATTTTTGGTGATCTTTGGCATTTTTCTTGGTGGATGGTTTATAACTAGGGTTTGGCTTAATGAATGCTTGGTGGATGTAAGTAAATTTCTGCAATCCTTCCCTTACTTGAATGGTTATAGTGTTTTACTTGCAT
>ML798043.1:153527-169820 GCA_009831015.1 Picea engelmannii | reverse complement strand
TGTCCTTCACCTCTTTTTTTTTTTTTTTTTTGTAAGTGAGTTTGAAATCCTGTATTACTAAAAGAAGTTATGATACAAAAAAGATAAAGGGACTCCCTTGATTTGCCAAAACAGAAATCAGATCTGGGGTCTCGGAGTTGCGTTTTCTAATATAGCAGGGGGAGGCCTAGTCCGCCACCATGGGAAATAGACCCAGTCCTTCAAAAACCAGTTTGAAAAACTACATCATAACGAAACCAGAGATACATAAGCATAATAGGGTTAGCTCCTACATTGATAAAATTGACCAGGGCTACTCTTGCGCTAGTCCATGTTGATGGGTGTTCTTCATCTCCATCCTTCCTTGCCTCGTTCTCCTTCCTCTGCTCCACCAAGCATGTCTTTCCGATACAAGGTGGGGTTCCATTCCTATTTTCTGGAGTAATTTCGACATGGTGGACATAGCATAGGTAAAGGTGGAATTGGCTTGCCATTCATTCCATTTTTTCCTTCTGGCTTTGTTGGTCCTAAAAAAGTCTTTTTGCACTAGCCTCCAGGTTGATGAGCTAACTTAGATTTCCTGTGAGCACCTTCTTATGGTCCCTGGTTTCCATCCTGTTGGTCTCCTTCCGATCAACACACATCTTGCCTATCAACATTTTTGTTCGCCAGGCCTCCTCCATCGTTTTATGGTAGAGGGTTTTTCTGGGCTATGTGGCCCCTGGGTCCCTTATCCCCCTCACTTCCTGAGTTAGTTTTGTCCAGGCTTTGCCCTTGCGAGTGTTGTTGATTTCTCTCTCCCACCTTTTGATGATCATTTTTCCCTTTGTATCGACTTGCGTGAGGAAGGTAATCTTTGCTTCTCTGGCCGCTTGCTCCATTCTTGTCATGTTCTGGACGCTTAGCGGAGGTTCGTTCCCCTGGGGGCCTCTCTTACTATTGGTTTTCTTCATTCATACCATCTTCGCTTGCTTATGGTGGTTTTTGTGTTGGGTTCTTCTCTTGTTCCTATTCACCCCTTCCTGGTATGTAAGATGGCCCCTGTAATTGCTTTGCTTCGGTCTGTGGCTATTTCTGTTATTTCTTCCTTTATGGGACCTTCCCGGCTGCAATCCCATCCTTGCAATCATGGCCTTCTCTTCAAGGTGTCCCTTCTAGTCCTTTTTCACTGTTTCAGAGTGTGTGCACTTGATGGCTCTGCCGTAATCCCTGCGCTAATGCTTTATCTTGCATGTTGTACGACAATCATTCCCCCCCCGTAACTGTACTTAGGTGAGGTATACCCATACTTGACACTGGAGAACCCTATCATCCTTCATCCTTTGTCGCCTGCTTGTTATCTATTTTTCTTTCCCATGGAAAACACCTGTACTTCTTCCTATTGACAGGATCGTGGTGTCATACCTTCTCCTGATGTGTGATCTGTATCTGCATTTGAACTCGTGTTTGATTGGTGGGCTATCAGATTCTGTTTGGATCCTACATGCCCTTCAGTTTCTCCTGCACCTCCAGTCTCGATGTGATCTTCGATTGCTATCACAGTCTTTTGCCGCAAGTTGGGTGCAGTTTGTTCGAAACTTCCCTTTCGGGATGTTACTCCAGATAGTGTCTAGTTCTAGACCTTCCTTGTTGATCCCCTGATTCGCGATTTTGTCCTCTAGTCCATTTGTTGACCTCCATACCTAGGGTAACTCCACTATGATCCCCATTTGCAAGTGCTCTTGGATTTTTTTTAGGGAGTGTGCCAAGCGCCAGTGCCTTTGGATTTTTCCCACTCTGGTACCATTTTTTAGTTTCTTTACTGTGTTGATAACCAACGCAGAATCTCCTTCCCTTATGGCGTTTTTCATCCCTTCCCGGCTTAGAATATCCAGGTCAGTCTACAGGGCTCCGAATTCCGTGGTGTTGTTGGTTGAGTTTCCCAAACTCCCAGCGTATAGCTAGATGATGTTTTCGTTACTGCCCCTGATTACTCCTCCCAAACCTATTCGCCCTGGGTTGCCCTTCGATGCCTCGTCGAAATTCATCTTGAGGGAGCCTAAAGGTGGTGGCTTCCAGTTGTGCTCACTTACTTGGAGTTGCGGTGGCCTTCTGAACTGGTTGGGGTTGCGTCCGTCTGTTAGGTGGAAGGCCTTTAGGATTCTGGAATCTTAGTCTATGAGTTGCACTCTACTTGTCTGGCAGTTGCAGCTCTGCACCGTTTCTCGTGTCATGGAGATTATTGTTTCCTTGATCTTCCCTTCTGGCCAGCTTTGGTTCCTGAAGATGTGTCGGTTCCTTTCCTTCCATATTTCCCATATGATCTTTCCTGGGATGAGGGTCCAACAAAGATTCACCTCTTCTTGTTCGTTGTAGTTCTCTTTCTAGCGATCGATGGTTGCGATGATGTTACCTCAGATCCTGTTCGACTGGCGGAAGATACTTGCCACCCAGTCCCATAGTTTTGTAGTGTAGGTGAATTCGTCAAGGAGATGTTTCATTGTTTCTTCCTAATCTTGACAGAGGTGACATCTTGATGGACCTATGAATCCCCTTTTCCTTAGGTTTTCCCAAGTTGGAATTCGGTTTTGGAGTATTAACCATTCCCAGTTCCTCCTCCACCGCTTTTACTGTTGTTGCGGGTTGGTCACTATTCTGTGGAGTGAGAGTGTCCAAGATTCTCCATTTTTTGTGGTCTGTTTCTTGTTTCCCGTATTGGTAGACTTTGGTTTTACCTTGTGCTATTATGATGCAGGAGCATCGCCAACTCATCAAGCGAGCCAGCGTGGAGCGGAAGACAGCTGGATAAGCCAGCACACATTTTGAAAATACTTTGGGATTGTTGTGCAAATCTTAAATGAGCCATTTAAGAGATGGCGCACTTTGTATATTGTAATGGACCTTGAGCGGATAGCTCTCGTTCTTAGGTAGATGAGGCATTTAAGATAGTTAATGCTGGTAGAAAGGATCTTTAATTGTAGATTTGATAGATTTAGAGTCCAAGAGGGAAAACGGATATAGACACCCTCATTGTATCATGGTAACATATCGAGAGAATTCAGGAGAAAGAAGAGAAGAGCAAGCAAAGAGCTGTGTAAAGAACATCCATGTATAGATATTGAATTAATAGAAGAAAGCTTTGATTCAAATCCATGGTTATGTGTCTATTCTCTGTGTACTGATGTTATGCTCATGAATATTTGCTTCCTGTCATACATTTGCTTTTATATGCTGTGTATGTGATTTCATGGTTGAATTGAAGTCTGAGAGGGTGAGCGAATGAGTTCCAATTGTTTCTCTATTTGAGCCAGAAGATTCCTGCAAGGAGTGCAATTGAATTTTCTGCAAGGAGTGCGTTGACAGAAGGGTTCACTTAGAGGTAGATTTTGTTCTCATTTCCTCGAGAGTGAAGATAGGCACAGTTCCGTGCAAGGAGTGCGCAGGCCAAACGAAGTCTCGGAGTTGCGATTCTGAGCAAAGTATTGAAAGACTGCTGCTACAGAAGTGCGTAGGGTCGAAATACTTCAACACTTAGGCATTGTTGAAGTTTTTCCGCAAGGAGTGCGTGCAAAGTTCCTTCTAAGTATTTGAGAATTTCAAGGAAGCTCAGGAGAGATAGGTCTTCGAACTCATTGAAGGATAAGCGCAGGGGAAGTTGTCGTCGAAGGTTCGGAGAAGCGTCGCAGGTTGGTGAGCGAGCGAACGAGTCTCGTAGAGAGACCCTTCTCCAATTCGTGGATTTGTAATAGGACGAACGGACGGATGGAATCATCTGGGGAGATTTCGCAAAGTTCCGTAGGCCGTTGGATCTTGCGGAGGTGCAATGAGGTTATGGCGGGAGCGTCTGAAGGTTCTAAGCTCAGGAGGGCAGATCATTGATACATGTCGGTCGGGACCGTTGTATTATTCGCGAGATTGTCTATCGGGATATCGTGAGAAAAGTGTCGAAGAGTTGACAACGGGAGTCGCGAAGTCGTGAGGTGCGATATCCCGGTGGTGACATAAGCCGTGTGGGACCGCAGGAGTGAGTGGAGGACAGGTGGCGGAGATTGGGAGATCTCGCGAACTCGGGGTTCGTAAGGTGAGGACCCAAGCCTTAGATACTCCAAGCCACGAAGAAGCGAGGGCGTGAAGCAGCGAAGCGCGATAAGGTCGTATCGGCATTTCGGTGCATCGGGTATCGGGAGTTGGAAACCCGAGCGCTTGGTACCGTGAATAGAAAAGTCGCGATAGAGCGGGAGTCCCAGTAGAGAAAATTCAGCGATTTGACTGACCATCGGGTCTCGGGGATTTGAGAACCTAGTGATCAACCGAGAACTTGCGAAGTCGTGAGTTCCGATCCTTCGAAAACAAGAAGGGAGAATCGCACGAAGAAGAACCTGTGGGGTGCATATTTCCCGATAGGGAAATAGAAGAGCCTTGGAGCTCTTTGGGCCGAAAGGAAAGAAGGTCCTGAGGAGAGTGGTCGTGCTCTGAGGGGTGCGGTCATGATCAAGTGGTATCAGAGCGAGAAAGTTTCTCTGTTTTCTGTAGCAGAGAAGAAAAGAAGATTTCACCATGCTGCTGAGAAGAGAGAGACAGTCGCCTAACCCAAAAGATAGGGAGGTGAGAAGAAGAGGTAGGCCGGTAGGAAATCCAGAAATGGAGAGGCAAATGCGAGATCTTCAAGAAAGATTAGAATATATGGAGGCAGCGCAGAGACGCACAACCAGTGCTGGAGATCTGAGTGACTCCAAAGGCGAAGTTGAAGCTAAACAACACGAAGAAGTTGCAGCTGAGGATGCAGCGAATGAACGATTGATTAAAGCTATCGCCAGAATGGGTGAGAAGGCAAAAATGGGCATTCTAGTCTATGAGGGGAATCTGGATGCAGAGGAGCTTCTAGATTGGATTAGAGATTTTGACACCTACTTCGATTATGAGGATATCGAAGAGGATAAGAAGGTCAGACATGCTGTCACACGCTTGAAGGGACATGCAACATTGTGGTGGGACGAACTACAAGCTGACAGACGCTGCAAGGGAAAACAAAAGATCAAGAGTTGGGATCGAATGATTGTGAAGATGAAGGGAAAGTTCATCCCAAGGGACTATCAAATTTCTCTGTTCAGGAGGATGCAAAACCTGAGACAAAAACTGATGACAGTGAAAGAATACACCGAGGAATTCTATCGACTGAACATCAGAGCAGGTCATCGGGAGAGCGATGATGAGAAGGTTTCCAGATATCTGAATGGTCTAAGATACGACATTCAGGATGAATTAAGCATGGTTACCATCAGAATAGTGGAGGATGCTTATCAGATGGCTCTGAAAGCCGAAGAAAAGTTGAGCCGTAAGCAAAGTCAGAGAGGGCGAGGCAGAAGTTAGCCCAGAGGCAAGGCAGTTGTGCAGGAGAAATACCAGAAGCCCAAGGAGGAATGGAAGAAACCTTAGGGTAAGATTGAAAGAGGTGGAACCTCACAGCGAGGACAACAATATGTTGAACAGAGAGGACAACATACAGAGAAAAAAGGAGATTATGCTGAGACAAACACTTTTCCTTGTACCAGAGGTAGGGGAAGAGGCCGAGGTCGAGTAATCACATGCTTCACATGTGGAAAGAATGGGCACAATTCATTCGAGTGTCCAGAGAAAAAGAAGGATAGTGGAGAAGCTCACATCACTGAAGCACAGAGGCGTGATGTTGAGAATGAAGACACAGAAGGTGGAAGGTCGCTGATGATGCAAAAAGTTCTCTTAACACCTGGGAAGGAGGTCGAGGACTCATCTCAAAGGACCAGACTGTTCAGGACAGCTTGCAAAACCAAGGACTGGGTATGCAAGGTTATTGTTGACAGTGGTAGCACAGATAATCTCGTTTCGACTGAGATGGTGGAAAAGTTGGAGCTGGAGACAACTGATCACCGAAGTCCATACAAAGTTTCATGGCTACATAAGGGACATCAGGTGAGTGTCACTAAACAGTGTTTAGTTGAATTCAAGATAGGTGGATACAATGATAAGGTCTTATGTGATGTCATTCCCATGGTTGTATGTCATTTATTGCTGGCTAGACCATGGCAATATGACAGAAATGTGGTTCATGATGGGAGAATGAACACATATAATTTAGAGAAGGATGGGAGGACACACAGGTTGCTTCCGATAAAGGAAAAGGAGGTGAAACTGGAAGTGAGAAACACAATACTTCTCATGAGTGGGAAGGAGCTTCTTACGGAGATGGAGAAGAAGGAATATCCACAATTCTTTGTGGTCAGGAAGCCGAGGATTGTCCTGACTAGCACAAGAGTGGATGATTTACCAGATGAGATTCAGGAACTGCTGGGAGAGTTCGTTGACATCATCGTGGATGAGTTACCTCATTCGTTGCCATCGGTGAGGAGTGTGAGTCATCACATTGATCTCATACCAGGAGCTAGTTTTCCAAACAAAGATGCGTACAGGTTGACGTCGTAGGAAAATGAAGAGGTCAATAAGCAGGTCCAGGAGTTGTTGGACAAAGGATTGGTCAGAGAAAGCCTGAGTCCATGTGTTGTTCCGACAGTGCTTAGTCCAAAGAAAGATGGAGGTTGGAGAATGTGCACCGACTCAAGAGCGATTAATAAAATAACCATCAGGTGCAGGTTCCCACTGCCAAGAATGGATGATCTAATGGATTTCCTAAGTGGGGCAAGATTCTTTTCAAAGATATATTTGAAGAGCAGATATCACCAGATTCGCATGAGAGAAGGCGATGAATGGAAAACAACATTCAAGACAAACGAAGGTTTGTATGAATGGCTAGTCATGCCGTTTGGCTTGATGAATGCGCCGAGTACATTCATGAGGTTGATGAATGAAGTCCTGAGGGAATTCATCGGAAATTTTGTCGTCATATATCTGGATGATATGCTGATCGTCAGTAAGACGAAGGATGAACATTTGAAGCATTTGGCCATTGTGATGAGAAAACTACAGCAGGAGAAGCTGTTGATTAATATGAAGAAATACTCATTTATGAAGACAGAGCTCATTTACTTGGGTTTTGTTATTTCAGCGAATGAGTTGAAGATGGATCTGAACAAGGTGGAAGTGATTAAGAATTGGCCATCACCGAGAAATGTTTTTGAGATGAGGAGTTTCCATGGTTTGGATAGTTTCTACCGAAAGTTCATCAGGAATTTCAGTGGAATTAGCGCAATGATGATGGACACAGTGAAGAAGCGACATAAGTCTTTTCATTGGACTGAAGAGGCAGAGAAGAGATTCAATCTATTGAAGTGGAAGATCACAGAACAGCCGGTCTTGGTGTTACCGGATTTCCAGAAGACATTTCAGGTGAAATGTGATGCAAGCAAATATGCCATAGAAGCGGTCTTGAGTCAGGAAGACAGACCAGTTGCATATTTCAGTGAGAAGCTAGATGAAGCAAAGCTGAAATAATCCACGTATGATAAAAAAAATTATGCTATCATACAGGTATTGAAGAAGTGGAGGCATTACTTAATCCCAAAAGAATTTGTATTGTACAGTGATAATCATGCATTGCAGTTTGTGAGTCAAGAGGAGAAGTTGAATCAGAAACATGCAAAATGGGTAGAGTACATGCAGAATTTCACATTTGTGATTAAGCATATTTCAGGTACTGCTAACAAAGTGGCTGATGCTTTGAGCAGGAAGTGTTTGTTGCTACAGGAATTCCGAGTCAAAACATTGGGTTTTGAAAATCTCAGGGACATGTATGCAGGAGATGTAGATTTTGGAGAAGCATATGAAGCAGCTGAGAATCCATTTCTTAGAGATCGGAGTCCTTGGATAGATTATATGATCCAAGAGGGATTGTTGTTCAGAGGCAATCAACTATGTATTCCAAATTTCTCCATGAGGGAGAACTTGTTGAAAGAGAAGCACAGTGGTGGATTGGCAGTACATTTTGGTCATGACAAAACATTCACGAAGTTGAGAGAATCATATTTTTGGCCAGGAATGCTTGCAGAGGTCAAGCGATTTGTTGACAGATGTAGGATTTGCCAGCATTCGAAGGGGAGAAAACAGAATGCAGGTTTTTATCAGCCATTGCCCATACCAGCGAGACCATGGGAAGCGATAAGCATGGATTTTGTATTGGGTTTGCCGAGGACGCAGAGAGGTGTTGATTCCATATTTGTGGTGGTTGAAAAGTTTTATAAGATGGCGCATTTTATTCCATGCCAGAAGACCAGCGATGAGACTCACATCGCGAATTTGTTTTTCAAGGAGGTCATTCGACTTCATGGATTGTCGAAAAGCATAGTTTCGGACAGAGACATAAAATTCATAGGGAATTTTTGGAGGACCTTATGGAAGAAGCTAGGAACTAACTTGGCATTTAGTTTGGCTTACCATCCTCAGACGGATGGACAAACAGAGGTGGCAAATAGAAGTCTGGGAGATTTATTAAGAATCTTGGTGACAGAGCACCATAGCAGCTGGGATAACATATTGCCACAGGCAGAATTTGCCTACAACGACTCAGTGAACAGGAGCACAGGGAAAATTCCATTTCAGGTTGTATACGGGATGCAACCAAGAGGAGTTTCTGAACTGAGGGATTCATAATAGACTGCGACTAGCAGTGCTAGTGTGGAGGAATTCGGTGAGGCGATGAAAGAACTTCAAAACAAGGTGAAGCAGAGACTGATAGATTCAAATCAGGAGTACAAGCGCAGAGCAGATCAACATCGGAGACAACCTCAGTTCAAAGTTGGTGATTTGGTTCTGGCACACTTGAGGAAGGAAAGGTTCCCAAGGGGAACATACCATAAGTTGAAAATGAAGAAAATAAGGCCATGCAAGGTCTTGAGAAAGTTCAAAGAGAATGCTTATGAGATTGAGTTGCCGGATGGCATCGGAATATCTCTGATATTTAATGTTGCAGATTTATACCCATACAGGGCTGGAGAAGCAGAGACTAGAACTAAGGAGCCAGTAATTCAGAGGGTGAAACAATTGCCAGTTGCAGAAAAGCCACAGATGGAGTGCATACTCGACAAGAGAGTGGGTAAGAAGACCAGGAGGAAAGAGTACTATGAGTATCTGGTCAAATGGAAGAACCACCCAATGGAAGATGCCAGCTGGGAGACTGAAGCAGAAATATAGAAGCATGGACAGACCGTGCAGGAGCTCATTGACATGAGCCCATGAATCTTTTCAAGCCGAGGAGTATGATGTAGGAGCATCACCAACTCATCAAGCGAGCCAGCGTGGAGTGGAAGACAGCTGGATAAGACAACACACATTTTGAAAATACTTTGGGATTGTTGTGCAAATCTTAAATGAGCCATTGAAGAGACGACGCACTTTGTATATTGTAATGGACCTTGAGCGGATAGCTCTCGTCCTTAGGTAGATGAGGCATTTAAGATAGTTAATGCTGGTAGATAGGATCTTTAATTGCAGATTTGATAGCTTTAGAGTCCAAGAGGGAAAACGGATATAGACACCCTCATTGTATCATGGTAACATATCGAGAGCATTCAGGAGAAAGAAGAGAAGAGCAAGCAGAGAGCTGTGTAAAGAACATCCATGTACATATATTGAATTAATAGAAGAAAGATTTGATTCAAATCCATGGTTATGTGTCTATTCTCTGTGTACTGATGTTATGCTCATGAATATTTACTTTCTTTCATACATTTGCTTTTATATGCTGTGTATGTGATTTCATGGTTGAATTGAAGTCTGAGAGGGTGAGCGAATGAGTTCCAATTGTTTCTCTATTTGAGCCAGAAGATTCCTGCAAGGAGTGCAGTTGAATTGTCTGCAAGGAGTGCGTTGACAGAAGGGTTCACTTAGAGGTAGATTTTGTTCTCATTTCCTCGAGAGTGCAGATAGGCACAGTGCCGTGCAAGGAGTGCGCAGGCCAAATGAAGTCTCAGAGTTGCGATTCTAAGAAAAGTATTGACAGACTGCTGCTGCAGGAGTGCGCAGGGTTGAAAGACTTCAACACTTAGGCTTTGTTGAAGTTTTGCCGCAAGGAGTGCGTGCAAACTTCCTTCTAAGTATTTGAGAATTTCAAGGAAGCTCAGGAGAGATAGGCCTTCGAACTCATTGAAGGATAAGTGCAGAGGAAGTTGCCGTCGAAGGTTCGGAGAAGCATCGTAGGTTGGCGAGTGAGTGAACGAGTCTCGTAGAGAGACCCTTCTCCAATTCGTGGATTTGTAATAGGAAAAACGGACGGACGGAATCATCCAGGGAGATTTTGTGAAGTTCCGTAGGCCGTTGGATCTTGCGGAGGTGCAAGGAGGTTACGGCAGGAGCGTCTGAAGCTTCTAAGCTCAGGAGGGCAGAGCGTTGATACATGTCGGTCAGGACCGTTGTATTATTCGCAAGATCGTCTATCGGGATCTCGTGAGAAAAGTGTTGAAGAGTTGACAACGAGAGTCGCGAAGTCGCGAGGTGTGATATCCCGACGGTGACATAAGTCGTGTGGGACCACAAGAGTGAGTGGAGGACAGGTGGCAGAGATCAGGAGATCTCGCGAACTCGGGGTTCGTAAGGTGAGGACCAAGCCTTGGATACTCCAAGCCATGAATAAGTGAGGGCGCGAAGCAGCGAAGTGCGATAAGGTCGTATCGGCGTTTTGGTGCATCGGGTATTGGGAGTTGAAAACCCGAGTGCTTGGTACTGCAAATAGCGAAGTCGTGATAGAATGAGGTCGCGATAGAGTGGGAGTCCTAGCAGAGAAAAGTCAGCAATTTGACTGACCATCGGGTCTCGGGGATTCGAGAACCCAGTGATCAACCGAGAACTTGCAAAGTCGCGAGTTTCGATCCTCCGAAAATAAGAAGGGAGGATTGCATGAAGAAGAACCTGTGGGGTGCAGATTTCTCGATAGGGAAATAGAAGAGACTTGGAGCTCTTTGGGCCGAAAGGAAAGAAGGTCCTGAGGAGAGTGGTCGTGCTCCGAGGGGTGCGGTCACGATCATATTAAATCCTGCTAGAGTTCCTCTCTGTTCGAGTTCTCCATTGTCGGATGCTGTTGCCAAGCGTCCTCCCAGAATCTGGTTGTTCTGCCATACCTTACTTCCCATAAGTTGTGTGTCTAAATCCAGGCCTTGTTGCACTAGGCTAGGTTCCAGATGGCTGAACATTCCCTAGTGCCTCTGAAATATATTATGTCATGGTCGCTAATGTCTGGGGCATACTTTTCCTTCCACAGGTTTACCCATGGTGTAGTAGTTTCTTTGACCTAGCGCCACCAGAGTTTCGCCTCGTAGGCATCATTGGTCACTTGCGCGTCTTGTAGCCCTAGGATTCCTTTTCTTTTTTGTTTACAAACCTTCTCCCAATCCACTAGGGCCCATTTTTTCTTTGTTTCCATGCCTCGCCATAGGAATTCCCTTTGGATGGTTCTTATTTTTTGTATAATCCCCTAGGGGGTTGGGAAGACAGACATCATAAAGGTTTGGATTGCTTGTAAGACAAAATTTGTTAGAATCAATGTTTCAACTAGGTTGAGGGATCTGTACGTCCAATTTTTTACCCACTCCTGTAACTTGTTTATTACACCTTCCTAGGTTGATAGTTTGTAAGCTTTATCTGTTAGTGGAACGCCCAAGTACTTAGTTGGGATTTCTTTTCGTTCAAAGCCCAGAATGTTGGCCAAATTCCTTTGGATTGTTGGGTTGGTATTAAAGAAGAAGATCATTGACTTGGAATGGTTGATCTCAACACCCGAGGCTTCCCCAAACTCTTCTAGGATTCGTTTGTAGGCTTGAGCTTCCTTGAACGTGGGTATTCCATGAAGTAAGGTATCATCCACGAACTGTTGGTGTGTGGAAGTAGGGCAGTTTTCGAAGGTTTGATACCTGTTATTTCCCCTGTTGTGGTTGTGTTTTTTATGCTTCGACTAAGTCCTTCCATAATCAGAATGAACAGGAAGGGGGACAACGAATCTCCTTGTCTGATGCCTCTCGTGGGCCAAAAAGGTTTGGCGGGGGATCCTTTTATTAGTAACGAGTATCTTGTTGTGGATACGAGGCTGACAATCCATTTGATCCAGTGCTAGGTGAAACCGAAAACTTCCAAAGTCTTGACTATATAGTGCCAGCTAATTTTGTCATAAGCTTTTGCTAGGTCCAGTTGTATTATCATTCCCCCTCTCTTCTGAAGCTTCAAGGTGTGAATAAGCTCGTGGGCATGGATGATATTGTTCATTATTTGTCTTCCTTCCACAAAGCCTACCTGTTCTTGTGAGATTAGTGTGGGTAGGAGGGGTTTCAGTCTGTTTTCTATAACTTTGGATATTATCTTATAAACCACATTGCAAAGCGCTATAGGTTTGTACCGGTCAGGAGTTTTGGCTTCATTTTCTTTGGGGATGAGTGTGATCATTGTAGCATTTAGCACTTTTAGGATGGAGGCTAACCTTCTAGAGTCTTCTACTATGTTATAAACGTCATGTTTGATGATTTCCCAGCAGGCTTTGAAGAACCCCACTGTGAAGTCATTTGGACCTAGGGCTTTCCCATTGGGCCTTTTATGGAGTGCTTGGTCAACTTCTTCCTCGACAATAGGTTTGTTTAGGCTTATGTTTTGTTCCTCGGTGACCAGGCGTGGTATATGCTGGGTTATCCTTTGTATGGCCTCCATTATGTCTTGGTTGGGTTTCTGGGCTATCCCGTGGAAGTGGTTTACTAGAACAATTTCAATCTCCTTATGTGACTCGCGCTCTATTCCATCCTAGTCCTTAATCTTCAGGATTTTTTTATGGGCTCTTCTGGCCATGGTTGTTCTATGAAAAAACTTGGTGTTCTGCTCTCCTTCCTTTAGCCATCTGATATGGGACTTTTGACGCCAAATTGTTTCTTCCTACTGGTAGCGTGCCTCTTGTTCTTAGGTCATCTGGATCTCTTCCTTTTTCCGGTCTTTCGTATAGCCCTCCAAAATGCAGGTTTCCTGGAGTTCTTTCATTTTTTCTTCTATGTTGTTTTTTTCTTGGTTTATATTCCCAAAGGTGTCCTTGTTCCACTCCTTGAGCTTATATTTGATGTACTTAAGTTTCTTATAGAGTTGGAACATCCCTTTCCCTTTCTCTAGTTTCTCCTCCTTCCACCACTACTTGATTCTTTCCTTGAAAGTTGGGTGTTCAATCTAGAATTTCTCAAATCTGAAGGGTCTATTCTTTGGTGTAGTTTGAAATCCTGCTTCTAGTTGCACTAGCCAATGACCAAATCCCCCCCAGGGAAGGATGTTGCAATCTAGGGATAGCCCCTGCATAACGATTGAATCTGAAACTAAGAATCTGTCGAGTCTTGTTGCTACCTGATACTGGTTCATCCTTTTATTGTTCCAGGTGAACTGGCCATTTTGAGTTTTGAGATCTACCATCTCTGTTGTGTCTATGAACTTTGAGAAGTCGTCCGCATCCTGATCCAATATTCTTATACCTCCTTTCTTCTCCACAAGTGAAGTGATGATGTTGAAGTCCCCTATCAGGATCAATTGGAGGTTGGTGGATTGAGTTTTTAGATCTTCTAGGTCTCAAATCATTCCTCTCTTTTCCTCTGACACTTGGGGCCCATACACATTAGTGCAGAGGATCTCCTCCGTGTTTCCAATGATTTGCATGTGAACCGTAAGGGTGTGCCTGGTCGCTTCGCCTGCTATTAGACTTAGTACTTGTGGGTTCCACAAAGTGAGGATACCACCTGCCATTTGGTGGCCTTCGATAGCCACCATCTTATACTTGTGCCATTGTTGTTTACCGATTGCCTCCATTCTTTCTGTAGTGCATTTCGTCTCTTGAATGAAACAAAGATCTGGTTGTTCCTGCTTTAGTTTATTCCTAAGGATTCTTTGCTTTCTTGGGTTTTTTAGGCATCTTATATTCCAAGTTATGACTTTCATTTAAACATGTGGGGGGGAGTTGGAGAAGAGTTTCTTGATCTTACTTGAATTTATCAGTAGCGCTCCCAAATCCTGTAGGGCTATGCTGTTTGATTTCCTTCCTTTTCTCCTCCTCGTCTGCTTGGGTGAGAGCTGTGGTTGTCCCTCGCCTGTATTTACTCCTAGGTGTCCTATCTCCCCACGTGTGTGTTTTAGTCCTCTGGCTTTGGATTCCTCTCATAGGAGAAACAAGTATTGGATGCAGTCCAGTTGCTCTGTTGGTACGTTGTCTACTCCCTGCCTTTTCCATTGCTCCAATATGTTTGAAAGGTCTATCCCTTCCCTTTCCACGAGGTCTCTGAGATCAGGGTCTTCTGTGCCTACTTCACTCAGGGTCATCTCCGCATATCCCTCTACGTCTTCCATGGGGGTGTTGTCGTCTTTCATTTCTCCATCGTTCGAGGGTTGCACAACTCCCTTGTGTCATCTTGTTACTTGGTCAGTCGGTAGGCTTGTTTGTTTCCTATTCTCTGACCTCTTGAGATTTTGCTGAGTCCCTTTCGTCTTCTGCCCCTTTATTGGTTTTTTCCTTTCCTTCCATTTTATTCCGGGTCTCCGAGTTATTTCCTGTTGGGGTTTTATTCTGCTTTTTATTTGCTCTGTTTCTGGGGTTCGGTTTTATAAACCCTTCCTCATCCTGCTGTGTTTTGGGGTTTGTCGCTTCCTATTTTTTATTAAGAGGGCATTCTCTGATCAGGTGGTCGTGTTCATGGAATCTTCTTCATCTAAAGGGGATCTGTTCGTAATCTATGTTTTGGATCCATTCCTCAACCCTGAATTCCAGACTTATGGCTTCTGGGAGTGCTTCGGACACGTCCATCTCTATGCAGATTCTTGCTTAAGATGTGTATCTCCCCTTTAGGGTGGCTTCTGAGGTCTTCACATATTTCCCCAGTTTGTTTCCTATTGCTTCAAAGGTGGAGGGAAACCAATAGTCTAAGGGTAAGGAATAAAATCTTAGCCAGACCGGTACCTTTTTGAATGTCTCTTTTTTCGTGGATAAATTTTCCTTCCATGGTTGCATGTACAGTCCTGCTGAGGTGTGGAAGTATGAGCCTCCCTCAAAGACTCTATCCTTGTCCTCCAGGTTCATGAAGACTGCTGTGAAGAAACCTTTCAAGCCCAGGTGGAGCTCCACTTCTCCATTTGGCTTCCAGTGATATTTAATCCAGTTGCTCAGAGTTCTTTCTATGGGCCACAACCCCATGAACTTACAGATTAGCGCATGCGTCTTCATCTGGTCCCTGTAGAGTTACAGTTGTGGGTCCTCCAGTATCACCTTGGGTATCATTGTTGTTTTGGGTTTTCACGGGTTGCGCCCTTCTGTCCCGTTGGGCTTCCCTGTCTCTTGCACCTCACTCTGAGTTTCCCTTGCTTCTTCTCCCAAGCACTCCTTTTTGTCCTGGTTCCTTTCTTGACCTTTTCCTGGGTTTGATCCTGAGGGTCCTGTCATTGGTGCCTTGAAAACTATGCCTCTTGGTGCTTTCCCTCTGTCCACCACTACCTGTTTGTATGAGGGGGTACCCTTTCCCCCCCTTTGGTGCTCATGTTTCTCTCTGCTATGGCTGCGACTATCAAACCCTAGCTTGTGGTTGCTCTAAAAACATGAAAAATCGTAACTTAGGTGTCCTTCACCTCTCAAGGGAACACAACATATCTTTTTATGTAGGCATAAGAAATGAAACCGATAATATTTTTGAAGCTTTATCTCTCAAGATCACCCTATGCTTGGCTCGGGAAAAAGGCATTTCTCAATTACATATTGATGGGGGTTCTCTGTTGGTTATACAATGGATGATCGAAGTCTTAGATATGCAAAAATCCACTTTATTACCTCTATATCAAGAAATTAAGCGCAACATTTCAGATTTCTCTTACATCACTTTTGAACATGTGTACAAGAGTAGGAACAAAGAGGTGGACTGATTATCCAACACTRGACTAGCATTGGAAAAAGGAACYTGGAAAATCATGGAAAATCTCCAAAATCACTCCTYGGAATATATTTACAAATCCTGGTTTTAAAATGTTGTAACATTGTATATTGCTCTAATATTATATGTATCCTAAAGTCTTAACAAGTTTTGATGAACATTGATGAAGAATATGGACTAATTTATGATATGCTTTTTTTTATTTGTAAGGTTGATTAAGGAAAAATCATAGCTCTTTCTTTTTTGAATCTTTGCACAACTCATCCACTTTTATAACAAAATGACTATTGGTTAAATATGCCACATGAAATGCTTATCGAAATCTATTTCTATAATTTTGTTATATTTAATAAAATTAATAGACTTTTTTCTTGGAAAAAATGTTGTGTATAAAATGATTTGAAAAAAATAAAAATAATAATAAATAACATGATATAATGCATATTGCATCGATATTTTGTATTATGTTACACTTGTTTTATAGAATTAT
>ML798043.1:115536-139531 GCA_009831015.1 Picea engelmannii | reverse complement strand
TTGAATATAAAATTTGGATATAGAAGATATGCATGCTTGAGCCTTTTAGAGTTATGAATTGTTTGTAGTTTTAATCCACTAAGGGCTAGTTGACATAAATAAAGTGAGATGATGCGACTAAAATGTCTCTCTTTTTTGAGTTGCTTTTCACAATATTTTGATCTTCTTTGATTTACATTAATTGAAGAGATGTTACTAAAAAGACCATTTTTATAGGTCAAGATGACATTTTTGTGTAGATGTTAGAATGGAAATTTCATAGGCCGAGATGGCATTTTTGTGTGGTTTTATTTGATTTCAAAACCACTCTAGACAACAAAAGACATGTTTTTTACAATTCCTAATCCCCCTGTAAACTAGAGCTTTATGAGCTTATAATAGAAATTTTTATTATAATTGTTATGCAATCTATTTGTTGACATTTCAAATGCAAACAACAAATGGAATACAAACACTATATCATATGGGAGAATAATAGTGAATTATGCAAAGATTAACCAATGTACCTTATTGTATGCCATTATATTTTAGTATTTTCTACTATTTTGTATATTCTACTCACTTGTGTCTTGTCTATGCATTAGGAGGTTGAGCCCTCAAAATTCAACACAAACAATTCAATTATTAGTTTTTTCAAGGAAAACTTCATAAGAAACCTCTAGTTACTTCTCCATATTTCATGGATGGTACTCAGTGTAAACTTGTAAGTGTTGATTATTGTGCCTAATCTGGTAGGGACATCGAGTGAAGCACATAATAGAGGTATCTATCATACAAATTAACACCAATATATCCCACATGAAACTAAAAGTACTCAACCACTCAAACTAGTCTATCGAGCTATCACCTAACTCTGATTTTTCCACCTTTTAATTTCTTACCACTATTATTTTTCATATTTATTTCTAAAATGAATTATTTTTTATATTCATTAATATATTGAGAAAAATAAAATAAGGCCCACACACACACACACACACACATATACGTGTTCTTGATTTTGTTTACTATGTTGTGATGCAAGAGGAATATGCATGTGTAAGATTACTGACACACTTTTCAATTACTTCCTAATTAATTTAGTAAGCAACCGAAGAGTGTGCATTTAATTATTAATATGATGTAGTATTTTACTTACGAACTGTCATGCATGTTACCCCCCATTTCTAGCGGTAACTAAGGAGATGATGTCTCAAGGCCCTCAGGTCAGAGACATGGAGTACCGAGAGATGGATTGACTGATGGAATTCACCACACCAACTTGCATGAGTACCACCATACTTCTCCATTCGTCACAATGGCATTCACCACACTAACTTGCTTCTGGAAGACAATGGATCTTGCTCCATGAGGTAACAAGTCAAGTATCACCTTAATACTTGAAGCATTTGAATACGTTTCATTAAATCTTCTCTTGATTATGGAGCGTTTGCTTCGAAATTATGCATGTTTCCCTAATTCACCTTGGTGAGTGTCATGGTTTCCTAGTAAGTGGCCACCCTCAGGGAAAGGGTTGCTACTAGGGGGGTCTCCTTGAAGGGTCATTGTACCATACCTGATCATACTTGCCACATTCCATTACTTATTCCCCTCAGTTTCCCCATCTTTCAGGTTTTCAAGCTTATTGACCCAAGAAGGGAATGTACCTCATTTCATGGGAAGAAGGGGCCACTAGGCTTGGAGGTGCCCTGGAAAAAACATCATGCAATAAAATCTTGCCCTAGGATCCCAAGAGAAATGAAACACCACTCAAAAAAATGAGCGACCCATAAAATAAATAACTAATTCATCAATGAGGCTTTCCAAGGTAGAGCGTATGTGGGCTATGCATTTCTTTTTAGTGCCCCTTTTTGTCTTCAACTTGGAAAAGAATGAAAACCAAGGTAGAGTGTATGTGAGTTATGAATTTCCTTTTAGTGCCCCTTACTGTCTTCAACTTGGAAACACATGCAAAATGAATGGCTAATAAAGGGATTGGAAAAATATGCTTTAAAAACAAAAAGAGGAAAATGATGTAGCTATCCCTCAACAAAGAAACTCATAAATGAGACAATACGAACCCTTATATGTCATGAAACCCCATACCTAGAAGTCTAACCCCATCCACCTCACTCACTACATAACCTAGAAAGGATTCTCCTTGGGAACATCCTCTAATTAAGGAACCCAATAGGCAATTATGACACCCCTCCCATATCTAAATTTGGCAAATTGCACAGGGTCTTTGAGCACTCATTTTATTTGTAAGGGTAGATTTGATGCACACATTTAGATGGTTATTGTATTAAATGTGATTTATTTTTCATAATACATATGACTTGAGACCCTTGGAGGGAGAATTTACTTGTCTTACCAGGACCTTGCTTGGTGGATACTTGTGGAGGAACAAGCCTTGCTTGGGCCTTCATGGGGGCATGAATCCCATATAGTGAATTCCATACCCCACTCATTGGGACAATTTAGTTGAAGGATGTTTCCTTTGGAGACATTTGATTATCGATTGGAGGTCACTCGCTAGCCTTCCTAGCCCCATTGTTTTCCTTTGTAGGCCATACACTTCACTTTTGGGGCATGACGTCATCACTTGGAAGGATAGGGTTTGGTTGTGCAAGGTGTTTGATGATGATATGGCATGTTTGTTGAAGAGAGACCCTAGCACATTGACATTTGGCCTTGGGAGGCCGAAGGAATTCCTCAACAAGCTCAATTTTTTTCTATTTATTCCCCTATGTTACCTCATAAGGGAGTAACTTCATTATTTTAGGGATTTCTTCATTGTAATTTTTTTTTAATTTGGTAAAACGTAAATTGTTTAGGAAGGAAAATTTGTGAGGTCGGCCTCCTCAAATTATGAATGTTGAAAAAAATATGTGGAAAAAATATTTTAGGTGACCTCATATAAATAGAGGTGACCTCACATTTCATTTGGACATAACTCACTTGAGGATTACATACCTCTTGGATGAAATTTTCTCCCTACTTGGGCAAATCAATATCTCTCTCTCTTGTGCTATTGTGGATGATTATTACTTGTGTATTGGAAGGAAAGATAGCGCTATCTCTTGGATTCTTTGTTCTTTCTATTGTGGTGGAATATTCTTGATAGATGAGGGTTTTACTTGCTATCTCTTGGAATTGGTAAGGATTTTTTTGTATATTGTTGTTGTTTCTTCTTGTTTCAAGGTTATTTTGGTATAAACCCTTAGAGGAGTATAAGGGCATACACCCTCCAGAAATATCTATTATTTTATCATTTAAAAAAACTATTTGCAAAGGTTTCTAGGAGGAGTAAAAGGGATTACACCCTCCTAGATTTACCTTGCTAGGTTTTATTTTATCTAGGGAGTAAAAGGGCTTACAACACTAGAGAAGTAACAAACCCTAGCTCTCACACAAGCGAATCCATTAACCCAATTGATAAGGCACTAATGTTTGGTTAATCTTGACTTAGTCATAGAGTTGTTGATTCAATCATTGTTGGGCTTACCATTAGTGTTTTGGGGGCCCATGGTATTGGGTAACCCATGGTATTTAATGTGAGTATTTTCATGTCTTTGCATGGATATCTCTACGCCATTCAAGTATTTGCATGGTTGTCTCCATGGCATGCATGTCCATGCATGTCTTTGCATGGCTATCTCCACTCCATGCATCTCTCGCATGGCTATCTCCACTCAATGCATGTCGTTGCATGGTTATTTTGAGGCCATGCATATCTTTGCATTGTAATCTAATTATGGTAAAGGAATTAGGGTTGTATTTGATGAAGCCTATTTAATGGCTTGAGATACTCCATTGTAAAAAGCCTCAATTGTCTGGTGTTGTCTTGGCTTGGTCAGTTTAGCCAAGGTTAATAGACATCTATGGAGGTGATGGTTCTCTTGGTTAAGGGTTTCCAAGATAAATATTGGCTCTATGTGCATGCTTTCTTATTGTGTTATTTATCTCTTAGTTTTTAACATGGTGTCAAAGTTACGTAGACCTGGACTCTCCAATGAGAGTGGTTTGATGTTGATATCCATGCTTATGAAATTATTGTTAAAGTGAGTGACATGTGGAAGAGAGATATGCACACAAATTGAAGTGATGGTTCACGGGTTTATGAACCATGGTGAATGACACATGGAAATGGAGCATATGAAGAAGTGCATTGAGGATGAATTACTCAGTGAATGAGTTCTTTGTCTCATTGTATTTGGAGTAGGGAGGGATGTTGATAGATGTTTATTGCATTATTTTCTTGGGAATACAAGAGGATCGACATGGAGCATAGGAGGAAGTGCATTGAGGAAGAAGTACTCAATGAATGAGTGCTTTGGCTCATTGTATTTGGAGCAAGGAGGGATGCTGGTAAAGAAGTTGGTAGATGCTTCTTGCATCATGTGCTCATGAATACAATGGTAAGATAAGTACTTGATATATGCAATTGTATTTGGACAAAGAGACATGCTTGCAATGAAATAAGTTGATGTTTCATAGCATCGCGTGCTCGGGCATACAATTGTAATTATTTTTATGGAGTTAGATTTTATTACATGTAAATGGGCATATGGATCTAAGACCTATTTAGGCATGTGTGCCCTTGGTTTGATGGTTCAACGATATAAATTCTATACATAGACCTAGGTGATAGGGGTCATGTTGTATTCATGATACCTAGTTTATAAACTTTGAGTGGGGTAGGTGTTTATCCCAAGTCAAGTTTAAAGGAGGGAATGTTTGGTTAGTCTTGAATCAGTCATAGAGTCGTTGATTCAATCATTGTTGGGTTTACCATTAGTGGTTTGCGGGCCCATGGTGTTGGGTAACCCATGGTATTTGATGTGAGTGTTTGCATGTCTTTGCATGGAAATCTCCACACCATGCAAGTCTTTTCATGAATGTATCCACGCCATGCATTTCCATGCATGTCTTTGCATGGCTATCTCCACTGCATGCATGTCTTCACATGACTATCTCCATTGCATGCATGTCTATCTCCACTCAATGCATGTCTTTGCATGGTTATTTTGAGGCCATGCATATCTTTGCATTGTAATTTAATTCCGGTGAAGGAATTAGGGTTGTATTTGATGAAGCCTATTTAATGGATTGAGATGCTCCATTGTAAGAAGCCTCAATTGGTCGGTGTTGGCCTGGATTGGTTAGTTTGGCCAAGGTTGATAAATATCTATGGAGGTGTTGGCTCTCTCGATTAAGGGTTTCCAAGATAAATATTGGCTCTATGTGCATGTTTTCTTATTCTGCTATTTCTCTCTCAGTTTTTAACAACTAATCTATTTGCATTGAAGATATAAAATCGTTGCATTAGTATACGTGAAAAATTGAGATATTGTAATTTGTTCAAATTGAAATCTATTTCACATGTTATAAGCTTTATTGTGCCCTAGGGGAAACTTTCTTAGCCAAGAAATTCTCTTTTCTATTACAAATTAATGCTACATCCTTTAGGGTTGCAACAAACTCATATAAACCCTCTCATTTCTCATTATTCTACCAATGAAATTTGCTTGCAAGATGCCATAATTAATCCACTTGTCATTGCCTATCGTTTGGGTGGATTGTTTCCTGATTTTAGTGTGTTAGAATTTTTTGTTGTAGAATTTTTTTTCTACATTCATTTGGATGTCACAATAAATTGTTGATAACACATAATAAACAACCCTAAAAACTCTCAAAATCTCGATTTATTCATTGGAAGTTTAACTAGTCATTCTTAGCTTAGTTTCCACCATCTTATACTTGATTTTGATGGTTTAGTTTGCAGCCAATGGTAATTGTATATTTCTGTTTTATACACGTATATAGTACTGCAATTTGGGAAAGCAAGGTTTCTTTCTGAATCCCCATTGGCTAAAGGTTTGTTTGCTCATCATTTGTCTTGTTTCGGGCAAGGCTAACATTGTTTTGTAGGTACACAACCCTTGGAAACCACTTACCCTTTCACAAGACCCTTCCTCAAGCCTTTCTTTACCTCCAAGATTGAACTATAAGGGATCCAATCATCATCCTATCACTTTTCCATATCAATCCCCCTAGGGTCATCGAGATTCCCCCCTTGTGGTGATTTCATCATCAATAAAGCGAGGGGAGTGTATATCTAAGGTGAAAATGGGTAGCTACTCACGTAGTTGTCACTCATCTATGGATTGGGTTGGGATTTTCTGAAACTATAGATTGTGTGATAACATTTTGACGTTGTTACCAGGGAGGATTTTGAATCTTCTTCTGATCCCTAATGATACTTGGCAAGTTATTCCCGAAGACTTCACCCATAACTTGCCTGGTGACTCCATTTGAGGAAATTTATCTTTTTTTCTTGATGAGCCTTTCATAAATCTCATCTAGCAACTCCACCATCCCAAAACCCATCTTTCCAAAAGACCCTTCCCCCAAGAAGATTCAATCCTTCCAAGGTTTACTGAAGAAGGACAACTCACAATTCTCCCATTGTCAAAGCCTTGTTTGGAGGTAACCTTCCCCTTGATCCAATGGCTTATTCTTGGTTAAAAGGCCTTTACAAGCCCTTAAAATTGGTCGCTATCCCAGGGTACCCCAATGCTATTCCCAAAGAGTCTCACAAATGGTTCTCAAAGTCTAGAGGGAACAATGTGGTTACACTCGAAGAACACCTTTATGAAATAGGAGTGGCACTAGAGAATGAGGGTGTGGAACATGACGACATTGCGATGAAGTTGCTAGCCATGTATCTTAATGAAGATGCCCAAAGGTGGTTCAAGGGCCTACCCAAAAATCACCTAACATCCTATGAATATTTCACTAAGTTGTTCAAAAGAAGATGGAAAACAAAGAAGGATAGAAGAATGATAATGAATTGGTTCAACCAAATCAATAAGAAAGAGAACAAGACAGTGAATGAATTTGATACCAGGATCGACAATTTACATATTCATATCCCAAATGACTTGTGCCCACTTGAAGTTGTTGTCTGTCTTCTCTATGTAAATTCATTTGAATGGAAATTTGGTTTTATCCTAAGGGAAAATAATCCCAAAACATTGGCAAAGGCAAAATAATATAGTGTTGAAATCGAAGAAAATATTCTTTGCTCGAAGATTGATCCCTTTCAGTATCCTCATTCCAAGGTAGGAGCAAAGACAACGAATTCAATCAACAATGTGCAAGATCCGATCACTCTCTTGACTTAGAAGTTTGATTAGATGAATACTCAGTTTGTTCAAAGTCAAAATCAAATCATGAAACCATTAACAACCTTCGAAAGAAATCAGTCTGCTCTGAGACCTTAGTTTTTTAGACAACAGAGGGATGCTACAAGTTGGAATACAAGGCCTCAACAAGAGGCAAAGACTCCTAACACTTTGTATCTCGTTAGAATGGTCAATATAGAGGAATTACCATGGTGTTTTCCTTGTCAAGAGATGCATCTGGAAGATGAATGCCCAAGACGAACGAAAGAGGAAAACTCCGGTCTCGCTAACAGTATGAACTTCATAGATACAATTTTCTCTTTCCAAGATGAAGAGTTTGTGGATATTACACAAGAACAACTTGGGGAGGTTAGGAAGAGGGGAGCTAGAGAAGGTTAGCTTCGACTACTAAATCAAATGGATGAGAACATGAAGAAATTTTACACACCTATTTGTCACACTACCAAGTGTCGCAATTAAGAATCACACGTAAGTGTCACAATTTCATCACCATGTGGGAGTGTTTGTCATAATCCATAGACATGTTGGAAGCGAAACCTATCATTTGGAGGTCGAAATACTATATTTCACCTTGAGTTTTTGGCCCTTTTTTAGTATCATTGCTCCCCTTCCCATATGAATAGGAGGATGAACCCTTTTCATCGTTCCTTGCTTAGTTCTATGGGAGCAATACTATCTCCCTGTGCTTAGTTCTAGCTGGGAGGTGATGAAGTGGTTGCAACCATTATGCCTTATTTTGAGAGGTTGTTTCTAGGAGATTTCGATTGGTTATAGGTTGGTTCTAGATACCCTCTATCCAAGGCAAGGTCAGTCTTGTTTGTTCAGCTAAATCCTCATTTGAACATATCCTCTCCTGAAAATTATCTTATTGTTGTTATGCCTCAAATCCTATATAATGGAGGCCATTCTTGGGTGAAAGGGAAGAAAAAACTTTGTAGTATCATACTACTAGTCTTGTGACATTCAAAGGGATGGAAAGGAGAACTTACAATGAATAACATAAGCATGTACATCAAGGTTGTACATGCTTCATTACTTATTTCTTTCCATATAATATAACTTGGCATATTCCACTCATGCTTATGTTATTCATTGTATGCATGTCTATTTTTTCCTAGTTTGATATAGATAAATCTATTTTTCTTAAAATTATTGTTACAGGTAAATTCCTTTCCGGACATGTGAATCCCCTCTTTGGATCTAGACTCCTAAGACCAAGACAGAAAGGTGCTAATGTTGGTCACTGGCATCCTTTTAAACCTAGCTAAACTAATGTATAGAGAAGAGGAAGAAGATGTACCATTTTACAATGTTTGTCCTCACACAGTCGGAGTTGAGCTTTGATCCCCAAGCTCTTCAACAAGTCTTGCAATCCAATCAAAGACAAAACATGCTTCCTATTATACTATGATTAGCTTGAAGCTAGATCTATCCATTAAAGACAAGTTCATGTAGATAAACACAATCTTGAAAGAAACAGGGCAAGCACATATGTATTAATGAGAACTCAATAGAGATTCTTACAGACCTTTAATGATGCTGCAACAACCTCTCCCAACTCTCCTTGTCCAACCCTTTGCTCAAATAATCCACAAACAAAATGACTATGCTTCACTGATTATATCCCTTATGAGATCATAAGTTTGATTCCTTCAATGTCTCTCTTCCTTATGAGATCATAAGTTAGGTATCTCTCAATTTATCCATATCTGTTTTTACCATGAGAAGGCCTCCTTATATAGGCTTGGAGAGACCCAACCACCTTAAATATTCTTGGGATAGGTTGAGGATATTTCTCATTCAGTTGTGGATCTTGTTAGCAACATTTCTTGTCTTCGGTATCAGGTCCCAAAGGTACACAGTTCTGCTTGATTGTGCGATAAGTGTCTAAGCGTAGCACACGAAGAAATCCGTTTCAGGTCCAAGTCAAGAGAGCGAGCAAAGTGTCGTCGACATCATCCAAAATCGGCGATCTCACGAACTCCGGAGTTCGCAGGATGAGAGACCAAACATTTGGTATCCCAAGTCGTGAGGACGCGAGAAACAAGAAGGTGAATAGCCATTGGATGTGGATTGAGGAGAGCCGTTGGATCCGCACGTGGGATCGCGTATCGGGTCCTCACAAGAAAAGGCTCGAGAACTTGAGCGCGGGGATAGTGATGTTGCGAGGAGTGATATCCTGATAGCTGGAGGTAGTGGGGGCCATAGCAGAGCCGGCGGGTGGAATACAGGTGGCACAAAACCTCGGGATCTCACTGTGAGAAGTCCCAGAGTTTTGGTATTAGGATTCGTGAGTTGCAAAGTGTCGAAGGCATCCCAGACCTGGGCCCACATTATTGTCGAGGTGATCGGAACCATCCAACAAAAGAGGACACCTGGCGCATGATTAGGCTTCCCACCTTCTCGCTCATCGCGATGTCAAAGCTCAAGAAACAGCTCCCTCATATCCCAACGCGCGAAGTGACGAGAGCGTCCAGGACCTGGGGTCCACAGTAGCATCGAGTGAACTCGAAACCATCGGATTTGAAGGACACGTGGCACCTGATCTAACTGTCTCCGCATATCGCTTATCATGATTTCGAGGAGCAAGGAGCAGCCCCTACATACTCGCGAACACCGAAAAGCGCCATGGGAATAAGCACATGGTTACAGCTCGTGGGCACTTGGAAAAAGGGCGAAGCTGCGTAAAGGAGGCCAAAGTGCCGAATTTAGTTACGGAGGGGATCGTCACGGTCTCCAAATGCCACTAGATCTGATGTCCATACAATTTCTTGCCTAGAGTAAATGACAGTAGGAGCAGGTGGTTGAGACCTCCTTTCATTCATTAAGTGCGAAGTATGGAGGGCCTAACGAATGGTCTGCTAGAGAGAGTCCTATGTACCCATTCTTCCAGGGAAGCCATGCTGAGTTCTCGACCAGCCGGAGGAGGCCTGCACATGCTAGCTCAGCATTTACTAGCCCAACTACTCACCCTGCAGGAGCCATGCGCAGTTAAGGAGGCGTCTCATAGAGAAAGCCCGTCCGATTTTGGCTGAAAAGACACCAAGCTTCAGATGGTCACCTGCGCCTTTGTGAGGCAATTTTCTCTGAGTATATAAACTCAATTTTTGTAATTTTTAAAGCATCGATGGTTGAGCAGAGCTCCCTGTTGTAAAGTTTTAATGAAGCACTGTTATTCTGGTCATGCATGAACTTTGGAGACTTCTTGCCTTATGAATGCCAGTTTCTTTCATGTCCTTGTTTACACTGTGTTAGAGCAGCTCGGAATTGGAGGATCCAGTCGAGCTATAGCTATTATAGGATGATGTTGTAATGGATCACTGTAATAGTTAAGAAGCCTCTAAACAGTTCTTGTGATTTCCCCAGCGTTGTGTGACTTGGAATTGGAGGATCCAGTCAAGTCCCCTCTCAGTTCCTTGAGACCCTGAACCAAGTGGATCTTGCATTCAGAGTCTTTCTTCTGCAAGCAACAGAAAGCCTGTTGCCCAAAGTCGTTTGTTCACCTTTCTCACTAAGTCTTCCACCTGTTCACCTTTAATCAACCCACTGGCTGAAGTTAGGATTCTAGACCTCTTTTGTTCTTTACGTACCAGACTCAGTCCCTGAGTTAGAGTGATACCTCCTCGAGCCATTATCTCCATTTGATCACCCCTTTAAAACAAATCGTGACATTAAACTGATGGGCGTTGGGCTCTGCTCCTGCAAGCAATCCAGGAGTGACTTATGACGCTAACATTTCTAGCACCGTTGCCGGGGACAAAATTGAAGATTTTCCCTGGGTAGAACGACATTGAGCCTCTTAAGCCGAAGGTGCATCGGATTATCATAGCCTTTCAAGATTGCTAATTTGCACCTGGCGACTCCATTGTGACGACTCTACTGGGGAGAACTTGCTCTGTTAATTGTGGCTTTCAGAGGCAGGCATACGCGGTCTCATCCACGACTGCCTCTAGCTACGCCTGAAATAGATCCAGAGGCGGTGCTCCGAAAGGGAAAGGCCTCTGAAGAAGGAGCGTCCATCACCGAACTAGGTAATCCACCACATCCTTCTATCGGAGCTCCTTTTTCTCCTCCTCAGTTATTTGACAGGCATGTCTCTATAGTTTCCCATGTCCTAAATTTTGGGACTGTTCCTTCTGAGTTTTCCCCTCCTGGTCTGGGATTGGAGGGAGAAATCCTTGTCACTCCCCTCTCCTCTGAAATTGTTCCTTGGCGTAGACTCGGAACCACACAAGATTTTCCCAATGTTTCAGGATTAATTCGTAAGTGCGGACACAAACCGATCTCCCTAGATCCACCTGGATCTAGAACAAAGCAGGACAAAATAATACTCTTTCCCTAGATTAATACTATTGAATGGACTAGGAGGCAAGGATCATGTACATACCTTATGAACACTTCCTTAGGTCTCTGTTGTCCAACTTCGCTCCAATGCTCTTGCACCGTTAATATCACAACAATGCAAACCAATTGAAGTGAAGACGATTCAATATGTTCAATAGCTAATCTATACATATGATCAAGGAGTTATGCAATAAAGTGACATCAGCTTTATGGGAAAGGGACATATTACTGTATTAAATTGATAGAAAGTAAGACTTACAACCTGAGCCTTGATGTTGTAGATCTCCTTTCGATGTCTCCTAGATATGACACACACACTTGCTCATGCATGAAGAAGATCAACCACTTTTGATAACCTTGCTGGTGTTCCTAGCTACTGTAGCATCAGTCCTTCATACAATCTTGCACTAATTCTCCAAAAATTCTCTTGTTAGTTTGCTTCTAACCTTTTCCATGAGCAATCCCCTCAATATATAGGAGAGAATAGATTAGTTACTTGGATAGGAATGATCCCAAGATATCAGGAAAACCATTACTTAGATAACCATTCGAAAACCAACTCACCCTTCTAGAAGATTCCTTTCTAGAAGGTTCGAGAATTTATCTTTTTCCTTCCTTTAGAAGATGTTCGCACCCTCATAGTTAGGTACAGTGTGAACCCCTCGCACTCCAGCTTAATGCAACCTGCAAGAATCATGCATTCTCGCAAGCAAATATATAGGTAGCCTACGAACCTCCCTTAAAAATATGATTTATGGAAGCAGACAAAGGTAACTTCTCTAAGGAAAAGTGTTCTAGTGAAGAGTCTGATTTCTCCATCTTTATTACATCATCATGACAACCAAAATTGTGGATAACAAAATGCCCCCCAAATTCTGATATTGGAACTAGTGACAGTCGATAGACTTTGTAAGCTGCATGTGTGTGTCAAGAACCAAGAGCACATCTAATCGGAGACCTGCAAACATCCAAGCATCGGTAGAATATCATGTAAACCAATTTCTGAGGTAGGCATTCCTATACTCAGATCATAGACTGATGACATTATACACAAAGGTCATGGCCACCAATCATACACTATGGATCCATGCTGTCACAATATAGCATAGCCACCTGAATACACTGTGGATCTATGCGACAAATTTTCAATCAAGACGACATAGCCACGAAACATACACAGTGAATCTATGTGTCACAAATTATACATACTCCATCGCAACCTGGATCACCAAGATAATATCCAGGGTCTTCAATCTCATCGCCTAAAGTATGAATCTAACCATGTGATTACATGTGTCTAAGTCGAACATGGCAGAAACCACTTGATTACCGGTCATTGATGTAACCGTTAACAAGTGCGAGGGAAATCACCATTGATGTCAATGACTCCCAAGGTACTATAGTACAATCCATCGACTTTGAATAAATGATCTGATGTCGAACACCCGACGGGATCTTTCGATCAGGGGTCAATGATGTAAACCCACTGTCGAAAGTGAGAAATTTGCCATTGAGGCATGCAAGCTTCAAGGTACTAAATAATTTCTAAGTCTTGATTCTGGATAATGTGTTGAATTCAACGGAACAAAACTTGTCATAGGAGGGCCTTGATGTATCTTCCATCAATTACACAAAATGAATAACAGAGTTTGAAGGTGAAACAGATCATTTTGCAAATTGGACCGGACACAGGGAAGGCCAACACAAAGAAAATGGATAACTGCAGATGGCCGACTCAATGAAGGTTTCAGATGGACTTCTCTTGAACATATGAATGACATGACCAATGATTTGGCAGCATTGACTCAAATACGACACATGGAATGACCTTGTAATCAAATCAAATGAGAGACAGATGGATTTCCCAAACAAACTTCAATGATGAATAGGGGGTGTCATGTTCAAGAGCGACACTTACTGCCAATCAACACAAAGATGAAACATATCCCTTTCCCAAATTTCCCCCCACCATTTCTGGGAAGTACCTCTTTATTTTTACGCAAGCTTGAAGAGGATCACATATGCTTGTTGATATAAGCTCATCCTTCGGACGAGTCCCTCGGAGTATTTTAAACGAACCCTAAGAATGAGTGGTTCGGTCCCATCACGGGTCTGTCAATGTTTGTTTAACGAGTCCAGAGATAGTAAACTCGAAGGTTTTTCAAGATTATAGAGTTTGGAAAAACACTTAAAAGAGAACTCTCTCAGTTCCTTTTTCGTACAATAGTCCAATGAGACCGAAAAAGGGTTAAACTATCACTCGAAGGACGCATACTTCAAATACTTTAGCGAGCGTGAAAATAACAAGGTCGCTCGACAATCTTTTCATATTTAGAGAGTCTGAAAAGAGCTTAAAGAGAACTCCAGGGGGGTTCCTTTTTCGTATAACCACAGCGAGCCCGGAAAAGTGATAAAACGACGCTCGATCACGTTCTTATGTTTTTCACAAGCACAAGAACGGACAAAAAGCGCTTGAGGTTTTATGTAAAAACCATAACAAACAATCAAAATCACACCACACCAGTGAAAAATTCTGTCCATAATCATCCATGTTTCGCACCTGCAAGTCATTTCATTCATTTCCTCATTAGTGATTAGGTTTAAGTAATAAATAAACATAAAAAACCCACATTTGATATAGTAAAAAGTAATTAAAATGAGTGAATAACCAAATTTACCATATCATTTTACACTTTTACCATTGAGTTCCAAAAACCCTCATTTTACCCTCTGCATTCGGTGTCGATTTCTGGGAGCTACGGGTGATCATTTGACAAGCCATCAGCAGCATCTTGGTAAGTTCTTCATTCCTGATCTTTTCATAGTTTAAAAATTTGATTTCATTGGTTAAAAATTCAGTTTTAAATTAGTTTTTTGAACCCTTTTTGTGTGGAGACATTCTTGCAAGTGGCCCATACGGGACCTGCGAGAATGACTCATTCTCGCAGGTGGGCCTTAAGCTGCCTGCGAGAAGTCTGCACTGTGCATAGTATGCCACCTGTGAGTAGCACAGAATTCAAATTTTTTTGAAACGTTTAGCCAATGGAAAAGATTCATTTGATGAATAAGATCATTAATCATGTTTGTATGTTTCTCATGCAGGTAAATAGCCACAAACATGGTGCTCGAGTGGCGAGAATGAGAACATGCGGAGGACAACGCAAATGCTGAAAATCACCCTCCAACCATAGTTGCGTTAAGAGATTGTGGTCTCTTGAAATATTTCCGTGTCCCGGGCATGAGAGCCCAAGTCCGATTACTGGAGTACCTAGACCGAATGTGGGATTCGGACCAACAAGTTTTCATTGTGGGAGCTCATACACTAGCCATTGACATCGAGGACATATATTTATTGACCAGATTATCCAGGCGTGGGTCCTATGTCAGTTTGACCGACAACAGAGAAGGCGGGTTAAAAATGAGTGAATATTGCAACCAATACTGCGTACCTAAGGCCGAAAGAAAGAAAGGGAAAGTGGCAATTTGGGGAGTAACTGACTTGACTCTTCGCACTATTCTCTTTATGATTGCTCGGATGGCTGGAAGTGTCGCTCCCCATATGGCATTGCAGAGCTATTTCTAGTACGCCATCGAGTGTAATGAGCCCCGGGTCTTTAACTGGGCTGATGCAGTATTGCGCAATATCAAAAAACAATTGACCAAGTGTAGGCGGGGAGAACTGAAACAATTTAGTTATGTTTATTTGTTAGTGTCCTTCTTCTTGGAGAGGGTTCCGATATTTCTTCTACAGGCTGAGTGGGACCTTCCTGGTCCTAGAGATCCGAGGATGCTTCGATGGTGTAGGCTCATGGCCAGACATGTGGCAGGACCAATCGTCAAATATGACAATATCTTCTTTGACTGGTTGCAAAACCAGATGCTGATATCTAGATCTAGCACTACCTAAGGACGCTCAATGGGGAGACCTCGGTAAGAAAAACACAAATTTTCTCTTTTTAGAATGTTTTTTGAATTTTTATCATTTTTAAATGTTTTTGTTTTATAAATTTATCCAAAGACTAACACAAAACGTTGTCGATAACACATATGTTGGAGCATATAGACTTGCCGGCTCTTCTCCCATCTAGCGACGAGGAGAGGAAGTGGCAGCAGTACCCCAGTACGCCAAGGATTATCTGACGGTGGAGCAGAATTTAGAGGGGCTAACAACTGATATTCCAGATATGACTTTGGAAGAAATTCCACGACACGATCAGTGTCACACTATAGGAGTTTCCGCAACTATGGGTCGACTACTCCGTAGAGTAGCTAGAGTTGTAGTGTGTTACCATGAACGTCATCCGTGACGTCACCATGTAGAAGCTATAAGCTTCATTTTTTGATATTTTGGTCTTCAGACAAACATTTTGTAAAAACAAACTCTTTTGATCGTTATATATATACAGACGGCTTCTACCAGCTTACTTTACATTGTGTGAATTGTAATGTGTTTGATTTATAAATGGTTCAAATGCATGTCCAATACATAATTAGTTAAAGCATCTGTTAATGTACTAAGACATCTAGGAATATGTTGATAGTCAATGTGATCAAAATACCTTTCCAAGAGGCGAATCCATAAATATACCCTTAACAACGTAGGGCTTCAAATAGAGTAGACATTACTTAGCTATAGCACCACAAGCTGCGAGTCAAGTTGCACAACCAAATGACGAATTCTGAGAGAGATAGCATCAACCAATAATTCAATAACGACGCTATACTCTGCGATATTGTTGGTTGCTCGGCCAAGACATACACCTCGTAAAGATATAAGTTCGTTTGTTGGGGCATAGATTGCCCATGCAGCGGAAGCTAGGTTCCGAGTACTATGGCTAGCACCATTAACAAAGCCAATATAAGGTAGAAAATACTCCGACATCTGACAATCAAACATAACATCACGTAAGGGTAGAGACCAGACAACGTCAAAAGAAAACTAAAGTAATACACACCAAGTATGATACATAAAAATACAAGTACTTCTGCACAAATAACTTATGCATAGTACTTCTTCAAGTACAACCCATTCCTGGGTTCACTCAAAGGTATACCATCATAATCAACTAGCTCATACACTCCTTTTTCCAACACTTTGCGAACAATGTAAGGACCACGCCACATTGGTTTGAATTTCCCAGCTCCTAAGACATCTTTATCTTGTTCATACAGAAGAACAAGATCTTCTTCAGAGAAAACACAAGGCTTGACATGCTTGTCATATTGTGCCTTAACACGTTTCTTCTGGGCTTCTATTACTAGAGTAGCGTCACGTCGAGTCTCGTCTAATTGCATCAGATACAACAGACGTTCCTCTTCAACAAAGGTATTGGGTAAGAGTTCTACAGCTAGCTTCAAAGAAGGTATCTCACATTCTATTGGCAGAATGGATTCCATGCCATAGACTAATCGAAAGGGCGTAAACCTCGTAGCAGATTTAACAGATGTCCGATATGCCCACAATGCCGAAAACAACATCGTGTGCCAACTGGTCTTATGAATTCCTATCAGCCGTCGAATCATAGTTATAAGAACCTTATTGATGGCTTCGACCTGGCCATTAGCCTGCAGATAATAGGGTGTTGAGCTATCATGACGAAGACCCAAATTCTCTGTAAGTTCAGACATCATAAAATTCCTAAAATAACTACCATGATCGGTAACGATAGCCTGAGGAACACCAAAACGTGCTATAACATGGTTAAAAAGAAATAACGTTGCAGTCTTTCCAGTATTATCGAATGATGGCATCGCCTCGACCCACTTTGTAAAGTAATCAACATCTACAATAATGTAACCATGCCCCCCGGCCGAGTGAGGGTGACATGTCATGAAATCAATGCCCCATTTTTCAAAAGGACCAAATGAGACCATAGGATGAAGGGGAGCAGGATGTGACCGAATTTTTTGATTGTAGGTCTGGCAGGCATGACACTTCTGAACAACAATAATGCAGTCATTGAACAAGGAAGGCCAAAAATATCCTGCACGTAAGATCTTCTGGGTAGTAGCATACCCAGACATATGACCACCACATGCTCCTGAATGGTAGTCATTCAAAGCTTTCTCGGCTTCGTCAAAAGTCAAACAACGTCGAAAAACAGAGTCAATGCCTCGACGGTAAAGAGTATCTCCAAGGATAATATATTGTTGTGCTTGATAACGGATACGACGGCGTTTGGTGCTAGACAAAGCAGGCTGGAAAGTTTGAGTTTGGAGATATATAATGATATCTCCATACCAAATATCGTCAGTACTGATAAGGAAAAGTGATTCTTCAGGTAACGAATCGACTGCTACATTTTCCGTGGCAGAGTGGGGAAAATCACAAATTAACTCAGCAAAAACTAAGGATTTCTTCGATGTGGCGCGATCAAATTCCAAGTCGAACTCCTGGAGAATGACAATCCACTTGGAGTACTTGCCCCCCAGCAATTGACAGGTCAATATATGTTGCATGGGGTTACAATGTGAAATCACTGTAGTTTTCCTGGAGAGAATGTAACGACGAAAACGTTGAACCGCTTGGACAGCAACCAAAGCCATATTTTCAACATGTTGGTACTTGATTTCAGTGGATGTGAGACTTCTACTCAAGTAATAAACAACATGTTCATCGTGTGCATCATCCTCTTGAACGAGAACCATGCCAATAGTATACTCGGACGTAGCTAGATAAAGAAAGTAATCCTGACTATAATCAGGAGGAAAAAGAAGTGGAGCTTTTGTGAGGGACAACTTCAAAGCTTCAAAAGCCTTGTTGAAAAATTTATCCCAGATAAACTCTGAACCTTTCTTTAGAAGATGTGTAAAACCACGAGTAATATCGGCGTAATTAGGGATGAAACAACGAAGGAAGTTTGCTTTCCCCTGCAAACTTTGTAACTAGCGCAGTGAAGAAGGAGGAAGGAGATTAAGAATCTCCTCAACCTTAATAGGATCTACCCGGATCCCTTGACGTGAAACAATGAATCCTAGGAGACGGCCAGACTCTATGAAAAAGACGCATTTATGAGGATTCAGGCGAATGCGATAGAACTGACAACGAACGAAAATTGCTCGGAGATGATTGGGGTGATCGACTCGGCGTAAAGAATGAGCTGGAAAATCGTCCAAATAAGGTTGAACAATATGCTTTATATCGTGAAACGCATAAGACATAGCACGTTGAAATGCTGCGCCTGCGTTCTTAAGACCGAAGGGAAGTTTTCTATAGGCGAAAGTACCCCAAGGACAGATAAAAGAAGTTTTATGTTGGTCCTTAGGAGCGATGTTAATTTGATTATAGCCGGAAAATCCATCCATAAGAGAAAAGATTTCACTGCCGGCACAGTCATCAACGATTTGGTCAACGAAAGGGGTTGGAAAGTTGTCTTTTGGACAGGATTTGTTAATATCCCGATAATCAACACAAACGCGTATACTACCACCTTTCTTATCAATCAGTACAGGGTTGGAAACCCACTCTGTCAGAGCCATGGGATAAATAAAACCGGCTTTGAGAAGTTTTTCAACTTCGAGTTTGATAGCTGCCACTTTACGTGGATGAACCGGAAAAAGGCATTGCTGGACTGGTTTAGCTCTGGGGTATGTCTTAATCTCATGCACCACAATGGCAGGGTCAATACCTGGCATCTCTTCGTAACTCCAGGCAAAGATGTCACGAAATTGTTTTAACAGAGACGTATAGGTGATGATTTCCTCTGAAGAACACGAAGCTCCAATATGAACATTTTCAACTATCCCAGGTTTAATTGATATATCAATGGGTATCGTGGGAGAAATATTTCTGAGGTTCCCTTCCGCAAACACATCACGTGTAGATCCAGGAACGGTTGATATAACAACAACGGTCGATGAAGTCGAGATCCGTTGGTAATTATCGAGGGTGTGTTGTTCCAGAAAGAGTATGGAACAATGATGCCCATCGTCCCAAGGGGTGTCCTCCATGACGGACATGATCATCTCCTCAGTGGGAAAGATGACACGAAAAGGATCAGGAGACAACTCATCAAGAGAAGGTGTAGAAAGGGTTGTCGATTGAATGGCTTGATAAGTAGACTCAACTAGACTTAACAGCATAACGTCGCCGAAACGAGGATGATCTCCGGGATCAAGGACTATCCAAGGGTCATAAGACACAGGAAGTTCATGAGGTACAACAGAGATCATATTAATAGAAGCAACTGACGGGCATGGAATATCTGGTGGTGGAGGTATTGGGAAAGTACCCATTAACGAAGAGTCTTTTAAAAGACTGACACCAACATTCTCGTAACTCGGTGGGGTTTTAGCTATAAACGACACATTGCCAGTGTGAGTATCGAAATTAAAGAAGGCAAGTTGATCAACCGTAACAACTTTTCCTTGGTGAGAAAATTGTACGACACGGAAAAGTGTTGACACAATAGCGCGCATAGAATCTATCCAGCTCTGACCAAGAAGAAGATTATAATCCAGGGGATCATCAAAAACTTCCACTTCAACTTGGACGGTCTTACCTTCTAGGGTAATAAGCAATGACGGAAGAACACCGTAAGGATTAAAACCAGAGCCATTGAAGGCTTTCAAAGTATTTTGTGATTTGTTCAATGGAGGAGAGCCAATAGCTTTCCAACAATCAAAATACATTACACACGTAGAGGCACCCTCATCAATAACAGTTCGACAAATTTTCTTGTCGGAAACAACAACTTGTATTTGAAACGCAAGTTGTGGGGGTAACCTTGGAATATGGTCTTCCAAGTCAAAGACTATTAAATTTGTATATGTTGGATCAATTCCACCTATGGCTTTCAACAGAGCCCTTCATTGTGCAGGACAAGACTGAAGGACTTCAAGGGCAGACATCGCTGAAGGTGCTTGGGCCAGATCTTCGACAATGCTATAGTTATGGGCCGCACAAGCATGAGGATTGAATGCCGATTTCTTAACGACACCTTTTGGGGGTGGTCGAATAACTGTATCGAGACTCGGTCGTTCGAGATGAAGAGGACCGTTCGTAGGTGGATTCGGCGGAGAGGGTTGTACCAAATCGAGAGGTAAATCGTCAAACTTCTCCTTAGATGGAGTATAGTCTTTAGCTCTAGTGGTAAGTGCAACGTTGTCTTTCTTTGAATCACTGGTGCACATCAAAACATATGAAGTCGTAGACGTAGAGGGTTGATCATGGATGACCAACGAAGCCTGTTGTTGAGACGGGAAGGGTTGAGACAAGACGGCCAGCGTAGACGGTTTCGACGTTCCTTGAAGGAACTTAGTTACCTCAGCACGTCTCAGACAATCCTTCATGTAGTGATCGTCACCACAGATAAGGCAAGGGTAGCGTGGTTTGCTCTTATCCCGGTCTTCAACAGGAGGGTTTTTAGTTTGCTCATTTTGATTATTATTTTTACTCTCCTTATTCTTGCCTCTTCCTTTCTTTGATTTATTTTTACCGGTGGGTGTAGACTGAACCGCATTCACTTCAGAAGTTTTACTGGTGGAAGGGGCAGGAGACGGAGCATTTTGAACATTAGAAGAATTAGATTTAGGGGTTGTACTTGAAACAGAATGTGAGTGGGTATGAGTAGTACCAATCACACCATCAGCTGCATGCGAGGCAGCTGGAGAAGTTGAAGTGTTGGAAGCACCAGGACGAGGTAGTTCAGGGAGAAAATCGTAAAGTGTTCCCATTTGCGAATAAATGATATCAAGATACTGAGCGTGACTTATAGCCTACTCCTATGTAACAACACCACCGATAGAAATGTCTTTTCCAATTTCATTCACGAAAGATTTTGTAAACCATTCTGCCAGTAACTGATCAGGGAGTTCAAGCTTGATGAGACGTCGTCTCCTTCGCCACTCATGAATATGATATGATATATGAGTGCCTTTGGTTTGTTTGAAAGAAGTCAAGATCTCAGTCCTAGTATCATAATGGATCGGTAACTAGTAATGTGTGAGAAAATCCATAGCTAGGGTGTTGAAATCAGAAAAGAAACCTCGTGGCAATTCAATATACCACTTTGCAGCCGAACCGATAAGGGTTTGTTGAAAAAGACCTAGACGAATGGAGTCACCCATCAACAAATTGGACGAACACCATAAATGAAAAGTCATGACATGATTATTTGGGTCCTCTCCCTCCTTGCCATCGAATTTCGGAATATCCGATGGGAGCTTAGCAGGAATAGCAGGCCATTGGGGAGAGTGACAAATAGGATCATTTAGAATCCTAGACAAATCTGGCAAATCCAAGGTAGCAAGAAAAGGTAATTGTCAGTTTAGTTGCGGGTATTGATGGCTCTGGGGTGGAAGCCCTGTCGGCAAACCAATAGGAGTGTAAGCAGACTGTCTGTAGAGGGAAGACCCTGGCTGAGTCTATGGTGGCCGGATAGGATAGTAGACCCAAGGATTGTAACCTTTAGTTTGAGTAGGGACCTGGGGTTGAGTAGTTTGTCCTTGACCCCAAATAGGATTAGTTACACCTGGATAGGGTTGGCCTACAGTAGGGACAGTTGGCTGCCCCCCAGTATTTTGAGGAAATTTTTGTAGAAGTTGATTCCAATACTGGGCCAATTCAGGAGGTATATTTTGCCCAAAAGGTGAAGTTGGTCCCCCTATCGTAGGTATAGTTCCCCCCAGAAGTTGTGTACCAACCGTAGGTTGTGTAGTAACTGTGTTTAGTCCAGGAAAAGGAAAAGGAACCGTACTACCCTGTCCACCCACAGGAATCTGCAAGTCGGGTGCAACAGTTGGGATAGTGTTACTAGAATTAGGATTACCAGAAGGAAACTGAGGGAGTGTCTAGATAAAACCAGGAATGGGATGCCCAGAAAAAGGAGGACCACCCGGAGAACCGGCTGGGGTTTGCAGAGGTGTTGGATTGGAAGCATTCAACAAAGCGTTCAACGCATGGTAACTAGGGGGTAAATTCGGGTTGACCTAAGGTATTCGCTAGGTAATGATAGGATCAAGAGTAGTTGCAGGAATTTCAGTTTGGACACTCATAGTATTCGCGAGATGAGCCATCTCGGGAGGGAGAACAAAGTGATAAGTGGTAGTCTCTGGTGTAGTTTCTGGCTCAGAAGACACATGAGGGTTGATTTGGTAGACGGTAGGTGACTCAGTACCAAAAAGGACACGTCGAAAATCACCCGACCAAAAAGGATCTTGGCCTACTACACCATGAGAAGGCTCAATGGTCGATTCAGAAGATGTAACAATGCCTTCTTCAGGAGGATTTAATCGCACAAAAAGTCGTTCACCACGGTGAATGCGATAGTCTTCTCTAGTATTGGTAATTCGAAAATCTTCTATAGAATCAGTACGTTCTACCTGTGGTGGTGGTGTAGAAATGTCTTGGACTTCAGTCTGATGAGGGGAACCTTCAGGGGTACCCTCAGGTGTCGCTGTAGTCAAGGGTTGTGAAACATCTGGATGTTCCGGAGATAAACCTTGCATTCTACGTGAACGTCGTGGGGGAGCAATTGTAAATGAATGACAAGATCCGCTGAGAAAATCCTATGGTCAACTTCGAGAAACAAACAACACACACTAGTAAATAAAATCTAGGAAGCAATCACCAAGTAAACAATACCTTCTAATTTCAAAGCCACTATGTTAGAAAAACAGGACCGCGGAGCAATAAAATAAAACAAATGTAGAAACAAAAAACACCGAAGACACACAATACAAGAGAGACATAGATTTACGTGGTTCACCCAGTGTGGGCTACGTCCACCAGAGAAATTGCCAGGTCCTTCCTTTATTATTATCCAGCAAATGAAGGGATACAACCTACAACAAAACCCACTGTAACTTCCTCTTCTTTCTCTCACAGTCTCCTCTCTCAGAATACAATATTCACTCTCATACATAGCCGCAATACATTTCCCTCATAAAAGATGGTTGCCTTCTAGGGGTAAAAACCCTAACATAATCTCTACCGTTAGATCTGCGACCTTATAATGAATGGTCCATATTTACAATGAAATTACAATATACTTTTATAAGGCAATTTTTGCTTCGGGGGCTTCGCCCTCGAACCCCCGCTGGAGGCCCGCTTGCCCCCAGACCCCCCGGACCCCGCAGAGGGGGTACCCCCTCTCTGCACTCCCCCACGTGGAAGAGTGTACATACTTCTGGGGTGTAAATACTTCATGGGGTATAGACATGACTAAAAGCAAAGGACCTCTACATCAGGAAGATAATCAGGCTCCACAACCAACAATATCCCACTTGGAGACTGATCTCAACAACTCCACTGCTGCTGTATATGTTGGACTTTGAACCTTCTTGGACCTGGAAAATTTCTCATCTTCATCTTCAATATTGAAGACCAATTGAAACTGAGCAAGAACTCAGTTTCTCCCTGGTTACTCCCTTTGTTAACATGTCTGCAGGATTCTGGCTAGTGTGTATCTTTTCCAGCTTCAATTGTCCATCTTCCAAGGCGGATCGTATGAAGTGGTACC
>ML798043.1:99923-112104 GCA_009831015.1 Picea engelmannii | reverse complement strand
ACACAATACAAGAGAGACACAGATTTACGTGGTTCACCCAGTGTGGGCTATGTCCACTAGAGAAATTGCCAGGTCCTTCCTTTATTATTATCCAACAAATGAAGGGATACAACCTACAGCAAAACCCGTTGTAACTTCCTCTTGTTTCTCTCACAGTCTCCTCTCTCAGAATACAATATTCACTCTCATACATAGCCGCAATACATTTCCCTCATAAAAGAGGGTTTCCTTCTAGGGAAAAAAACCCTAACATAATCTCTACCGTTAGATCTGTGACCTTATAATGAACGGTCCATATTTACAATGAAATTACAATATACTTTTGTAAGGCAATTTTTGCTTTGGGGGCTTCGCCCCCGAACCCCCGCTGGGGGCCCGCTTGCCCCTAGACCCCCCAGCCGGGGGGATGGACCCCGTAGAGGGGGTACCCCCCCTCTGCACTCCCCCGCATGGAAGAGTGTACATACTTCTGGGGTGTAAATACTTCATGGGGTATAGACACGGTTGAAAGCAAAGGACCTCTGCATCAGGAAGATAATCAAGCTCCACAACCAACACACTAGTAGGTGATGAAATCCAATGTCGCAACAACGAGACGAGAAGGGGCGGGGCTAAGGTGGAAAATTTATGTTGACAACCTGCTTAACAGACTTGCACCCTGGTGCAAGCTCCCACACATAATCATGGGTATACCCTCCAAGGAGCCTGAGTGAGTTTGATCAACGTCAATTCCAGGTACCGTGAAGACTTTCCCCTCCACAGTCACCTTGGGTAAGAACCTAGAGAGATAGGCAACTAAAGCCACCACCAACAACAGTAAAGCCTGGGGGAACAGTCGTCAGTCCGATCCACACACAAGGGTAGGGTATCTAGCCCGAAATCAACTCAAAAGGCTTCCACTCATCATTGTGGGTATACCTCGGAGTGATCCCCATAATACGTGCAATCTCTACACTGATGTCAACAAAGCAGGGTTAGTAACTCTGCCAACACCAATGTGACCTAGTGCTTGAACCTTGTGTTAGAAGGGCTTTCCAGGACAATATGCTGCAAATGGAATTTAACACTCCCTAACTCAAGATGTTATTGTTTGTTTTGAGCTTTTGGAGAGTGTATCTCTCTTCCTACTCCAAAGCGCTAGCCTAGCTAAATGTTGGTGTATAAGAGCCCTAGAAAAGAGTTTACTAGATAAATTTTAAGATTACGCAATGTTTTTAAGAGCTGTTGTTTACTCAAAGGTAACGGAAGTGAAACTCATGTTGTATGACTCTGACCCCAATAATGCAAGGATAATAATGAAATATGATTCTTTTCATTCCAAGAATCCTAGTTATGGGAGAGAGAGAAAATTTTCCAAATCAACTCAATACTACCATGCAATGCACAATTTCCTTTCAAATGTCAATGCAAACAATCATATATCAAAGGACAATCTCTAGGTGTCTTTTCAACTACTCCAACAAACTCTAAAATTTGATTTTCCAATGTTTTCTAAAAGACAAAAACAAAGTTTTTTGAAAGAAAAGATTATTGTTCACTTTCCAAAAAGAATTCTCACTGTATCAATGAGAAGTCATAAAATCAAATCACAAAGAATCAAGCAATAACAACCCAATCAACTCTTTCAATGAAAGCAAAAACGAAGAGCAACCCAATGAGGCTTCTCAATGCAAACGAAAATGTTCTGTCGAACCAACAAGCAAATGAGAAAAACACTTAACTCTCAACCAATCACTGGCTCTCAGTCAATCAGACACACTCAACTCCAGAAGTCAGAGAGAATGAATTTTCTAATAAGAACTAAGAAATGAAAGTCAAGCTACAAGAGGCAAGAAAAACCTTGAAACCCTAAAATAGTTCAAGCATGCAAACTAAAGCAAGAGATGTATCAATCAATGATCCAATAAGCCCATCAGAGGTGAATCAACTAATCTGAGCAATCAAAACTCAAATTCAAAATTTTCAAAAATCTTGGTCGCAGGCAAGCAGTGTAACATAGTGCGAGAAGATAGGATTCTCGCAGGCTACCTTGTAGCAAGGTGCAAGGTGTTGCACTTGAACCTATGTGTAGGGTGCAAACCTGACCAGTTCTCGCAGTGTGTAGTGAAACGCAGTGTGAGAAGTCCTGAAGATGACAAAAATTTTTAAAATGAAAGCAAAATTGACAAAGGCTTATAGACCCAAAAGGTCTCTCAGGATATCTTGAGGACTCAGAGACTGACAAAACAAGAGAAAAATGAAACTAGAGCAAATGGCTACAGAAAATACAAAAAAACACCAAAAAATGGGATTGATCCCCAGTGGAGTCGCCAATTTTGTTTCAGGATTAATCCGTAAGTGCGGACACAAACCGATCTCCCTAGATCCACCTGGATCTAGAACAAAGCAGGATAGAATAATACTCTTTCCCTAGATTAATACTATTGAATTGACTAGGAGGCAAGGATCATGTACATACCTTATGAATGCTTCCTTAGGTCTCTGTTGTCCAACTTCACTCCAATTCTCTTGCACCATTAAGATCACAACAATGCAAACCAATCGAAGTGAAGACGATTCAATATGTTCAATAGCTAATCTATACATATGATCAAGGAGTTATGCAATAAAGTGACATTAGCTTTATGGGAAAGGGACATATTACTGTATTAAATTGATAGAAAGTAAGACTTACAACCTGAGCCTTGATGTTTTAGATCTCCTTTCGATGGCTCCTAGCTCTGACACACACACTTGCTCATGCATGAAGAAGATCAACCACTTTTGATAACCTTGCTGGTGTTCCTAGCTACTGTAGCATCAGTCCTTCATACAATCTTGCACTAATTCTCCAATAATTCTCTTGTTAGTTTGCTTCTAACCTTTTCCATGAGAAATCCCCTCAATATATAGGAGAGAATAGATTAGTCACTTGGATAGGAATGATCCCAAGATATCAGGAAAACCAGTACTTAGATAACCATTTGAAAACCAACTCACCCTTCTAGAAGATTCCTTTCTAGAAGGTTCGAAAATTTATCTTTTTCCTTCCTTTAGAAGATGTTCGCACCCTGATAGTTAGGTACAGTGCGAACCCCTCGCACTCCAACTTAATGCAGCCTGCGAGAATCATGCATTCTCGCAGGCAAATATATAGGTAGCCTGCGAACCTCCCTTAAAAATATGATTTCTGGAAGCACACAAAGGTAACTTCTCTCAGGAAAAGTGTTCTAGTTAAGAGCCTGATTTCTCCATCTTTATTGCATCATCATGACGACCAAAATTGTGGATAACACCCACTCCTGCACAAAGAGGAGTGCCTGCTGACTCGAACTTGTTAGCCTTCTCCTTAGATCCTCTCTTGTTCCCCACTCCCATTCGAGGCTCATTCTCAGCAGTCCCTTCGCGAACTCCTTCGCCTCCAAGATCTCCTCCACCTAATATTCCTATGGCTGGTGCTAATCCCCCTATGACTAGAATGGAGGTCATTATAGCCGCTAGGTATGCTCCCCTTGTGCTACCACAACCTCTCAACGCCCTCCCAGTAGATGGTTACCTCAAACAACTGCCCAGGTTTACAGGTGAGGGGGACATAACTGCAGAAGAGAACCTAGAAGCCTTTTACAGTTTCACAGATGATAATAACATCATGCACGCAGACATATGGATGAGAATTTTCGTCCATAGCCTCCAAGGAGAGGCTAGAAAATGGTTTAAGGCCCTACCTCCTGGATCTATTGATGGGATCGAAGCTTTAGATAATTCCTTTTTAAGATAGTGGGGAGATAAGAAGGAATTCATGTATTACATGACAGAGTTTGGGTCTTTGAAGAAAAAGGAAGGAGAGTCCATCTCCAATTTCTCCAAGAGATTTAATAAAATGTATAACAAAATCCCTGCTGAGATAAAACCCTCTGAAGCCTCTATAGAGATTACTTATGCTAGCGCCTTTGATCCTGATTTCTACCTCTTGTTGAGAGAAAGAAGAGCCACTACTCTGGCTCAGATGCAGGATGCAGCCGTGGAAGTAGAGTCTAATATATTGGTTGTTGACCACCTCAGGCATGCTACTAGTAGGAACATATCCAGGCAGAGGCCTGAAGCTGCCTCATCCAGTTCATCTCCCCTGCCCCTTCAGGCAGATGAGACAGCTAGAACGCTAAAATCGCTTGCTGCCAAGATAGAAAGGTTAGAATTAGAGGGGAAGCCCATGTACAGAAATCCCCAGAATGTTGATAATAGAGGTTTCAGACGACCTGATAATCATGGGCCACGGGCCTTCCCGAGGGAACAAAGATAGAGAAGACCAGAGAATTCAGGCCCCTTTTCAGAACAACTTGGTGGCCGATGAGGAAGAAAGAGAAACAGATGAGCTTGACCCTGAAATCCACTGCTTAGAGGATGCTCCTCCTTTTCCTCATCTCACTCAAACAGCTTACGAGGAGTCTCTCATGGATAGTCAGCTAAATGAATTGAGTAAGGGAGACAAGGTTAGCATCGGCCAAAGAAGGTATAACCTGAGGTTCGATAGAAAGACAACAGCACCTGATATTCCTGAGCGGCCCACTAGAGAAGAAAGGCCTGCTAACGCAGCAGCAAATGGTCACAGAGGTAAGAAGGTTCCACCCCTTTCTCCCATTGTCCACAATCATGTCCCAGAAATAAGAGAAATTCCAAAGATTACATCTTCTTTTAATTTCGAGCATGAGATTCAAAAGATCAGAATCCCCGTACCCCTCACCGAGCTAATTAAACATGACGAATTTAAAAAATACTTCTCTGATCTTTTACAGTCTGAAGCCTCATCCCGTCCCGCAGACTCCATAAACCTCCAAGATGAAAAGCCCGTGGTTATCCTAGGTCCCATGGTAGAAGACAGAGATGATTCATCCCCTCCCTTCTACACCTCCCTGAACATACATGATAAAGTGCTGCACAATTGCTTGATGGATTCAGGGGCTTCTCACAACCTCATGCCCAAAACTGTCATGGAAGAGTTAGGAATAGAAGTCACCCAAGCCTATCATGACCTCTATTCCTTTGACTCCGGGAGAGTTCAGTGCCTTGGAGTTATTAAAGACCTGGTCGTTACCTTGCTCCAACTGCCCATGAAGAGTGTGGTCATGGATATTGTAGTAGCTGATGTTCCCCCCAAGTTCAGTATGCTATTATCAAGATCTTGGATAAAAATACTGGGGGGAACCTTGCAGATGGACCTCACATATGCTACTATCCCAGTGTTTGGAGGAGAGCATAGAAGACTATACAGGGAAGCCCAATTGGCCTATATAATCAGTGACGAGGCCGACCCTACCAATCATCCCATTTTCGTCTTAGACACCGATTTAGGTTCCAGTGTTCGTCAACTCACCTAGAATCCCGAACCTCCTCTTAGAATTAGAAAGCAACCCACCATTTCCCCTAATCTTCCTCCCTCCATCACCCCCGTCTAGAAAATGTTCTTTGACGGAGCCTGTTCCCGAGAAGGCGCTTGAGCTGGAGTGGTTTTTGTGTCACCTGCTCAGGAGACCATATCCTTGTCATATAAACTAGAATTTGACGCTACCAACAATGTGGCAGAGTATGAAGCTCTTGTCCTAGGATTAAGAGCCGCAAGGGAAATGGGAATTCAGGAGGTAACATTGTTCAGAGATGTCGAGTTGGTAGTCCAGCAGGTCAGAAGCACTTATTAGGCTACGCACCCTTGACTCAGGAGTTATAGAAATGAGGTATGGGACCTAATTGACAGTTTCTTCTCAGCGTTCAACATTTCTTTCATCCCAAGAGAAGAAAACATAGTGGCAGATTCCTTGGCTACATCAACAAGAATTTTCAAGGTACCCTCGCCGCCAAAACTGAGGTACGATGTAGAAGCAAAATACAGGCCCTCCATACCCGACAATGTCAAGCATTGGAAGGTGTTTGAGGATGATCTTGAGATCAAGAAGTTCTTGGAGACCGTCGAAGAATTTTCAGAGATGCATATCGACCAAGATTCTGTCTCTAAAGCAAAGCTTGATGGGGGTAATTTTCTAAATAAGATTGCAGAGCGTGACATTGTACAGCTTCCCAGCAATCATATCCCAAGGGGACTAGTTCCTTTGGAAAGGCTCTTTGATAGAAATGATGTATCATTAAAGGGAAAAATCTCAGAGGATGACACTGGTACTATTCAGTGCAACATTGGGATCGAGAATGAGCCCAAGTTTGTCAAATTGTCAAGAAGTTTGACAAAGGAGCAAAGGTCCAAATACATTGGAATTTTGAAGGAATTTGCTAATGTGTTTGCCTGGACCTACGAAGACCTCAAAACCTATGACACCTCTATCATCGAACATAAAATTCCATTAAAGGAGGAGGCGAAGCCATTCAGGAAGAAGCTGAGACAGATCAATCCCATGCTGCTACCTATCATGGAGAGGGAAGTGAAGAAGCTGCTTCATGCTCAGATCATAGTACCACTGAGATATTCAGAGTGGGTGGCCAACTTGGTTCCAGTGAGGAAAAATAATGGAGAGATCTGACTCTGTGTAGACTTCAGAAACCTAAACAGGAGCTCACGAAAGGATAACTACCCCTTGCCAAAGATGGAACATATACTGCAGAGGGTGACAGGAGCTTCCAGAATGTCCATGATTGATGGTTTCTCTGGCTACAATTAGGTCTCTATTCTGCCTGAAGAAAGGGAAAAGACAACATTCACCACCCCATGGGGCACATTCATGTATGCCAAGATGCCATTTGGACTTATGAATGCAGGGGCGACATTCCAACGTGCCATGGACATAGCTTTCGTTGGGGAAAAGGATAAATTCTTGGTCGTTTATCTCGATGACATCACATTGTTTTCAAAATCTGATAAAGAGCATTGTTGTCATCTTAGGAAAGTTTTCCTGAAATGCAGAAAGTTTGGCATTTCAGTAAACCCCAAGAAGTCTCTATTCGCCATGAAGGAAGGAAAGCTACTAGGCCACATAGTATCAGCAGAAGGAGTCAGGATTGACCCCAGCAGAGTTGAGGCGATACAAGCCTTATCAATCCCAAGGTCAAAGAAGGAGGTCCAATCTTTCCTCGGTAAAATTAATTTTCTGGGGAGGTTTGTGCCTAACTTTGCCGAGGGGGTAAAGCTTATAACAACCATGTTAAAGAAAGAGAATGAAGTAAGGTGGACCCCTCAATCGCGACATTCCTTTGAGAAAATCAAGAAGGCCCTGACTGAAGCTCCTGTGCTTATCAGTCCTGACTACTCAAAGGATTTTCTTATTTTCTCCTTTGCCTCACCTGACACGGTGGCTGCTGTTCTATTACAGACAAATGACAGTGGGTTAGAGCAGCCTATTGCTTATTTCATTCGAGCCTTGAGAGATGCCAAAGTCAAGTATGACACTATGGAGAAGCAGGCTTATGCTCTAGTAAAATCTCTCAAAGCTTTTAGAACCTACATCCTGTAGTCAAAAATCATCGCCTATGTCTCCTCGGTTGTTGTTAAAGACATTCTTATTCATCCTGACATAGATGGGAGAAGGAGTAAATGGATAGCCAAAATCCTAGAGTTTGACCTGGAGATAAGGCCCACCAAATTGATCAAAGGGAAAGGTTTAGCCAAGCTGTTGGCTGAAGCGAACTGCCAAGCTCTGGGGATAAGTTTCATCAACGAATGCTCAGGTATTCAGCAGGATCAATTGTCTGACATCCACCATCAAAGAGAACCCCCATTAGCTCAATGTCCTTGGTATAAGGATGTCATATACTTTTTGTAGGAGCTGCGGCCTCCAGACGACCTGCAAAAAAGCAAAGCAAGAGCTCTGAAGCTCAAAGTAGTCAGATACTGCCTGATCGATCAAGTGTTATATTGGAAAGACCCCCCGGGGGTGCTTTTAAAATGCATGAGTCCACCAGAGGCCGAGATGATCGTGGCTGAATTTCACGGCGACCTGTGTGGAGGGCACCATTTTTGGAAAGCCACAGCCCACAAAATCCTCAGGGCTGGATACTACTAGCCTACTGTGTTCACTGATGTCTGCAAAAGGGTCAGAGCCTGCATCAATTGTCAAAAATTTGCAGGGAAGTATCAGCTCAGGTCTCTGCCGTTAAAACTGGTGGTGGTTTCAGGGCCTTTCCAGCAGTGGGGCCTAGATTTCATTGGAGAAATTCACCCTGCCTCTAGTGGGTAGCACAGGTGGATCCTGACCGCTACAGATTTCTTTACCAAGTGGATTGAAGCTATCCCCACTAGGAGTTCTTCCCACAAGGTAATCATTGGATTCCTGGAGGACCTCATCACAAGGTTCGGCTGCCCAAATAAGATTGTCACTGATAATGCAGCCGCTTTCGGATCTGAACCACTAGCCAAGTTCTGTAAATAGTTTGGGATCAAATTGATTCACTCCACCCCGTATTATCCATAGGGCAACGGTTTAGCAGAGTCCTCCAACAAAATTCTAATAAGGATCATCAAAAGGTTGTTGGAAGACAACAAAAGGGCTTGGAATTCGAAGCTTAAATTTTCTCTATGGGTTGATCGGGTGACCACCAAGAGATTTATAGGTCTCTCCCCCTTCTAATTAGTCTACGGGGCTGAAGCCATTTTCCCTTCTCAGTTGGCCATTCCCGTAGCAAAATTCTTCCAGGATTATCAAGAGGAGCCTAGTGACATGATCAGAAGGATTCATCAGCTAGGGAGCAGACAGTGGACCGGACTCAGGACCATCAGCAAAAGATCAAGCAGGTCTTCGATAAGAAGGCCAAAAAGGATTTGTTCCAGATAGGAGACCTGGTGATGAAATGGGATGCTCCTAAACAAGACAAGGGCAAACACAACAATTTTGAAGCCTTGTGGATTAAGCCTTTTAGAATCTTTGAGACCTTCTCAAATAACACGTACAGGTTGCAAGGTTTGGAAGGTCAAGAAATTTTCAGCAGCCCAGTGAATGGGCATTTCCTGAAGAAATGTTTTGTTTGAGTCTCAAATGGCTCTTTTGTTTGTAAATATTGTCCTTTTTGTTTCTTAGTTCATTTTCATTTTTATTTTTGTGGCCTAATAATGACTCCATAGCCCAACAGAAAGGCGACTGGAACTGCAGAAGGAGTTCTTAGAGCATCAAAGGGACGGTTATATCCCCCATGGAGCCTAATGTTAGTAACATTTCTTGTCTTCGGTATCGGGCCCCAAAGGTACACAGGTCTGCTTGATTGTGCGATAAGTGTCTAAGCACAACACGGCAGAAGTCAAGCGAGCGAGCAAAGTGTCGTCGGCATCATCCAAAATCAGCGATCTCGCGAACTCGGGAGTTCACAGGATGAGAGCCCAAACATTTGGTATCCCAAGTCGTGAGGACACGAGAAGCAAGAAGGTGAATAGCCGTTGGATCTGGATCGAGGAGAGCCGTTGGATCTGCACGTGGGATCGCGTATCGGGTCCTCGCAAGAAAAGGCTCGAGAACTTGAGCGTGGGGATCGCGATGTTGCGAGGAGCGATATCCCGACAGCTGGAGGTAGTGGAGGCCATAGCAGAGCCGGCAGGTGGAATACAGGTGGCACGAAACCTCGAGATCTCGTTGCGAGAAGTCCCGGAGTTTTGGTATTAGGATTCGCGAGTTGCGAAGCGCCGAAGGCATCCCGGACTTGGGCCCACATTCTTGTCGAGGTGATCGAAACCGTCCAACAAAAGAGGACACCTAGCGCATGATTAGGCTTCCCGCCTTCTCGCCCATCGCGATGTCGAAGATCAAGAAACAACTCCCTCATATCCCGATGCGCGAGGTGACGAGAGCGTCCAGGACCTGGGGTCCACAGCAGCATCGAGTGAACTCAGAACCGTCGGATTTGAAGGATGCATGGCACCTGATCGAGCTATCTCGGCATATCGCTTATCACAATTTCGAGTAGCAAGGAGCAGCCCCTACATACTCGTGAACGCCGAAAAGCGCCATGGGAATGAGCACATGGTTACAACCCGTGGGCACTTGGAAAAATGGCGGAGCTGCGTAAAGGAGGCTGAAGCGCCGAATTCAGTTATGGAGGGGATTGTCGCGGTCTCCAAACGCCACTAGATCCAATCTCCATACAATTTCTTGCCTAGAGTAAATGACAGTAGGAGCGGGTGGTTGAGACCTCCTTTCATTCATTAAGTGCGAAGTATGGAGGGCCTGGCGAATGGTCTGCTCGAGAGAGTCCTATGTACCCATTCTTCCAGGGAATCCATGCTGAGTTCTCGACCAGCCAGAGGAGGCCTGCACACGCTAGCTCAGAATTTACTAGCCCAGCTACTCATCCTGCAGGAGCCATGTGCAGTTAAGGAGGCGTCTGACAGAGAAATCCCGTCCGATTTTGGCTGAAAAGACACCAAGCTTCAGATGGTCACCCACGCCTTTGTGAGGCAATTTTCTCTAAGTATATAAACTCAGTTTTTGTAATTTGTAAAGCATCGATGGTTGAGCAGAGCTCTCGGTTGTAAAGTTTTAATGAAGCACTGTTATTCTATTCATGCATGAACTTTGGAGACTTCTTTCCTTATGAATGCCAGTTTCTTTCATGTCTTTGTTTACACTGTGTTAGAGCAGCTCGGAATTGGAGGATCCAGTTGAGCTGTAGCTATTATAGGATGATGTTATAATGGATCATTGTAATAGTTAAGGAGCCTCTAAATAGTTCTTGTGATTTCCCCAGCGCTGTGTGACTTGGAATTGGAGGATCCAGTCAAGTCCCCTCTCAGTTCCTTGAGACCCTGAACCAAGTGGATCTTGCATTCAGAGTCTTTCTTCTGCAAGCGACATAAATCCTGTTGCCCAAAGTCGTTTGTTCACCTTTCTCACTAAGTCTTCCACCTGTTCACCTTTAATCAACCCGCTGACTGAAGTTAGGATTCCAAACCTCTTTTGTTCTTTACGTACCAGACTCACTCCCTGAGTTAGAGTGATACCTCCTGGAGCCATTATCTCCATTTGATCACCCCTTTAAAACAAATCGTGACATTAAACTGATGGGCGTTGGGCTCTTCTCCTGCAAGCAATCCAGGAGTGACTTCTGACGCTAACAGATCCTCCCTAAGATCGAGCCTTGACCTCATATTCAAATCAAACCAACTCCAGAGATGAAGGGTATTTTTCCCTGATTTTCCTCAACAGCCCAAGATTTCCTCAAATAGGCCAGCGCTCCCCCAAATGTTGGAAATAATAGAACAACTGAGAGGGGGGGTGAATCAGTTGTTTATAAGCTTAAACAATTTTATGCTTTTTAAATACTTATTAAGATTTCTTCATGTGTCATCAACCAATGATACAACATATGGACAGTAAGAGTAAAGATCATCAGTCACACATAAAATACACACAGAGACATATTTTCATGAGGAAACCCATAAAGGGAGAAAACCTCTTCTTCTTCGAAATGATAGGTAGTCTTTTTCTGTTCTGTACATCATTTACAATTGAGCATCAACTCAATGTGAGGCTGCTACCTCTGTTTTACAAGCTGCAACTTGTTTGAGAGCTCCAACTCTCTGATTTCTCTAGCACCCACTAGAAGGAAGCACCAACTCCCTGAAAACTCCAGCACCAACTGGATGGAAGCACCAACTTCCAGTTACACAGGCTCCAACCTACATAACAGAGAACATTTGTTCTCCCTAGCACCACCCTGCCACCCTAGTTTCTCTGGCCGCAACCAGATGGAAGCTCCAACTTCCTGTGTTCAAGCACCCACTTGAACTTCTGAGGACAACAGTCCTCTCGAGCACCTCCCTACCTCCCTTAAATATAAATGGTTAAATACACATTCAACTTTATAGATAAATCAGTTCTTGCCAGTCTTTCTTTGTTCTTTAATCCTGGTCTTCTGTTCATTGTTCTGCTACTCTTCTCTTATTCAACATGTCTTCTCTGTGTCATGTCTTCTGTCATTCTACTCTGCTTCTGTTCTATCCATCATGTTTCTCTTCTTCTGTTCTCGTTCTGCACAGTTCCTTCACTGTTTACTATTCCTCTGCTCATCTTCTTTTTCTTACTGTTTACACATTTTTCATTCAGAACGATCAATCCAATTCGGTCTACTTCATTTTATTTTATACACCTTTCTTTTACGATTCCACTTCCCCTTCCAATGGGAAATCCAACGACATCTGTCTTGGCAACTGAAACGCTAACCAATTCATCATTCTCAGTCGGTTTCGCTTAACGAATTTACAACTGAAGCGTTAATGTGT
>ML798043.1:36010-92834 GCA_009831015.1 Picea engelmannii | reverse complement strand
ACTGAAACGCTAACCAATTCATCATTCTCAGTCGGTTTCGCTTAACGAATTTACAACTGAAGCGTTAATGTGTGAGGGACAACAACAACCCTCCAATCAATGTTTGATCCAACGGTTCAGATCCCATCAGGATTTCACTCATCACGAATTCGGCATTCTCATTGTCGATATGCACTTGTACTCGGACCCCCGATTCTCCGATCCCCGATGTGCTCTTTTCCCGAACCTTAGCCCCTTCTGGCTACACAATGGTCCATGTGACCAGCTATCATGTGACCTCCACCATACCTCTTGTCAGAGTTTCGGGGTTTATAATGATAGGTGCATTCACCCCCTGGACTTGCAATATGCCGATTCCCGACATCCTCTTTACTCATTACACATGTCCTGCATTTAACTCCTAGGTGGCCCACGGCCTATACCTCTTATCGGGAAATCGTGTATCGCGATTTCGCGATGTCTGATGTTCAAATTTCTTGTCAATACCAAAACCCGAACCCCGAAACTCCGAACAGGGCTATGATCAACGGATCAGATTCATTCTTATCCAATGGTTGTGATCACTTCGCGAAATCGCATTTCGCGATTTCGGAGTTCTTGATGCATTTTGTTCTTGACATATCAAATCCCGATCCCCAAAACTCCGATGCCACCTATCCTCTGCGCTGTCATCACACATGATTCGACACGTATTAAACACTGCCACGTGTCACTCTGATTCATTACTTGTATGTTCCTGAAGTGTTGAATCTGTCTGACACTTGTCACTACCTGGTTGTGCCATGTGTCGCTTAGCTGACGTGGTCTGTTGACGTGGGTCGAGTCGATGTTGATCTGACGGTTCAGATTCCGTCGGGATTTCGCATATCGCGAAATCGGGGATTTCGTTGTAGAGTGAACTTTGCATTATGAAATCCCGATCCCCGAATTGTCGATGAGGCCTCCTGGCTGCCACGTGTCCATACAAATGAACGGTCCAGATCCCTGCTTGATTTAATGGCTACGATTAAATCGCAAAATCGCATCTCGCGATTTCATGGTTTTCATTGTCGAGTGAACAGGACATTTCAAAGTCCCGATCCCCGATTTGCTCCTTTGGGTTATCTCTCTCGCAAATTTTACAGATCTGACGGCCCTCGTTCTTTCGGGAAATTTGTATGAGATCCTACGGTCACTGGCTCTTCTTCCTTTTTACTCTGTAAGCTCTTGTTGCGCGCGTTTTCTTCAAGGCTGTTCCTCTTGAGCTTTTACTTCCAAATCCCCACGTGGTTTTATCCTTCTTATCCTTCTGTCTCTACTGTTGCCATTAATGACAACAACCATCACTGCATTCTATCCACTGAATTTTCCAACACCAAAAGGGTGCACAGAGCACTGCAACGCTCCCCCAAAGAAGAGTAAGGAGAGTTGGCACTCCTTGACAGTGGGTAGGGGATCATTTCCCTTCAAAAATCATTTTTAAGTGGTCTTTTCCATAGTAAAATATGTGTACTCTTTGTCAAATAATTTCTCCTTCTTAAACTAGTCTTTGAAGGTGTCTTAAGTGTCCCTGTTATGTCGTTAAAGACATGACATAGGAAAGATGATAGTATGTTGTTTGTGACACTTGCGACACTTATGCCTGAAATGTGACACTTGAGACACTTGTCGTGACGATAATAGGTCATCATTGAAGTGAGTAATTTTGATGTGTAACAGATTTCCCCCCAAAGTGCAAAGTTAAAAGATGAAAATTGATGACTGAAGCACTTTGTAGACTTTTTCCGAGCAAGGGTATGGACTCAGAGAACCTGGTAGAAGCTGGACAAAACCATCAAATAAATATTATGACATGTTTCAAACCCAAGGCAAGCATACCTATGCTTGAGTGATAAAGACTTTCAAAGGTATGGTCGCCATAAAATACACCGCGGATCCATAATTATATTGACACAAAGGTATAGCCACTGAAGATACAATGTGGATCTATACTCCCATGACCTGAACTGATCGTAGCCATGAAAAATACACAGTGGATCTACAATACGATGAGACTTAGCCACGAACAAAACAAAGTGGATCTATGTGACAGTATATGTGTCAATGTTTAAGAGAAACTCCATAGCAACCTAGGAAAAGTACATATTTGAGTGATGACTCAACCCAGGGTCTTCTTACCGATCCTGATGTAGTACGAATCTAACCATGTGAATAGATTTACTCATGTCGAACATGGCAGAAACCACTTGATTACCGGTCAATAAGGTAAACTGTTAACAAGTGTGAGGGAAATCACCATTGATGTCAATGATTCCCAAGGTACTCTAGTACATTCCAACGAATGTGAATAAATGAGATGAAGTTGAACATCCATGGAATCATCTGATCAGAGGTCAATGATGTAAAACTACTGTCTGATGCGAGGAGGCCTTCCATTGAGGCATGCAGGTCCCAAGGTAATAACTAGTTTCTAAGTTTAGTTCCCGAATAATGTGTTGAAGTCGACAGGAACAAACTCGTCGAAGGAGGGCCTTGATGTATCCCCCATCAATGACACGAAATTGACACAGAGATGTAAATTGGTGGATCAAATGAACATGGACTGACACGGGTATTGAATTTTTTTTTTGTGATGGTTGACTCTTGAGGCAGATACTTCCCTTGAACACTGAGGCATGACAATAGAAACATGACATGGACCAAAACACGATAATGCAGTGGATACTGTGACTTTCGTCAGGTGACCCAAAGGAGTAAGGAAACTCATAGGATTGGTTCAGTGCAGAGGTTCAACGGATTAAAATGTGTGCAAAGACAAAGTGTCGTGTTCAAGGGTGACTAGTGATGTTTTCAAAAACTGCTTGGCTTGCTTCCTTCAATTTTTTTCCCCATCCAGATAGACGAGTACCTCTTTTTAATTTAACGAGCTCGAGGAGGGTAACACATGCTTGATATAACTTACCTTCGGTAAGTCCCTCTTCCTTTGTTTAACAAACTGGAAGAAGTAAGGGTTCGGTCCCGTATGGGCCCTTCAATGTATGATTGTTTAATGAGTCCAGATAAGGTAAACTTAGTGGTTTTTCATATTTAGAGAGTCTGAAAATGACTTAAAGACAACTCCAGTGTTGTCCTTTTTCATAATGTTAGTCTCATGAGGCCGAAAAAGAGATAAATTATCACTCGAAATACGCCCTTTCTAACCTTTTAATGAGTGGGAAAGGAAGCAAGATCACTCGGCAACCTTTTCATGTTTAGAGAGTCTGAAAAGAGATTAAAGGAGACCCCAGGGGGTTCCTTTTTCGTGTATCCATGCGAGTCCAAAAAAGATAAAAAAGGTTACTCGGTGCGTTCTCGTGTTTTTTCGAGCGTGAGAACGAACGAAAGACCATGCTCGGTATTGGTTTCATTTTTACACAAGATTGAAACAAAATTAAACCTATGCTTGTAAATTCCCAACGTAATTTCCAAAGGTAGGGATACCCATGGATGGTTGGTACTCTTCCCCCAGTTTGAAAAGCTAGAGGCTTAACTCCAAAATGATAATCAAAGGCTGGAGACATGCTCCCTCAAGCTTCAATTCATTCCCCGACTTTGAGGTTGTCACAAATTTCTGTACTAGATGGAGAAAAAGGATAAGGGTGGATGAAATGAAGGTTCAAATACGATACCTAACAAAAGACTCAACTTGTTAGGAGAGGTGGTTGTTTCATTTTTTAATGAGATTGACACATGAAAAGAACTATGCTCAATGCTCCGGGTTCAATCCCCAGATTTTTGTTTCATTTTTTAACGAGCTTGCTACAGAGAGGAAAACTATCCTCGTGATGTCTGTTTCATTTTTTAACAAGCTTGATATAGAGAGGAAAACTATGCTTGTGACCTCTTCTTGATCATGGCTTCCACGAGGATAATGCCCTGGAAGGAACACATGTCAAGGGACAAACGTCGATCATGGCTTCCACGAGGATAATGCCCTGGAAGGAACACATGTCAAGGGACAAACGCCGATCATGGCTTCCAAGAGATCTTCACTAGATGGAAGAGAAGCACTCTGGAAGGAATACATGTTGACGACCTCGATAAGGGTAGGGAGATCTGCCTCTAATAGCCCTATCGAAGAGATCACCATGTCAACTACTGGATCTAAATCATCAGGATCTAAATCATGGGAGACAACCCCACATAATTAACATGTGGCGGGGGCGATATTGTCTGCATATAAGAACCATTTAGGGAGGTAATCCATTCAGGACCGATGAATGAAAGTTTATCAATGGTCACAATTCTTCCATCATGAGGGAAAGATATCACACGAAAGAGAGTGGACACAATAGCTTTCATGATATAGACATAATTCTGCCCAAGGAGTAAAGTTGAATCCAAGGGGTATTGGACTACCATGACATAAATAAAGATAGTTTTCCCTCCCAAAGTTACAGGAAACTAAGGAAGGGTCCATAAAGGTTGACCAGTTCTTCTGTTAAAAGATAACAGATTCTGCATAACCGACGCAAGCTGAGGACAACCCAAATCTTGCCAAGCAATAGAGGAAAAAATACTTACAGACACACCTTCATTTATCAGTGTCTGAGGAACGTCCCAACCACAAACATGTACTATAATCTAGAAAGGAATGCGAGGGGGAAGACGAGGTCCAGTTAGTGCACCCCAATAAAAAAGGATGGCCTCATTACTTGGAGGGGTTTCCACAAGAGAAGGAGGAATGCCCACCAACATGATAGATTATGTATCAACGAGAAAAACATGGGTAGTATCGGGGTTAATATTGAGAGGGAGAGTAGGATCGACCAATGTTGGGATCAGATCGACCACTTGGGTTGCATTCTTCGAGGGAATGGGGTCGACAACTGGAAAAGGATCGACCGCTTGTGTTTCACTCTCTAGTGGGAGAGTGGGACTGGCCGAGGATGGGATAAGATCAACCACTTGAGTTTCACTTTCTAATGGGAGAGTGGGATTGACTGAGGATGGGATCGGATTGACCACTTGGTAAAATGGTTCAACTAAGGACGTGACCAGATTAACTGCATGATCAACCGTATTTATCGACGAAGGGACCAGATTAATCATTCTATCAACTACAGGTGGGTCAAGAGTAATCTTGCGATAAGCAACTGGAAGTTGAGGCTGTGAAACAGTCATGTCTTCCAGTAATTTCGAGGCTTCATCCATATGAGGGCAAAGGTGAGTTAGATGACTCCCTTTGCATAAGATACATGGGAAATTGACTCTACTTTTCTTCTTGCTAATGGTATCTTGACTAGTTGACGGGAGGTCATCAACATGTTGTTCAGAGGTGGACGACATGGGTTGGCGAGGTTGTGTATACCATGTTTCTATAACTTTGGATAGACCAGGGAAATCCTTAAGAAGATGGCTACCCTTACAAATCCTACAAGGGTACTTGGGCTTACGGTTTGTTTGGGTGATCTTGGCATCATCAACACTCCCAACATGATTAATAGTAACTGGTTCCTTTCCAACATGTCTAGCAGTGGTTGGAAGTTTGGACCCTTGTTTATTTTTCTTCTTCTTATTCTTTTGTTTCTTCTTCTTATTATCCACCGAGTTACTAGCTTTAGAGATTTCACTCGGTGAAGAAGATGAAATGGAAGAAGACTGTGCAAGTGAAGAAGGCGAAGGATCAACATGAGGTTGATGCTCTTGGGAGGAAGTGCTTACAAACAAAGTACTAACGAAATTCGAGACTACCTGAGTGGAAAACAACCATACCGATAATCCAATTGTGAGACCTACAAGACTCAAAGTAGCAATGTGAGGAGGACCAATATTTCTGTAAGAAGGAAAAACAAAAGGTTCCCCTGGAGCAGGGGTTCCTTAATTGGTCATTTCGGGAACTGACGCCATAAAAATAAAAATCCAACCTAGATTTTGCTAGGGAGAACAAACAACACATGCTAAAAATTCTAGTAAGCAAGCAAGAAAACAAAACCTTCTCACAATGAGCACACTAGTTGGTGATGAATTCCAACGTCACGGGGACAAAGTAAGAACCGGATGAGATAGAGCGGGTGGAAAAGTTACATTGACGACCTGCCTAATGCACTTACGCCTTGGTGCAAGCTTCCACCCAGTAATTGTGGATTTATCCTCCAAGGAGCCTGAGTGAGTTTGGCCAATGTCAATTCCAGGTACCGTGACGAATTGCCCCTCCACACTCACCTTGTGTAAAGACCCTAAAGAGACAGGCCACTAAGGTTACCAACTACAACAATGATGCTTGGGGAAACAGTTGACAGTCTGATCCATGCACAAGGGCAGGGTATCTAGCCCAAAATCAACTTGAAAGGCTTCCACTCATCATTGTGGGTATACCTTCAAGCAACCCCCATAATACACACAATCTCTACACCAATACCAACAAAGCAGGGTGAGTAACTCTGCCAGTCTTAATTCGACCTCAGGTTTGACCCTTGTGTGAGAAGGGCTTCCCAGGACAAAATGTAGCAATTGGATTTTACCGCTCCCTAACAAAAGATCCTATGTTTGTTTGCAGCTTTGGAAAGTTATCTTTCACACCTATTCCAAAGCCCTACAACTAATCTAATGTAGTTTTTCTACCAGAAAATATAAAAATGTCTAATCAATTTTAGTTTATCGCTTGATTTTTAAGGTTGTTGTTACTCAAAAGGAAAACGGTGTGGACAATATGGTGTTTTGACCGACTTGAAAGTTATGAAAAGAGATGAATATGCAATATTTTCAATCAGGAGAGAGAGTCCTATGTAGATGTAGAAGACACAAAGCAAAAGGGATACAAGAAAAGCATGCACAAGGCAATGAGGTATGAAAGAAAACAAGTAAAAACTTGTTCTGAAAAACAAGAACACAATCAAGGATTCTACAACCAATAAAGCATTCAAGGAACACAATAAAATGCAGAGAAGAATCCAAGAAATGATAGGGAGAAAGAGAAACCACTCAAAATTGTCCCGACAAAACATGCAGCTTGAAAAGGAAATTTTACATTTCTGAAAAATGTTTCAAGATCCAATCAATAAAATAGGGAGTGATAAGCATAAAAAATAAACCTAAATAACTTCACAAACCAATCAAAAATTCTGGATAAATACTTGCACAAAATAGGCTGAGAAAATCTGAGGAGAAAAGGGAAAAAATCCTCCAAAAAGGAGACCAGCGCTCCCTATCTCAAGGGTACAGGGTGTTGCAGCACTCACTAAAGAATTTTAGGGGAGTTCTAGTGCTATGATATGACCTATAGGGGGGCGTTGATCCACCCATAAATTAAAAAAAAAAAGCCAAAAAAATTGCAAAAACTCACCCATAATGCATGAAAATTGGTGAAATTGCTAGTGAAGGTAGGAGAAGGTTAATGGATGATGAACAATCAAGAATTTCTCGGGAAAATGACCTCAAAGATCAAATGGAATAGTGCATATATCCTTGAAATCCTTACAACAACTTTCATACCATCATATAAAGGAGAAAGCAGTAAATCGAATCAAAACCTCAAAAGAAGAAGAGTGACTCGAAGTAAGGAAAAAATGTCAGAAGTCCAAACAAAGAATAATCAATTCTCAGAAATGAAGATGTTGGAGGCCAAAACAAGGACACACTGAGATGGTAATAACCCTGAGCAAATGAAATCAACAAAAAGTGGACTCAGAGATCAACTCCCTATAAGGTTTTTAACAGAAAAAGACCAACGCTTTGGTGTCAAGGGCACCAGAGAATTTAAATGCTCTATGGGAGCCTACAAGGGAGTGTCAGCACTCTAGTAGTAGAGGGAGGGGATCTCTAGCCTCTTGGAACTCAGAAAAATGCCCAGAAATTAAAAAAAAAACTCAAGAAAATCCAAAAAATCAATGTGTATGGGATGAATCCAAGAGCCAACAACACCTCTAAGAATCAGAAACACAACATGAATAAGATCCAAAGGTGAGAAAAGGTCAAAACAAGACCAGGGAAGGAAACCAAAACTGAAAGCTTCATCCCCAGTGGAGTTGCCAATTTATGTTATAGGGAAATTCCCCTGCAGACAGGTGAATCCCCTCTTGGGATATAGACTCCTAAGACCAAGACAGAAAGGTGCTAACATTGGTCACTGGCATCCTTTTAAACCTAGCTAAACTAATGTATAGAGAAGAGGAAGAATATGTACCTTTTTATGATGTTTTTCCTCGCACAGTCGGAGTTGAGCTTTGATCCCCAAGCTCTTCAACAAGTCCTACAATCGAATCAAAGACAAAACATGCTTCCTATTCTACTATGATTAGCTTCAAGCTATATCTATCCATTAAAGACAAGTTCATGTAGATAAACACAATCTTGAAAGAAACAGGCCAAACACATATGTATTAAAGAGAACTCAGTAAAGATACTTACAGACCTTTGATGATGCTACAACAACCTCTCCTAGCTCTCATTGTCCAACCCTTTGCTCAAATAATCCACAAACAAAATGACTATGCTTCACTGATTATCTCCCTTATGAGATCATAAGTTTGATGCCTTCAATGTCTCTCTTCCTTATGAGGTCATAAGTTAGGTATCTCTCAATTTCTCCATATTTGTTTTTACCATGAGAAGGCCTCCTTATATAGGCTTGGAGAGACCCAACCACCTTAGAGATTCTTGGGATAGGTCGAGGATATTTCTCCTTCAGTTGTGGATCCTCCCTAAGATTGAGCATTGACCTTAGTTTCAAATCAAACAAACTCCAGAGATGAAGGGGATTTTACCCTGATTTTCCTCAACAACCCAAGATTTCCTCAAACAGGCCAACGCTCCCCCAAAAGGGTGCAGAGAGTGCTGCAACACTCCCCCAAAGAAGAGTAAGGAGCATCGGCAGTCCCTAAAAGTGGGTAGGGGAGCGTTGCCCTTCAAAAATCATTTTTAAGTGGTCTTTTCCATGGTAAATGCTTTGTACTCTTTGTCAAATGATTTCTCCTTCTTAAACCAGTCTTTGAAGGTGTATTAAGTGTCCCTGTGATGTCATTAGAGACACAACATAGGAAATATGATAGTATGATGTTTTTGACACTTGTGACACTTATGGCTAAAATGCGACACTTGTCATGACGACAATAGGTCATCATTGAAGTGAGTAATTTTGATGTGTAACATGTATATTGTGGAAGAAGGAAGTATTGCTTTGTTCTTTGCAGGATTTATCTTGCACCAAGATCTTGGACATCAATATCAATGGTTGGAACAACAAGGACAACTGAATGAAAGGAGGTAGGTCATATATCCCATTCTCTCATCTTCTCTTATTATTCTGTTTATAGGCATATAGAAAAAATTTAACAGCAAAGTAGGGAACCATTTGTTACCTTCTTTCTTGTATCAAAGGAGTCTTCATCCAAGGGAAGTTTTTCTTATCCACATGGGAAAATTTTCGATAACAGAAACTAGTGAATCCACTGGTGATCACTCATTTTAATATTTCCTTAGTGTTTTATATCCCTTTCAATTTTTGTTTGTTGCTTGATCTTTTTGGATTATATGCATCTTATTTGAATTTTCCCATTCCCTCATCATTATTGGCAAGGTTAATGAGTCAATAACTTGACCCTTTCTCATATCTAGGTGGGTTTGTGTCTTTCCACCACTCTCAAGACTTCATCCCCCCCCCTATATGGGAATACATGGAAATAACATCATGATTATCTACCTCTCTCATTATCGCCCACTCTTAGTGCCTTGGGGAGCAATGAAACCTTGATCATCACCCTGTCTGTAGTGTTACAGGGGAAATAATATCCTGATTACCCCCCTCTCTTAGTGTCTTGGGGAGAGATTCAACCTTGATCATCGCCATGTCTACAATTTTACAGGGGAAATAATCCTCTCTTTGATTGGATTTTGAGCTTTCCTTGCCTCTTTTCTGTCATATTTTTGTCTCAGAACCTTATATTAGAGTCATTCATGCACGATTGTGGCTTTGACTGATTAAAGTTTAGTGATTATCATATTTTTGTTTCCTTTTTCCAGTTTCCATTTCCTATCAAATTGTGAAGTGTACATGATTGTCCAAAGTTAAATTGATCCTTTTTCCAAGTCTATGTCATCAATAGTTTGATCCTTATCAGTTGTAGGAATTCAATTTTTGGTCACCTTGATTATAAGGCTTTGTAGGTGTTTTACTTGTTTTATTTTGGATTCCTTTTCCATGGTTTGGGGATTGCATATGTTTCATCAATCCTTTTTGTTGAGTTTCTCGCCTTTTTCCTCTTGGGAAAACTTTTGATCCCTTGAGTGCACTCGTGAATTCTTTGGGCTTGTTGAAACTTTGCATTAATATTTGATCTTTACTAATTGAATTTTGGGTTTCAAAAAGTGGTTTTCCTTTACTTTACAGTTTTGGGTTCTTGTTTGAATGTGTTGGAGGCGTTCTTGCATTTGAATTCTTTCAGTTCTTGTCAACTTTTTGAGTGCATGTTTTGTTTGTGTGCTTTTTCTTCATGATCCTTTGCATCATCATTGAGTTATTTCATTTCATTTGAAAGTAAAGTAGAAAAAAAGAGTTGCATTTGTAGTTATTTCAATGCATTTGAAAAAAAAACAAAAGTAAATATTGCATTCTAGAGGGGCATGATCAAGCTCGCATTTTAGAGAGAAGTAAATTGCATTGGGCATAGGAATCTGTGAAAGAAAAAAACTCTCCTCTTTACCACAACTAACATTCATGGAAAATGAAATCTTTGCATTTCATTTTTGTGCATGATTTAGAGTCGATTCATAACACCATCTAGTCCACTTACGCTTACCCTTTTGAGTAACAAACAACCATTAAAAAAAATGAGGCACATAATCTAAAATCAGTTAGACTTTTTTATTTGATAGAAAACCAAAAAGTCTAGGATTTTAGGGCATTTATAGTAGGGTGGAGAGTTATCTCTTCAAGGCCACATGAACGAGACTATAAAATACTAGAGAGTGTAAAATCTAGTAGTAGTAATTAGCATTAGTTGGGAAAGCTCCTCTCACACAGGAGTCAAACACAAGGTCAATTGAATCGATCGATTGTGATTTCCCCTCTTCTATTCTCCTAGTGGGACTATCACAAGTTTAGGGCTTTGAAGAGTGGTAGATCCTCGAGGTGATGCCACTTCTTCCTAGTTTTGGGTCGCAAATTTGTGTCAAGCATTCCCACGCCCATTTCCTAGTCTTGACTGTTGACTATACCCCCCCAGCCATTCATTGTGAATTGGTAAACATAATAACCTATCATGGGATTCAACACATGTGACTACAAGGGGGATTCCTTCTGTAAGGAAGGTTCCTTGTGGTACATGCGACATAAATTCAGTCTTTGCTTCAATGAACTAGGAGGGTATTTTCCTGCGGTCTCTTACTTGCACCTTGGGGTATTTTTGCGTGAATTTTATTGTAGCTATTGTTCATTTATTTGTTGATGACCTCATCTCCCATATCCGGAAATCCTTACTTCCTTTCTCCCTATCATAAGGTATTTTTTTTTCTTTCTCATATCTTGTAGGGAGTTTGGTAGTGTGTGCTCTTTCCTGAGGTTTCCAATCAAGAGACCCCCTTTCATGGGGAACCTTATTATTTTCCTTGTTTTGGAAACATTGGTCCTCCCTACATTACTAAATTGACTCTTCCCGGTTTAATTGTTGGGTTATCGGTATGGTTGTTTTCCACTCCCATGGTCTCGAATGCCCCTGTTGTTTCCCAAGAAAGATTTCCACCTAAAGAACATCAACCTCATGTTGACCCTTTTCATTCTTCACCCATCGTGTATTCTTCCCTTTCTTCTTCCTCACCTGGTGAAATCCTTGATTCTAGTAACTAGGAGGTTAAGAAGAACAAGAAAAGGAAGAACAAGAAGAAGAAAAATAAGTAAGGGGCCAATCAACCATCCACTGCCATGAGTGTTGATAATGTTGGAAATCCTACCAACATAGTTCACAAGCCCAAATTCCCTTGCAGGATTTGTAAGGGTGACCACCTTCTTAACCATTGCCCTGGTATTCCCAAGGTATTAGAAGTGTGTTCCATGGTTTCTCAACAACCCATATCACTATTCACTGCAAGTCATGTTGGTGACAACCCATCAACTAGTGATCCTAAGGTTGGGGGAAAAAAGGGTAAATTCATGTTTCCTTGTCAGTTATGCGAGGAAATGCACCTCACTTTACTTTTCCCTCATATGGATGAAGCTTCAAAATTGTTGGAAGACATTGTTGTTTCTCATAAACCACCTCCAACTGCTTCCCATGAGTCCTCTCTGACCCAAATGTGGGTTGATGAAGTGGTCGGTCTGATTAAACCCTCAGTCGATCCCACTCTTCCCTTGGAGAGTGAAGTGGAACCACTCATGTTTTTATTCTCACTTCATATTCCTCCTAACAAGGGGGCATTTCACCCATTTAAATGTAACCCCCTCCAAGTACCGAGGTCATTTTCTTTGATTGGAATAGGCTGGAAGAGCCCCTCCTTCCTTCCTTCATGCCTTTCCAAATCATTGTGCAGGTTTGCAATAAGATCATATATTACATTATTGTTGACGAAGGGGATTATTTTATCATTCTATCCTCAACCACTTGGAAATATATGGTTTCCCCTCAGCTTGTTCTTGATTTGAAAATGAAAAGGCTTGAGTCTCTTAAAAATTGCAAGTGTAATTTGTATGTGTTTGGGAAATATGATCAAGTTGAAAAAACATAAAACTTAATGAGTTTTTATTTAAACATGAGCAACATAAAAATACATAACATCCATCAATAACAAGAACATTAACACAACAAAATGATAAAGGAGTTCACCCCTCTCTTGGGCTACATCTCTTGGTCCAGCTTCCAATGGATCATTTTCATTAATGCTCAAAGTGTCAAAATCAGTGCTTTACAATGCTCAAAATGCAAAATAGATGGATTTAATGGCTCCATAATTTCCAAAAACCCCTAGTTGGGCTCTTCCTGCACCTGGTTTGGCCAAAAACTCAGAAAAAATACAACTCTAGATGTTTTTCCCCAATATCTTGTTGTTTATGCTCACCAAAATGCACCTGTGTGTGAATAACCTGGCTCACAAATGGTGGGATATTGTCACACCATTAGGGGACTTGGCACCTTTTCCGACGGAGGAAGTGGTCGTGTGGCCCCCCATGTGGCCAAGCGCCGACTGAAATTTAAGCACCCATCCTTTAGTCCATTGAAAAATATGCACCTGAGGTCATATGTTAAAGGAGCATGGTATATGTGACCAGGGTTGGGGCTAAGCCCTGACCCTTTTCCGCCCAGAAAGAAACATACAACAAGTTTAAATAATAGTTCCAAACTATATGGGTAAGAAATATTACGTGGGTGGGTTGGTAGCTCGACCCTTGCCAAGTCTTTGCCACTTCTAGAAGTCCCAAGTTCGACCCCCATAGACTCCAACAATGTTTTAACCAACAAACCAATGACAAGGTGTGACTTGGCGGCCCCTGGCTGGGCCACGTGGCACCTTTTGATTCGACCACCAAATGAAATGTGTCATCACCTTATAGCTCCAACTCAACCACTGCCAACTCACCTGCCATGTCATCCTATGCCACATCATCACTTGACAATTCAACACCTACCATGTGTCATGTACGATCCCATGTCACGTCAATAGTACGGTCTAGACAATCAGACATAACATGATATATATCGTATACAATGTATGTTTGATCCCGTTCAAGTTGCATTGGGTTCATGAGGATGAGATCTACACCATGAATCCATTTTTGATCAATTCTGAGAACTTTGATTTTTGAGCACATTTTGATCCCCTGGATCACTCCTCCCCATTGGGAAGATTTTGGACCTCTAAAAGACTACTTTCAGTCTATTTGAAGATGAGGGTACAGTTCCCTCACCTTTCCAATCTCATTATGTATAGAGTTTCTTGGATTTGTGCCTTTAAGACCAACACAAAGGTATTCCACATTCCCTCGTTTTGAATTTCTCATCCTCTTGTCAATGATTGTATCCTCATATAGTTATGAGAGATATTTTGGTGAGAAGTCATCTATGGAAGGAATCTAAACATCATCTCCTTGATCATCAATCAAAGGAGGCTCATATAATCTCAAATTATCAACATTAACAATTGCATACATTTGCATATAAGGAGGCAAATCCAAACGGAAGACATTGTTACTAATCTTTTCAAGAATCTTGAAAGGTCCATATCTAATTGGTTTCATTTTTTTACCTTCTCCTTTAAGCCTCTCCTTGATAATGTAAATCCAAACTTCATCTCCAACTTGAAAACTATGATTAACATGATGCTTGTCATGCCTTGTCTTGTACTTGGCTTGAATCTTTTCCAATTGTTCTTATACCATTTGATGCACCAACTCAATTTGTTCAATGAACTTCTTTGCTCTATCAATGTCATAATGAACATCAATAACAATATCCTTCCCAAAGATAAAATCTAAAGGATATTTTGGAAAATAACCAAAACATGCCTCAAATGGAGGTGTTTGAGTTGAAGAGTGCTTATCCCGGTTGTAAGCATGTTGAATATAGTGTAGGTGCTCATCCCAAAGCTTAGCATGTTTGTTGAAATAACCACAAAGAAGATGTATTACTTTTATATTCACCACTTCTGTTTGACCATCAGTTTGTGGATGAAATGTTGTGCTCTTTTTCAGCTTGGTGTCTAGGAGTGCCCATAAGCTTGACCAAAAATTCCCAATAAATTGAAAATCGCGATCAGAAATAATGGATTTTGGCAACCCAAAATGTACCCAAACATGTTGAAAGAACATTTGTGCCATTTTTTCAGCTATAACCTACTTCTTACAAGGCATCAAAATACACATTTTTCTGAAACGATCAACCACAACATAAAGATAATCATGATTCTTTTTAGACATAGGTAGACCTACTACAAAGTCCATGTAAATGTTTTTCCAAGGACGAGAAGGAACCGAAAGTGGAGTATACAAACCCAACTTTCTATTGCTAGGCTTACTTGTAGCACATGAAGAACATCTTCTTACATATCTTGAAACACTTTCATTCATTTTAGACCAATACTAATACCTTTGCAAATTAGCCACCGCCTTGCCTACACCAAAGTGGCCAGCAATAAGAGAAGAATGCACCTCCCTTATGATGTTGACTATTTCACCCTGTGGAATACATAGCTTTCCAATATGATACAAAATCTTATCATGCACATGGTAATCCAATTCCTCAACTTGGATAGAATGACACAAAGTTGCATAAAGCTCTTTAAAATCAACATCTAAAGCATATTGTTCAACATAACTCTCATGCATGGTAGAATTATGCTTAAGAATAATTGAAGCACTAACAATAGGCCTAGAAATCATATCAACAACTTTGTTATAAATGCCTTTCTTATACCTTATAACCAAGTGGAATTGTTGTAGGAAACACATCCATCTGAAGTGCCTTGCTTGTTGTAGCTTTATTTGTGATTGTAAGTATTGAAATGGTTGACAGTCTATGTGAATGATAGTTTATTTTCCCAACAATTAATGTTTCCATTTTTTCACACTTTGCACCAATGCATATAACTCCTTATCATAAGTAGGATAATTAATCACAACAACATTAAAAGTTTTAGAATGAAAACATATGGGCTTACCATGTTGCAAAAAGAATGCTCCCATTGCATAATTTCTTGCATATGTTTGGATCTCAAATGGATGTCTCAAATTAGAAAGTGCAAGAACTAGAGTTGAACTAATCTTCTCCTTCAATGCATCAAAATATTTTTGTTGCTTGCATCTCCATTGGAAAACTTGCTTGATGTTTGTCACTGCATGTAATGGAGCTGCAATTGAAGATAAGTTAGCAATAAACATTCTCCAATATTGGGATTCTCCCAAAAATCTTCTTACCTCTGTCACATTGTTGGGCTTGGGCCAATCCAAAATGAATTTGACCTTGGAAGGATCAATTTTGAGTTCTCCTCCTCCAAAAATATGTCCCAAGTAAACAAGTGAGTTCTTTCCAAACTCACATCTAGACATCTTTAAAAACAACTTTTATTTCTTCAAGACATCTAAAACTTGCTTTGCATGCATAACATGCTCTTCACTAGATTTTCTAAATATCAAAATGTCATCCAAGTTGACAATCACACAATCATCAAGAAAAGGCCTTAAAACATCAATCATAACTCTTATGAATGTAGAAGGATCATTACAAATCCCAAATGGCATAACCATCCATTCAAACAAACCTTGCTTTGTTTTGAAAGCTGTCTTCCATGTGTCTCCTTCAACAATCCTAATCTGATGATATCCACTTCTCAAATCCAACTTAGTAAAATACTTAGGATCTTTCAATTGATCAAGCAAATCATTAATTCTAGGAAGAGGATAATGATTCTTTACCATAATCTTGTTCAAGAATTTGAAATCTACACACATGGACCATGTACCATCTTTATTTGGAACTAAAACAATTGGTGACCCACATGGCAATGTGCTTGGCATGATAACCTCTTTGTCAAGAAACTCTTGGATTTGTTTTTTAATTTCAACATTCTCCATGACTAACATCATGTACACACTAATGTTTGGAAGAGGATGATCTTCCTGCAATTGTATCTCATGTTGGAGACCCTTTTTTGGAGGCAATCCTTTTGGTTCCTAAAACATCTCATCATATTGGTTAACAACCTCACATAAATCAGATTTCAAATTTGCATCACAACCTTGGAAAGTTTCTTTTTCAACATTGTCTTTGGGTTTGATCATCAAGAGGACAAAGTTCCTACTAGCATTGACTAATCTCTTCATTTGTCTCGCATTTACAAGTGACAAATTCAAATTCTTTGTATGTGCTCTAACAATGTACTCAACTCCATTTTTAAACAAATGACATTTGTTCTCATGACGATGAAATATGGCTATCCTATCATATAAATATGGGCTTCCCAACACAATACCACAAATATCCAATGGAATAACATCAAGCTCTACCTCATCTATAAATTTGCAGTGATGGAAAATCTAAGTTTACATATTCTTGTCACATGCAATTTGGCATTGTCACATATCCATCCTAGAGGGTAAGGTTTAGGATGTGGAGTAGTTTCCAATTTTAATTTCTTGATAGCGTCTTCAGATATGAGGTTTGATCTATGTGGAAAATCTCTATTCTTTCTTTTTCATGTTGAGTTTCATTGAGGCTACTAGTACTTGAAGAACTAGTACTTATGTGGAAAAGCTCTATTCTTTCTTTTTCATGTTGAGTTTCATTGAGGCTACTAGTACTTGAAGAACTAGTACTTGCAATAGAATCCTTACCTTGAAAACCCATGGTTGTAATTTTTGTTTCATCTCTCGAATTAGAACCTAAATCATGTTGTGTAGTTGCAGTAGTCTTTGGTTTCCCCTTATGGCTAAACTTTTTGGGTCTCATTTCAGGATGAAGTTTCCAACAATGGTTTTCATCATGGCCATCTCTTGAACAATGTTTACATGAGAGTTTCTCTCCCTCTTTCTTGACTGAAGCATTATTTCTTCCACTTCCTTTGAATTTCCTCTTTCCCTTGTCTCCCTTAACAAATGGCTTCTTTCTTCCCTCTTGAGGTTCATTTCTCCCTCTTTCTTCCAAATGAGTTTCCTGTACACAAAAATCATCTAGATTTGTAGGGTTAAACATAAGTATTGTGTGCCTCAAGTAGCTATGCAATCCTCCAATGTATTTGAGAAAAGTTTCTTGAGAAGATAAATCTATACCCAAAATCAAAGCTCTTCTTCTAAATTCTTGAGTGTAGCTTTGCACACTTTTCCCTTTAGCTTGTCTAAAATTTTTTCAATCCATAATAGTTTTATGCATGTATGCTAATGGATAAAATTGTCTTTTAAGTGCAACAATAAAATCATTCCAAGAGGATGAAAATTTAACATGTTTCTTCATGTCCTCTTGAGTTTTGACTTCCCACCAAATGAGTGTTGCACTTTCCAATCTAAGAGAAGAAACATGAATCTTAGATTCATCATATTTGATTCTTTGTATCCTACAATACACTTTAATCTGATGAATCTAGTTATCCAATTTCTCAACTTTTACCTCTCCATTGTACATAGGCAATTCAAACTTAATATCAAGCTTAAGCAAAGGAGTTTGTGGAGGAATTTTACCATGTTATTTTGGAGAATTTGGAGGTGTTTGTGAAATGGTATAATAAGTGGAAGATGGTGGTGAAAGAGGTGGATTATCACCATTCCCTCCATTTCCTTTTGGAGTTTTATCACCACTATCTTCATTACCTTTTGGAGGATTTGAGCTTTCACCTTGCAACCTTGCATTTCTTTCTTAAAATAAAACTTTCACTATTTCTTTCATGTCATAAAAATATTTTTTGAAAGTTTCATCTTCTGAAGTAAGAGTTTCATGACTCTCCTCATGAGTTGTAACACCCCTTTTCAATCATTACTATGTAGGTGTTACTACGCGGAATAACAATATTCTCACTCACAATTAATCACATGCATTTAAAACAAGTTAAACACATTCAACACAGAGTAATCATACGATTTACTACCATAATCAAAAATCAATACTATTTAATATTAATTCATATACACAGCGGAATTCATGATAACATAAGCAACACAGTCATGCAAAACATGATTAAAGCATAATCAGGTACTTATCTTTGAAACAGTGGCAGTTCCACCAACCAAGTGCAGGCCTTCCACGAACCTCCCAGCCTTAGACCACACCACTCATCAGCTCAGCAATGGGTCACCCTCGAGCTGGGACTAAGCTCCACCCCTAAGGCAAGGAATCCTAGGCTAGGATAAGGTTACAGGGAAAACAACACAAAAATCTAGAAGGATTCTTCCCAAGATGCCATCTTACGCCCAATACTACCAGACTCTCATTCCCCACATGCATGTTCTGCCCGAGAGTATACACCTTCACAAGAACAGTCCATCGGTGCTAACCTCCCTCTCTGGGTCTCAGCAACAGGCCAGATCAGGAAGTCTCAGAGCCCAAAGCTGGTGCTGGACACTCTCTTGAAGAAACCACTTCAGAACAAACTCTCTCACCTGGAGAGAATTGCTCACAGGCCTAACAACCTTCCTCTTCCAACAACAGTCACCTCCCTCACCTGGAGAGAGGTCATACACAGGCTCAATCACAACTTGCACTAGCCAACAAGCCACACGCAGTCTATCTCTGCATGGCCACCACAGCCAACCGGAAAAACAAACACGGGCTTCCCAAACAGGCTTAGCAATGGCACAAGGTCTCATAGGGTTGGTTCTCGGGAACGTGTGATAAACAATCCACGCAGGGAATGACACAGGTTCCATGGCTCAAGATGAAGAGGGTGTACTCGTGCTTTTTAGAAACGAACACAGGCTTCTCAGCTTTCAGAATAGAGGATATACACGGGTTTCAGAGCCAAACACAGGCTTTTTCGGCTCACAGGGAAGCACGAGGGTTCTATGCAGAGCTCGGGTCGATCGTACTGCTCAGAGCTCCGTACATGCTCAGGCAGTCAGGTGGAATGGGCGAGGAACCCTCTCATGGCTCATCTTGGCCATTTTATTTGCATGGGTCGGGGCTGACACTTGTCGCCTTGGAAGCTGCATGCATTTACCTAGCACGCATCACCTTCCTCATGGTTAGGAACTTAGGATAAAACATATAATGCACATATATTTTGGAATAATATTAAAATATTATTCCTAAGGCTTAAACCCCTAGGCTCAACACTTAGCCCCTTTTCCTACCTTCCAGCCCCTAATCCCTTGCCCACTCTGTGGATGCTTAGTCCCCCATCACTCATTCATCGTGTCAACCTGCACGCGGCGGTGTTTATATTTTTATTAATTCTTTGCATGATTTCATATAAAAAAATCAAGCCCTTGGCCTCCAACCCCTAGGCTCTCTGGCCTAACAATCACATAAGCCTATCGGCTTATACAAAACTTGGCTCACCAGCCTATAGCACATATTTACAATTCATTTCATACATCAGATTTACAACTAGGCTCGGCCTTGGGGACATTACAATCCCCCTCCCTTATTTTTGCACTGTCCTCAGTGCAACTTTACACAACATCTGCAAGATTTTCAAAAATTTTCAAAAAGATGTGGGTACTCTACCCGCATAACATCTGCATGCTCCCATGTCATGTCCTCAGGACCGTACCAGGTCCACTGGACCTTAACAAGCTCTATAGCTCGATTCCGGAGCTGTTTTCTTTTCCTGTCCAATATGCGCACATGATGCACTTGCAGGACACCTTCTAGTTCCACCTGAATCACATTCCAATCGATAACATGATTAGCATCAGGTACATATTTCTTAAGCAGTGAAACATGAAACACATTATGTATAGTCATAGATGCAGGTAATGCAAGCATGTATGCAACTGGCCCAATCCTTTCCAGGATCTCAAATGGCCAACAAAATCTTGCTGCCAACTTGGCGCAACTTCCCAACTTCAGGGAACTCCTGTTAGTTTTCACTTTTAGGAAAACATGGTCACCCACTTTGAATTCTCTATGGGTTCTGTTACTGTCAGCGTAACTTTTCTGCCTATCCAGGGCAGCTTTCAGATTCCGTTTAATTTTTATCATTTGATCTTCCATCTCTTTGAGCAGTTCAAGCCCAACGACTACTCTATCAGCTGGATTATTTTAGCTCACTGGAGTGTTGCACTTTCTTCCATAAAGTGCTTCGAATGGGCTCATCTTCAATGATGCATGATACCCATTATTGTAGGTGAATTCTACCAAATGCAGGTAGTCTTCCCACCTTGATGGTTTATCCATCACATACATTCTCATTATGTCTTCTATTACCCTGTTCACCCTCTCTGTCTGACCATCAGACTCAAGATGATACACTGTACTAAAGTTCAAATTCGTTCTGAATCCTTTGAACGGTCCTTTCCAGAAATTTGAGGTGAATTTCGGGTCCCTATCAGACACAATTGTCTTAGGAATTTCGTGCAATCATGCAACTTCTTTTAAAAATATATCAGCAACATTGGCTGCCCTATGGGTGGTTTTCAGTGGAATAAAATGGGTAGCTTTAGTAAGCTTGTCCACCACCACCATTATTGAATCATGTTGCTTGCTTGTTCTAGGTAGTCCGGTGATAAAATCCATTGTTACCACGTCCCATTTCCATTCAGGAATGGGTAAAGGATGCAACAACCCTGTTGGGTGCCTATGCTCAGCCTTAACCTTCTGGCACTCCATACATCTGGCGATGTATTCAGTGATTTACTTCTTCAGACCCAGCCAAAATTAATGGCTTTTGATTGCTGCCATAGTTTTCTGGTATCCAGGATGTCCAACATAAGCCACGTTATGCATTTCTTTCAGAATTGCTAGCTTCAAATCTTGGACATTGGGTACATACACTCTGTTTTTATACAGAAGTAAGCCATCAGTTCCCAAGGTGTAACTTTCCTTGGTCTGTGGTCTCTCACGTTGCTATAGCTTTGCTACAAGACCTCTGTACTGCAAATCAGTATTTGCAGCTTCCAAAATTCTGTCTTTAATCTTAGTCTTGTACATGCTAATGGTTGTAGCATGTGATTCGTGCACTTTTCTGCTGAGTGCATCAGCCACCTTATTTTCTTTCCCTTTGATATGCTTGATATCAAAGTCATATTCCCATAGAAACTCCAGCCATCTGATTTTCCTGGCATTTAAAGTCGGCTGATCAAATAAATACTTTAGACCATTATGGTATGTTCTCAACTTGAATCTCTTACCCATGAGGTAATGTATCCATTTCCTCAAGGCATGGATGATTGTTTCCAGCTCTAAATTGTGAGTGGCATAATTCCTCTGACGCTCCTTCAACTTTCAGGACTCATAACAAACTACAAATCCCTCTTGGCTGAGAACTCCTCCCAACCCTTCCTTACACGCATTTGTGCACACTACGTAATCCTTATTTGGATCTGCAATCTTTAGGATTGGAGCATTGGTTAGTAGCTGCTTCAATTGTTGGAAGCTTCTCTCACATTCTTCAGTCCACTGGAACTTCTTCTCCTTCCTTTGCAAGGAAGTGATAGAATGAGCTATATTTGAGATTCCGGCTATAAACCTTCTATAGTGTCATGTCAAACCCATAAAAGATCTAACTTCCGCCACATTCCTGGGTGCTGCCCATTCTCGAATGGCCTCAACCTTTTCAGGATCCACAGCGATCCCTTCCTTTGATATAATGTGCCCCAAGTAATGAATCTACCTTTGATAAAATGAGCACTTGCTCAGTTTTGCGTATAGCTGGTGTTCTCTCAACACCTCCAGCACCATTCTTAGGTGTTTCTCATGTTCTTCCTCTGTCTTGGAATACACAAAGATATCGTCCAGGAAGACTATGACAAACTTGTCCAAATAATCTCTAAACACTCCATTCAGTAAGCACATGAAAACAACAGGCGTGTTGGACAGCCCAAACGACACCACCATGAACCCATAATGATCGTACCTTGTTCTAAAGACGGTCTTGTTGATGTCCTCATCATTTATTCTCACTTGGTGATATCAATATCTGAGGTCTATTTTTGAAAATATTTTTGCATCCTTCAACTGATCAAAAATATCATCAATCCTTGGTAGAGGATACTTGTTCTTGACAATGACCTTATTCAACTGCCGAAAATCAATGCACAGTCTCAGCATCCCATCTTTCTTCTTCAAAAATAGGATTGGGGCTCCCCATGGTGAAACACTGGAGTGAATGTATCCCTTCTTTAGTAGCTCTTTGAGCTACAATTGCAACTCTTTCAGCTCTGGCGTACTCATTCTATAAGGAGCCTTCGAAACTGGAGCTGCTCCAGGCATCAAATTTATAGAAAAATCAATGTCCTTCTTTGAAGGTAGTCCAGGTACCTCCTGAAATATGTCCTTGAACTCTTTGAGTACCTCGTGGTCTTCTAGATTCGAGACTACATCTCAGGATTCTTCTTCCACCCAAGCTGCAAATAATTGATAGCCCTTCTTGTAGCACTTCTTTAGCTGCATGGATGAGATTTCTCTGATAGCAACAGCTCTGGGAATTCCTTGGACTATTTTTCGATTTTCCTCTTCGTCCAAACATGTAAACCTCTTGTTGCGGCAGTCCAGGAGGGCATGGTGTTGGTCCAACCAGTCCATCCCAATTAAGTAGTCGTTAGAGCCTAAAGGTAGAATATTCAATTCATCCATAGTGCTCAATCCTTTCATGTCCACTGAACATGACTTAACCAATTCAGTGACCTTCCTCTTGGTTCCTGTGGCCAACTTCACTAGCCAAGAATTTTCATGTTTTCTTCTTGTTAAATGAAAACTTTCCACCACTCTAGGATCTATATAACTATGGCTAGCCCCTAAATCCATTAAAATAACAAGTGGTATGTTTTTTATCATACCTTCCACTTCAATCATGTGCGATTGAAATTCTGCTTGCTTGTTGTCCAGGGCTACGTAGATCCTCAACATTATGCTACCCATATCCTCCACTGTTTCAGCTTGTTGAATAGTATGGACAGTTCTCACTTTATCTTTTCTGTGGGGGCAGTCTTTGTACCTATGATTCCCTTTACATCCCCAACACTCCATAGGTGGAGGCCTTGGCATCTACTCACTCCCTTCAACTTTCATGGGCTTTCTAAAAGATGACTGTCCCCAAGGACTGTTCCTGAAAAAGGGAGGCATGTTTCCCTTATGCATCTGTTCTTTCTTAAACCTCTTCTGGTCATCCCAAGCCTTCTGAAGGATAGGCCTTTCTCTTTGTTGTTCATACAAGCATTTCACCCTTCTTATTGTTTCTTCCATAGTCTTAGGATCATCATATTGAATCTTGTCACTGATGGAAGGTGGCAGTCCACTCAGATACCTCTGAATTTTGACAGCCTCATCTTTGATGAATGGAACATACTTTAGTAGTTCCAGAAAACTTTGTTCATACTCATCAATGGTCATGCTTCCCAACTTGAGTTCGAAGAACTCCTTCATCTTTCTGTCATAGTATCTTTTGGTCATGTATTTCTTCTCAAAATACCTCTTAAACTCCTTCCACGTGACCTCTATCTCTCTGATCTGTTGCACCTGCACCAACTGATCCCACCACATGGATGCTTTTCCTTTCAGCTGGTACATTGCAATTCTTCCTTCTACATGCGCAGAATAATTCTACAGTTGGAAGTATTTCTTCATACCCAGCAACCATGTTTCGGTATCTTCTTCCTTCTTATGTTCACCATCAAATGTAGGCAGTTTAATCTTGTTGATTTCACCTTTCAATTCATCCCTTCCATATTTTCGATGTTTTCTGGTAGGAGACGAGCTTGAACTATTGCGTGTTCCCCTACTGGAATGTCTTTGGGAGCGACTAGGATGTCGACTACCACTCCTCGACCTCCTTTTCCTCTCGGGAGTCCTGATGTTGCTTGATCTCCTTCTTCTCCCAGGGGTTCTGCGACTCTCTGTCTTACTTGAGTCTCTTCCCTTCTCGAGTTTCCTCTCTATTCTTTCCAGGCTCTTCAACAATTTTAAGTTGAATTCACCCTACCGATCCCTGACTTTCATGAGCTTTCAGCTATCAGCTTGGTGTGCTTGGGCATATCTTTGCAATCCTTCAATGATTTTCATTATGTGTCCTTCCTTATCCTTCTCTTTTCCATTCCCATTGGAGTTCGATCCTTCCACTTCCACATTGACATCCTTTTCTTCCCATTTGTCTTTTGTTTCGGGGGCAATCTGCCCCTTTTCCCATTCCATACTCGGCGTTGGTTAACTAGAGTCCTGACCCTCGTTGAACTCTGCACACACACTGTGCAATTCAATTTGAAGTTTGTCAGGCCATTAAACCTTCATGAACAATCCACAACATTTATAAGCCATTATGAACAAGTACACAATCGTTTTGATTCAATAAGTTTCCTGAGCTCTTGTTCGGCTCTGCAAATTTCAGGTTTTTGAAACTTCAATTTTCGATACTTTGGGACTTTTGGGCCTTTGGGTTTTTGGTACCCAGGACTTCAAGTTTTCGGCACTTGGGAGTTCATTATGCAGTGAATCCCAACCTCTTATCACTCCTATCCCTGAAATCTAATACACGGTTTCTTATACGTGATCAAACGGTCCTTGATGAGCTGGATCTAACGGTTCAGATCCTTTCAAGATTTCATGACCAGAAATTCACGATGCAGAGACTCCCACTCTTTATCACCTCAATTCCTGAATTCCAAAAATTCAGTTTCCTTGCTCTTTGGGCCCACAACACAGCTTTCGCCCTTAAAAACTTGTTATGGTTCTTCAGTCTTTGATGGCTTCGAAACTTCGGGTTTCAGGACTTCGGGTTTTCGGTACCTGGAAGTTCACTATCCAGCGGCTTCCAACTCCTTGTCACTACAATCCCCAAAATCTGAAATTCTGAATTACTTTATTCTCTGGGCCCACATCACAGTTGTCGCCCTTAACTGCGGTGGCGCGTGGCACGTTCTGGAGGGTCCACGTCACCCTCGGTGATGTCATCGGGTCCTACCACTCTCACTTATCTTATCGACTCGCTGGCACATGGTACTCATTCATGCACCCACGTCCATTCCAAGCAAGGAATCCAACGATCAGATCCCCTCCTCAGATCAACGGCACAGATCTTTTCGGCATTTCATTTTTCGGGTTTTCGGGACTTTGGGACTTTGGGTTTCGGGGTTTCAGAGTTTTGATACTTTTGAATTCCCATTTCACTCTACTTTCCAACCCCCGACTTCTGAAATTCTGATTTTGTGAAATCTAAAAGTGTTAGCAACAATTCTTGTCTTGGGCCCGAGAGCATCCAGAGCTGCAGGTTGAATGAAGAACGCCCAAGTGTAGCATGTAAAGCCCCATTTTAGGCTAAAAATCAAGTGAGTGGGCAAAATTACGTTGTCAATGGCCTGTATTCATCTATAAAAGCAGATCGACGGTCGACGGGAAATCGCGGTTAACAAATTTGCACCGAGGTTAGCGCAATGGATAGTGCCCATATTATGTGCAGGGAAAGATAGCAGTTGTCCATCCAGAAGACGTGTGGCGCGAGATCTAGTCGCGTCAGCGTTTCGGCATTCAGGGATTCTAAGGGTGAAGGTTCCTTGTTGTCCTATGTCTCGAAACCCCGAACCTCGAAAGCACCAAAGGCGCCCAAATTTGGGCCCGCAGTATTACGGGGCAATCTCAGTCGTCCACCCGCAAGAGACACCTAGCGCGCGATTAGGTTCCTCACCGTTTCTCCCATCGTGATTCCAAGGCTCAAGGTACAACATCGTCAGGATATTTCAGAACCGTCAGATCTAGAGGGATGTGTAGCGCCATATTAAGCCGTCTCGGTGTTTCACTCATCGCAATTTCAAGAAGTAGGGATCAACCCCTTCCTATTCGCGAACGCCAAAAGTGCCTTTGAGAGTAAACACAGGGTCACAACCTGTGGTCACTGGGGAAAGAAAAAGTTGTGCAAAAGGGGCCAAAGGCGTCGAGTTTCAGTCACAGAGAGGCCCGTCATGACCTCCAGTTGCCATCGAGCCTGACCTCGATCCTGGTCTGCGCTTGGAGTAAATGAAGGCACGAAGGGGTGGTTGAAACCTCTCCTCTTTCATTAAGTGTGAGGTATGGAGGTTCTGGCAAGCGGTCTTCTCGAGGGGATCCTGTGTACCCATTTTTCTAGAGAAGTGATGCTAAGTTCTCAACTAGCCGGAGGAGGTCTACACACGCTAGCTTAGTTTTAATGGTTCAGCTACTCCCCTTACAGGAGCCATGCACAGTTAAAGTGGTGTTTGAAGAAGGATATCAGTACGAGTTTGACTGAAGGGACACCAAGCCTTGGGTGACTGGGCACGCCTCTGTTAGGTGAATTTCTCTAAGTATATAAACTCAGTGTTTGTATTTTGTAAAGTATTGATGGTAGAGCAAAGCTCCCGATTGTAATGTTTTAACAGACACTCTAGTTCTCTGGTTATGCATTTGTATGTAAGATTTCTTATTTAATGAAAGAAAGTTTCCTGATTCCATCTAATTTTCATCTCATGCTGAGGAAATTCATGATTGACTGATTCACATGAATTATTGAAGTTGTGTTATGATAAAGGATTTATTGTGGCACTATTGTATTCTCTGGTTTTCTGTATTTGAATGTAAGAAGATCTCGTGTTTAAATACATTCTCCTATAGTCTTCTAGAAACCTGATGTTGACAATAGACCTTTGCATCTCTCTGATACAAGTCTTCCCCCTACTCACCCTTACTACAACTCACTGTCTGGAGTATGTCTAAGACCTCACTTGCCCATGCATGCCTGGCCTAGTTTTGGAGTTGAAACAATATCATCCGAGTTTACTTCCATTCGATCACCCCTTTCATACACAATCATGACATAAACTAATGGGCGTCGGGCTCTGCTCCTGCTACAATCCAGGAGTGACTTCTGACGCCAACATTTCTAGCGTCGTTGTCGGGGACGAAGTTGAAAATTTTCCCCGGGATTGAACGACAACGATTAACTGATTCTGAAGGTGCATCAGATATCAGAATTATCAATATTGCTATTGTGCACCTGACGACTCCACTATGGAGACTCCATTGTTTCCACTTCACTGTTTCAGCTGTGGCTACTGTTAGCACACCTGAAAGATAACCCAAAGGAGCTTTCTCGAGAAGGTTTCAGCGGCTGCTTTCTCAGCCTGAGAAGCTTCCTAGGGTAATGACAACGTTAAGATCTGGCCTTTGATGGTGAACAAGGACCAGGCACATTTGAAGATGCGCATATTTCACCTGACGAATCCATGATTCAAGGATCGATTGGCGACTCCACTGGTTCGATATGGAGAAAATTCTGGCCCAAAGCTTTGATTTCTGTGAATTTTCTCAGATAGTTAGTTTTCCTAATGCACTTCCTAATAGAGACATATGGGGAAATTTCCTCCCTGAATTTCACGCAAAGCATTGGGAGGTACCAGCTGAGCATTTATTGGACTTTCATGAGGTTATTCATCGACTTAATATCATGCATGAAGATGTCCAGATTAATCTCTTCAGGTATTCATTGAACAGAGATGCTCTTGAATGGTGTCGGTCTCTTCCCGCTGCAAGCATCCGCTCTTTAATAGGTTTTCATACAGCTTTCAATTCATTTTGTAAAGATTATTTTCCAGCTGATTGTTTGTATGAAAACTTTTGTGAGGAGTTTTCTTCGCTTCATGAAGCCTCTGCTGGCCCTGAAGACCAGGTCCATGATGAATCTTTTACTATGGAGGAAAGCATTTTCCAGGAAAATATAGGGGTGTTGAGTGATATTAATTGTGTTAGCCCTAGAACAGAAGCATCTGGCATTATATCAGATGCCTCTATTCTTTTAGATATTCATAACGATCAACATGCCTCTTGTGGAAATTGTGAGTTTATAGAGAAAATGTGGTCCATGGTAGATGACTCACCTGGATATCAGGTTGAAGCAGATGTTCCTAGCAGCTCTGCTCATAATGATGAAGACCATCTCTTTTTAAAAGAGGGGTTAGTTGTGGAAGAGGATTCTTCTCTTTTCCTCCAGGGGGTTTCTCACGACATATTTTTACCTGGGATTAAAGAGAAAAATATTATGTATGAGCAGCCAGAACCAACATGTCCCACTATCCCTAAAACAAAAAAAAATTATGGGATCACTGTTCTGGAGGAGGATCGTATCAATGAAGGACACCCCCTTTTTGATGTATATTATAGTGATGATGAGCATCAAGCTTATCCTACATTTGATCACTATAAATATACTGAAGAGGCATTCAGCAAGCAGAACCACCCCATGGTCCCTATTTATGATGAATATGAATCAGACCTGGGGGAGAGACAAGAAGAAGAGCAGAAAGAACCAGTGGAACAGGTGACTTCCTGCCCGGAGCCCGCCCATTCACCTATGCAGACTCATGAAGTTCAGCCCTGTAGGAGTAGCTGTGGAGCAGAGCAGGCCTGCTGCTACCCTTTTCATAGGATTTGCCACTCATTCTATGATCCTGTCAGTGAGTACATGGAGTGGCATGTCCTTTATGCCTTGGAGCCGCCCTATTCCATATCAACTTCACCCTGTGAGGAGAAGTTGAAGAGTGTAGCCATTCTACTTTCACGGTTACACCATCTGTTGGTGATCATCGACAGAAAGAAAGAGCTTCCCTTCAGGAAGTTACTTGATTGGCTATGGTGGAAGTCTGCTTTCACCTAGCCCCATGTAAATGTTTTATTAGTTTAGGATTGTATATAAATAAGCTCCTTTGAGCATGTGTCTTTATTTTGTTGCTTTTATTTTTCGACCTGTATTTTCAGCAGCGGGATGTTTTGACCCTGACTCCATAGCCCAACAGCAAGGCACTGAAGCTGTGGAATGAGTTCTTAGAGCATCACAGGGATGACTCTATCCCCCATGTAGCCTAATGTTAGAAACAATTCTTGTCTTGGGCCCGAGAGCATCCAGAGCTGCAGGTTGCATGAAGAACGCCCAAGCGTGGCACGTAAAGCCCCATTTCAGGCTAAAAATCAAGTGAGTGGGCGAAATTACGTTGTCAATGACCCAGATTCATCTATAAAAGTAGATCGACGGTTGGCGGGAAATCACGGTTAACGAAGTTGCGTCGAGGTTAGCGCAATGGATAGTGCCCATATTATGTGTAGGGAAAGATAGCAGTCGTCCATCCAGAAGACGCGTGGCGCGAGATCTAGTCGCATCGGAGTTTCGACATTCGGGGATTTGAAGGGTGAAGGTTCCCTGTTGTCCTATGTCTCGAAAACCCGAACCCCGAAAGCACCAAAGGTGCCCAAAGTCGGGCCCGTAGTATTACGGGGCATTCTCAGCCGTCCACCTGCAGGAGACACCTGGCACGCGATTAGGTTCCTCGTCGTTTCTCCCATCGCAATACCAAGGCTCAAGCTACAGCATCATCGGGAGATTTCAGAACTGTCAAATCTAGAGGGACGCGTGGCGCCAGTTTAAGCTTTCTTAGCGTTTCGCTCATCGCAATTTCAAGAAGCAGGGATCAACCCCTTCCTATTCGCGAACGCTGAAAGTGCCTTTGAGAGTAAACACAGGGTCACAACCTGTGGTCACTGGGGAAAGAAATAGCTGCGCAAAAGGGGCCAAAGGCATCAGGTTTTAGTCACAGAGAGGCCCGTCACAACCTCCAATTGCCATCGGGCCTGACCTCGATCCTGGTCTATGCTTGGAGTAAATGAAGGCAAGAAGGGGTGGTTGAAACCTCTCCTCTTTCATTAAGTGTGAGGTATGGAGGGTCTGGCAAGCGGTCTGCTCGAGGGGATCCTATGTACCCGTTTTTCCAGAGAAGTCATGCTAAGTTCTCAACTAGTCGGAGGAGGTATGCACACGCTAGCTCAGTTTTAATGGTTCAACTACTCCCCTTACAGGAGCCATGCACAGTTAAAGTGGCGTTTGAAGAAGGATATCAGGACGAGTTTGACTAAAGGGACACCAAGCCTTAGGTGACTGGGCACGCCTCTGTTAGGAAAATTTCTCTGAGTATATAAACTCAGTATTTGTATTTTGTAAAGTATCGATGGTAGAGTGAAGCTCCCGATTGTAATGTTTTAACAGACACTCTAGTTCTCTGGTTATGCATCTGTATGTAAGATTTCTTGTTTAATGAAAGACAGTTTACTGATTCCATCTAGTTTTCATCTCATACTGAGGGAGTTCATGATTGACTGATTCACATGAATTATTGCAGTTGTGTTATGATAAAAGATTTATTGTGGCACTATTGTATTCTCTGGTTTTCTACGTTTGAATGTAAGAAGATCTCGCGTTTAAATGCATTCTCCTACAGTCTGCTAGAAACCCGATGTTGACAACAGACCTTTGCATCTCTCTGATACAAGTCTTCCCCCTACTCACCCTTACTACAACTCATTGTCTAGATTATGTCTAAGACCTCACTTGTCCATGCATGCCTAGCCTAGTTTTGGAGTTGAAACAATATCGTCTGAGTTTACTTCCATTCGATCACCCCTTTCATACACAATCGTGACATAAAATGATGGGCATCGGGCTCTGCTCCTTCTGCAATCCAGGAATGACTTCTGACACTAACAGAAAGGTTTCATGACTAACTCGAGCGCGACTCTTCCAGATCTAACGATCGAGCCTTCCTCCCAAATCTACCATGTAGATCTCCATGGTTTTTCGGGTTTTCGGGATTTCACGTATCGCGATTCCCACACTCCTGTGCATTTCAAAAGGGATTTTAATCCCTGTGCACATTTTCTAGATTCGATGGTCACGAGGGTTCACCTTCCCTCCCGAACAGATCCTAAGGCTCCAGCACTGTTGGTGTGGATTCCTCTCTTCCTGTGGCCATAGACCACACCAGCTGCGGTTTCACACACCGCTATACCTGTTGAGATTATAGGCACGGTCAAGTAACTCCTTGACACTCCAGACCATACCAGGGTCCGAAATTGGTCCTCCAAACACAATTTCTCCTCTCACCCTCGGTCCAAAGACCACTCAACTGGCTCATCTAGGCTTAGTGTCGAAACCTTGGCTCTGATACCAAACTGTAACACCCCTTTTCAATCACTACAGTGTAGGTGTTACTACGCGGAATAACAACATTCTCACTCATAATTAATCACATGCATTTAAAATAAGTTAAACACATTCAACACAGAGTAATCATACAATTTACTGCCATAATCAACAATCAATACTATTTAATATTAATTCATATACACAATGGAATTCATGATAACATAAGCAGCACAGTCATGCAAAACATGATTAAAGCATAATCAAGTACTTATCTTTGAAACAGTGGCAGTTCCATCAACCAAGTGCAGGCCTTCCACGAACCTCCCAGCCTTATACTTCACTGCTCATCAGCTCAGCAGTGGGTCACCCCCAAGTTGGGACTAAGCTCAACCCCCAAGGCAAAGAATCCTAGGCTAGGCTGAGGTTACAGGGAAAAAAACAGAGAAATCCGGAAGGATTCTTCCCAAGATGCCATCTTACGCCCACTACTACCAGACTCTCATTCCCCACATGCCTGTTCTGCCCAGGAGTATACACCTTCACAAGAACAGTCCATCGGTGCTAACCTCCCTCTCTGGGTCTTGGCAACAGACCAGATCAGGAAGTCTCAGAGCCCGAAGCTGGTGCTGGAAACTCTTTAGAAGAAACTGCTTCCCAACAAACTCTCTCACCTGGAGAGAATTGCTCACAGGCCTAACAACCTGCCTCTTCCAAAAACAGTCACCTCCCTCACCTGGAGAGAGGTCATGCATAGGCTCAATCACAACTTGCATTGGCCAGCAAGCCACGCCCAGTCTAGCTCTGCGTGGCCACCACAGCCAACCAAAAAAACAAACACGGGCTTCCCAAATAGGCTTAGCAATGGCGCAAGGTCTCATAAGGTTGGTTCTTGGGAACGTGTGACAAACAATCTACGTAGGGAATGACACAGGTTCCATGGCTCAGGACGGAGAGGGTGTACCTGGCCTTTTCAGAAACAAACACATGATTCTCGGCTTTCAGAACAGAGGCTATACACGGGTTTTCAGAGCCAAACACAAGCTTTTCGGCTCACAGGGAAGCATGGGGGTTCTCTGCAGAGCTCGGGTCGATCGTCTTACTCAAAGCTCTATACACGCTCAGGAATTCAGGTGGAATGGGCGAGGAACCCTCTCACGGCTCATCTTGGTCGTTTTATTCGCATGGGTCGGGGCTGACACTTGTCGCCCTGGAAACTGCATGCATTTAACCAGCACACATCACCTTCCTCATGGTTAGGAACTTAGGATAAAACATATAATCCACATATCTTTTGGAATAATATTAAAATATTATTCCCAAGGTTTAAGCCCCTAGGCTTAGCCCCTAGGCTCAACACTTAGCCCTTTTTCCCACCTTCCATCCCCTAATTCCTTGCCCACTCTGTGGATTCTTAGTCCCCCATCACTCATTCAGTGTGTCGGCCTGCACGCGATGGTGTTTATATTTTTATTAATGCTCTGCATGATTTCATATAAAAAAATCAGGCCCTTGGCCTCCAACCCTTAGGCTCTCTGGCCTAACAATCACATAAGCCTACTAGCTTATACAAAACTTGGCTCACCAGCCTATAGCACATATTTACAATTCATTTCATACATTAGATTTACAACTGGGCTCGGCCTTGGGGACATTACATGAGCCATACTTGGTGAATGACTCCTTGAAGATTGAAGTGATTGTGTAGTTCTCCTTCTTGAAAGTTGAGAGCTTGGCTCTACAAGTTGACCTTCTCTTCTTGTGAGCTTCAACCTTGTAAGAATCATAAAAAAAACACTTGCAAACAATCAAACCTTCAAAAACCTATGCTCGGATACCAACTTGATCTAAAAATGAAAAGGCTTGAGTCTCTTAAAAATTGCAAGTGTATTTTTTATGTTCTTGGGAAATATGATCAAGTTGCAAACACATAATCTTAATGAGTTTTTAAACATGAGCAGCATAAATAGATATAACAACCATCAATAACAAGCACATTAACACAACAAAATGATAAAGGAGTCCACCCCTCTCTTGGGATACATCTCTTGGTCCAGCTTCCAATGGATCATTTTCATTAATGCTCAAAGTGGCAAAATCAGTGCTTTACAATGCTAAAAATGAAAAATAGATGGCTCCAATGGCTCTAGAATGCCCAAAAACCCCTAGTTGGGCTCTTCTTGCACCTGGTTTGGCAAAAAACTGAGAAAAATATAACTTTGGATGTTTTTCCCTAATAGCTTGTTGTCTATGCTCACCAAAATGCACCTGTGTGTGATTAACATGGCTCCCGAGTGTTTCCCATGGAAAAAACCTAGCACACACTCCCGTTCCACAAATGGTGGCATATTGTCACATGGTTAATAGGGTTGGCACATTTTCCAGCGAAGGTAGTGGTCGCATGGCCCCCCATGTGGTCAAGTGCCGACCAAAATTTAAGCACACATCCTTTCGTCCATTGAAAAATATGCGCCTGAGGTCATATGTTAAAGGAGCATGGTATATGTGACCAGGGATGGGGCTAAGCTCCAACCCTTTTCTACCCAGAAAGAAACATACAACAATTTTAAATAACAATTTCAAACTATTGGGGTAAGAACTATTACGCAAGTGGGCTGGTAGCCCGACCCTTGCCAAGCCTTTTCCACTATCGGAGTTCCCGGGTTCAACCCTCATGGACTCCAACAAATTTTTAACCAACAAACCAATGATGGGGTGCCACATGGCGGCCCCTGGTTGGGCCACGTGGCACCTTCCCATTTGATCACCAAATGACATGTATCATCACCGAATAGGTTCAAATCAACCACTGCCAACTCACCTGCCACATCAGCCTCTGCCATGCCATCACTTAACAACTCAGCACCTGCCATGTGTCCTGTACGGTCCTATGACACGTCAACAGTATAGTCTACACAGTCAGACTGTATGGACTGTATAGTCAACATTTGTTTTGCCTATTTGGAAAAGTGGACATAACGTGATATCTTTTTCATACGATGTTCGTTTGATCCTGTTCAAGTTGCATTGGGTTAGTGAGGATGAGATCTATGCCATGAATCCATTTTCAAGCAATTCCGAGCACTTTGAGTTTTGAGCATATTTTGATCCCCTAGATCAGTTCTGGTTACCCATCATCTATTGGCTTTTAATAGAAGATCCAATGAACCTTTAGGGATACTTCCTCAGCTTCCCATCACCTTAGGAGGGAAAATTGTTTGTATCGATGTTATGGTAGTTCAAGGCCCCTTGGAATTTAATTTAATCCTTGGGCAAGACTATGTATATGCTATGAAAGTTTTCATTTCCACACTCTTTTGATTTATGCATTTCCCTCATGATGGAAACATTATGACCATTAACCAACTTTCGTTTGTTAGTCTTGTTTTGACTATCAACCATCTGACTTTCTTGAATGTTCCTTATATGAAATCGATATCCCTCCTGCCATAGGTTAATTATGTGGTATCATTTCCCCTGTCTCCAACCTCTGAACATCATGCTAGAGTTTAGTCGCTAGCTTCTCCCGATCATGTTGGGGGAAAAGTACCAACATTTGGACATCATGTTGGGAAAAAACCTGTCAATGGGTATCACTCAAAGTACCAACCTTGGGATATCATGTTGGGAAGCAACTCGTCGATGGGTATCATTTTGAGCATAGTTAATTTTTCATATCAAGCTCGTTAAACAATGAAACCAACCTCAAGAACAATTTCATTCTATGTTTCAAGCTCATTAAAAAATGAAGCAAAAACTTCGAGCATAGTTCATTCTCTATTTCAAGCTCGTTAAAAAATGAAGCAAACATCTTATTGTTTGCTTAATGGTTGCAATTTCTACTGCTTCACTTCTATTTGTCGTCTTACTTTCTTATGGCCATTGTAGTTATGGTTGATGGTATTTCCACATACGTTGTGCCCATTTTGCGGTTACCCTCTAGAGAGACACGTTGTTGTGAGTGGTCCTTGATTGCCATGCCTTCTTTCTACGCCCTATCACTGTCATTTCTTAGGATTCGTTCCACCCACTGGAACTTAGTTGCATGCCACTTGTTCTGTCTAAGTGAGATCAGTATTTGTTCTTTCTTGTGCTCATAAATACATGCAAATAAGTTAACAAGTATACTTTTATCACTTTTTTGGGCTCGTAAAAACTATACAAAAAAGTAACTCTTTGGAGTCTCCTTTAATCTCTTTTCAGAATCTCTAAACATGAAAATATTATCGAGCGAGCTTGTTTCCTTTCACACTCGTCAAAAGGATTTTAAAGGGCATCTATTTGGTGTAAGACTTTTAACCCTTTTCAAACCGGATGGACTAATTATGAAAAAGGAATACTCTAGTCAACCTTGGATATAAGGGTTCTTCTGTGTATTGTTTTATACTTTTTCGGGCTCAAGGGACTAAATTTATGAAAAAGAACACTCTTGGAGTCTTATTTAAGTTCTTTTTAGACTCTCTAAATGTGAAAATACCGCCAAGTTTATCTTCTCTGGACTCGTAAAATTATACATTGAAGGACCCATATGGGATCTAACACCTCCTTCTCCATGTTCATTAAACATGTAATGAGGGACTCATTGAAGATGATCTATATCGAGCATATGTTATCCTCCTCATGCTCATTATAAAACAAGGAGGTACTCACCGTTCATTGTGGGGGGGAATTTGAGGGAAGTGGGTCAGGTTTTTGGAAAGCATTATAGCAATTGTTTGTTGTCACCCTTGAACATGGCACCTACTTGTGTCTTGTCTCACAGTTGAGTAATTTTCTCATCTTTGAGTCATACCAATCCTTTGAGTTAGTGTACTCCTTTGACCCACCTGAAGAGTACCCCAGTTATCGTTGCACTATGTTTTGGTCTATATCTCATTGAGTCAATGATGCCAAGTCATTTTTCATGCCTCACAATGTTCAAGGGAAGTTTCAGCCCAAATCAACCACTCTGTAGTATTACCAACCTTCATCGTCGTGTCAGTTTTTTCTCATTTGATATATTATATTACATCACTTTCCTGTGTGAGTTTCATGTCGATGATGGGGGAAACATCATGGACCTCCTTCAATGAGTTTGTTCCTATCGACTTCAACACATCATCCAAGAATTAGACTTAGAAAGTCATTAGTACCTTGGAACCTGCATGCCCCAATGGCATGCCTCCTCACTTTCGATATTAGGTTTACATAATTTTCCTCTGATTGAATGATTCCATGAATGTTCAACTTTAACTCATTTATTCACATTTGTTGGAATGTACTAGGGTACCTTGAGAGTCATTGTCATCATTGGTGATTTCTCTCACACTTGTTAATGATACACCTCAATGATCGATAATCAAGTGGTTTCTACCATGTTCTACAAGTGGTTTCTACCATGTTCTACATCAACACATCTATTCACGTGTCTATAATTGTACCATTTTGGGATTAGGACGAAGACCTTGGGAACCCCTCAAGAACCCACCTCTATTACGTGCCTCACCCAGGTTGCGATGGAGATTATTTGAGTACTTAGAAGATTCCAGTATGGCCATCATGTTGGCAATCTCACTGATATATATGTTGTCACGTAGATTCACTTTGTATTGGTCTGTGGCTATGGTTTTGTCATATCGTAGTTCCATTGTGTATTCTTTTATGGCTACGACCCAATCAAGTCATGGAGGTATGAATTTGCATTGTATTTTTGGTGGCCATATCCTTAGTGAGTGCTTTCATGGATCCGTAGTGTATTTCTCAGTGGCCATGCAACTTTGGTTCAGTTTATTCTGAGTATGGGTATGCCTACCTTGAGGATGATACATATATATTGGTTGATGTTTGTTTGCAACTTTTGCCCAACTCTCCTATTCTATCAACCTTGCACATATATTTTTGTAAAGTGCTTCGACCATCAACTTTTATTCTGACCTCACACTTTAGGGGAAATTTGTTACACACCTATTTGTCACACTACCATGTGTCGCACTAACGAGTATCACACTTAAGCATCATACTTTACCAAGATTCACAATTTAGTCACCATGTGGGTGTGTTTGTCATAATCCATAGACATGTTGGAAGGGAAACCTATCATTTGGAGGTCGAAATACTATCTTTCACCTTGAGTTTTTGGCCATTTTTCAGTACCATCGCTCCCCTACCCATATGAACATGAGGATGAACCCTTGTCATCACTCCTTTCTTAGTTATAGGGGAGTGATACTATCTCCCTATGCTCAGTTCTAGGGGTGATGAAGTGGTTGTAATCATTATGCCTTATTTTGAGAGGTTGTTTCCAGGATATTTCAGTTGGTTAAAGGTTGGTTCGAGCTACCCTCTATCCAAGGCAAGGTCAATCTTGTTTGTTCAGCTAAATCCTCATTTGATCCTATCCTCTCCTCAAAATTATCTTATGGTTGTTATGCCTCAACTCCTATATAAGGGAGTCCATTCTTGGGTGAAAGGGAAGGAATAAACATTGAAGTATCACACTGTTATTCATGTGACATTCATATTACCTATTCATCTCATGCTTATGTCGTTCATTGTATGCATGTCTATTTTATCTTAGTTTGATATAGATAAATCTATTTTGCTTAACAATATATTTTGGAAGAAGGAAGTATTGCTTTATTCTTTGCATGATTTCTCTTGCACCAAGACCTTGGACATCAATATCAAGGGTTGGAACATCAAGGAAAACCGGCTAAAAGGAGGTAGATCATCTATCCCATTCTCTCATCTTCTCTTCTTATTCTATTTGTAGGCATATATAATAGATGAAGGGGAAAGTATGGAACCATTTGTTACCTTCTGTCTTGGATCAAAGGAGTCTTGATCCAAGAGGGGTTTCACTTGTCCATAGTGGAAATTTTTCCACATGAAGAACGAGCTGAGGTAGAAGGAAATATTGGCATATGCAAGAAGAAACAAAGCTTCATTTACTCTACCAAAGGTAGTAAAGTCTCCCTCGCGGGTTACCAAGGAAGTGCCTCCACCTCCTCCACCTCCAATTTGTGACTTGCTCCCGAAGCCTGCATCAATAGAAGAAGCATTTTGATTGGATATAGATGTACCATCTATGATTGGGAAGATGAATATTCAGTACCTATGGTTGAGATATGAAAAATCCCTTCTGTAAGAAAGGAAGCCTTGAAAGCATTGAAAGTACCAGAAGAAGTAGAAGATCATCATGTGATATTGAACACCATGTATCATGGAAAACAAAGGGAAGAAACCCCTCCTTTCTACCTTTCTTTAGGTGTGAATGGCCTCCATTTGAATAACTGCATGTTGGATTTTGGAGATTCAATAAATGTAATCCCATTAAATTTCTTGAAACAACTCGGCTTAAAGACTACCCATCCATATGAAAATGTTTATGGTATTGACTCAAAGAAGGTGAAGGTATATGGCCTCATAGAAGATTTTGAGGTCTAGTTGCAAGAATACCCTCAAATTAGCCTCATCATGAACATCGTTGTTATTGATGTTCTAGATGCTTGGGGCGTGTTCTTATCAATAAGTTGGTATGGTAATATTGGTGGTTTTCTTTGTATGGATCTCACTCATGCTCATACTCCTATGGGGGATTGTACCTTTGATATTTTGTATAGCCGACAGGTGGTTGAAAAACATGTAATGGATATGAATCACCTTGATTATCACAGTGAGTGTGAGTTTGATGTGCCTCTCCATATCATTGAATATGATCCATAGGATTTTCCTTTTGCATAGGAGGATTTCCTAAATACACTACTCCCAAGGATGGGTAAGTATAAGGAGAAGATTGTAGAGTTCCAAGGAAAATATCTAGTATCCATCAATATATTCAAGAAATATGAATATAGAAGGGTATTGAAAGAGAGGAGTTTATCAAGGACATGGTCAAGGTGCAACCAACAATACAACATTACATTGAAGACATACCTTATGTGGATTTTTATGAAGGAAGCCTTGCACTCATGTGGGATAAAATAAAGGGAAATCCCAAGTATGACAAGATGAATGAAGTTTTGTGGCTTGGCACTTACATCGTCAAGAAGTTTGAGAAGGGAACACATTACCTATGCATCATGGATGGGAGGAAGATGCCATTAATAGTTGATATGTCTCTCCTTCGACCATACTTCAAAGGAACTTGACTTCTTCGAGGCCATGGGCCCCAAGTAAGTAGGTAGGTCATTTTCTTTCCCATGCATTTGCATTCGTGTGATCATGATAACTTAGTTACATTTACTCAGTTTACACATCATATATCATTTATATATTTCTTTATGTGCATCTATTCATGATTGTATGATTCATTTACATAGATAATTTTTCATGTTAGTTTAGAATTTTTTGAAAAAATGTAAAATTTTCTTTCTGATATTAGTTTTTTTGGATTTTTTTTTAATATGGACAAAGGGTTGATCAATCCACTCTCGATATCCAACATTTTTTTTGTTTCAATGTGTTTGTAGGCACAGGTATTTCTAGGAGATGTTGCGGTTCTCATGCACTCTACGACAAGTACATGTCCCCAAGTAGGAGCTGAATGTTACCCCCCATTTCTAGGGGTAAATAAGGAGATGGTGTCTCGGGGCCCTCACGTTGTAGACATGGAGTACCAAGAGATGGATTGAATTCCAATGTTCACTCACACAGACAGATCCTCGCCTCAACACAATACTTCTTCGTTCATCATGATGGCATTCACCACACCAACTTGCTTCTGAAAGATAGTGGATCTTGCTCCATGAGAAAACAAGTCAAGTTTTGTGGTAAGTGTCACCTTAATACTTGAAGCATTTGAATATGTTGCATTAAATATTCTCTTGATTATGGAGGGTCTTCTTGGAAATTATGCTTTTCTCCCTATTTCACCTTGGTGAGTGTCATGGTTTCCTAGTAAGTGGCCACCCTCAAGGAAAGGGTTTCTACTGGGGGGTTTGTTGATTATTACAGCTTCATGAGACATCCTCCAAGACACAGAATGAGTGAGTTGGCCCGTGAGAGAGACCATGAGTTGGGTGTGCCCATGATATGGGTGTTTCATTCCTCTCTCAGACTAAGATGGAACTTTGTGTGCCCCGGTGTGGGGTGAGGATGCCCATGAGATGGGTGTGTCATTTGAGATGAAATTATGTGTATGCCCCTGTGTGGGGTGAGGATGCCCATGAGATGGCTATGTCATTTGAGATGAAACGATGTGTACCCCTGTGACAGGTGAAGGTTCCCATGTGATGGATGTATCGTTCTCCTATGTGTAGAGAGTTGAGACGATGTGGTACTCCAAATAATTCTCTTGTGAGACGCACTGAGATAGAGATCTATTGAGTAGGACGTCCTTGTGGCTGAGCATAGGTGGATGTGCCCCAAGTGGTTGAGAATTAGTGTGTGTGTGAGATCCCTTGTTATATTTTCTAAGAGTAATACTTACATCTAACCCTAAATGTGATGTAAAGGGTACAGGTCAGCCCCACCATAAAGAGAAAGATAATTAATGATTATTGTAAAAGGCAATTAATATTGTAATTATATATTATATTATCAGTTATTGAGGTCGGCCTTGTTGTGCCAATAGACACCACTTTTGATGTGTCCAGTCTAGTATAAATAAAGGTCATTTCTCCATTGAGGAAACACAACAAACATGTGATTTTGGAATTTTCAGCAAATACATATTCTAGGGCTGAAGTGCACACCTCTCTTGGGCGCTAGCTTCTTGGTTTTGGAGAGCACCCTTTTGTGCGCTAGGTATATAGTGTGGGAGATATTTCTTGTGTTCTTGTGCATGGTATTTCTTCTTGTGATCTTGGTTATTGCAGCAATTGTTAATGGTGTAGCTGCATTTTTTTATGGTTCAATTAAATGCTAAAATTTAAATAAACTTAATTCTTGAGCCTATCATAGATAAAATTCAACATGGTATCAGAGATTAGGTCTTGAATAACCCATTGCACAAGAATTAAAGCAGTTGTCCTCTCCCTTTTGCAGAACCGTATGACCCTCCTAGGGTTTCTAGAAAATCTGTATGGCCCTCTCTTTTTGGGTGTTCCAGTACTTAATACTTGGAATTTGGGGATGAAAATTTCATAGGAGTGTACAACCTCCTTCAGTGCACCTTCAAAAACCTTCAAATTGCATTTCCGAGTATTTTGATTTTTTGGCCCTAGGGTTTCTAGGGTTTCACAATTTTCTGCAGAAATTTCAGAATAAGGGTTTTTGCAGCTCATTGAGGGAGATTTTCATCTCACCAGTGTTCTTCTAACTTTCAAGGCTTATTGTTGGCAGTCATAAGCCAAACAAAAGCTAAGTTTGATAGCCTAGCTTAGACGTTATGTTTTCTATCCCAGTTGGCAAGGGTTTGTGAAGAATCTGAAAAGATGATGAAAAAAACCTTGGTGGAAGATAATCAAGGCAAGGAAGATAATCATCTACTCAGTAAGAGATCATCTCCTGCCTCATATTTCCAACATGAAGACAACTTATGAAATGTATAAGGTATTGAAGAATATGTTTGAAAGTGACAACATCCTCAGATCTCTTACATTGAAGGGTCAGCTTCAAAATATCAAGATGACAAAAGGTGACATCGTTGCTACCTTCTTTATGAAGATGTCAGAGATCAGAGATCAGCTAGGTTCCACTGGAGAAATCATATCAGACAAAGAACTTGTTTTGACCACTCTTAATAATCTTCCAAAACATTGGGAACCATTTCTTCAAAGTATCAATGGAAGAGAAAATCTACCTACTTTTGATTGTTTGTGGACATACTATATCCAAGAAGAAATCAGACTTATAGATAGAGGAGTGGAAGACTCCCCTCATGATGAAAATCATGCTCTTGCACTTCATACAAAGAAAGGAGGAAGAAATAAAAGAAACTTCAAACAAACATTCAAAGATGAGAAGAATTCATCAACTTCAGGTTATGATCAGAGAAAAGACATGTCAAAGATCTAGTGCTTCAGATGTCACAAGTATTGACACTTTGTGAGAAATTGTCCTACCAGAAAGAAAGGAAGACAACATGATTCCACCGCAAACATTGATCCAGAGCCACCTTAGAAAGATGAATACATGAGAAATGAGGATTACTTCCTCTAACCTTTCTCAGGAAGACCAAATACAAGAGTGAGCATAATTGTAGACTAGGGTAAGTTTTTTTACTACATTCCTTATTTAATTTAATCATTAACCTATAGTTGATTTCATTTTGGTAATAAAGGGTATTATCCATGGTGCGGGAGCCCTCATGACTTGGACCATTATCCCTGGTATGGGAGTCCAACTTTTCTTGATTGATTATTATTCTAGTACATGAGGCCAACTTTTCTTGATTGATTATTATTCTAGTACATGAGGCCAACTTTTCTTGATTGATTATTATTCTAGTACATGAGGCCATTTTTATTGTTATCCCCATGGGAGGACATCTTGGTTATTATCCTAGTATGGAGTTCATAAAAATACTATAGAGTCAGTAGAGGACATGAGAAGACATGAGATATCTCCAGGTTAGCAAACACAAAAAAAGGAAGATGTCTATCCTTCAGACATAAAAGGGAGTCAAACTGTTTGAGAAGAAGGAAGAGACAATACCTTCTCCCCTTCAGCAATTCAGAGGGAGACAACCATTGATTTAGTCGATCCAGTTGATATTTCCAGAGACATTGTAGTAGGACATAAAAGGCCTTCCTGGGCTCGAAAAAATCTGCAAGAGGCAAGGGGACATACATCTCCTCGAGGCACATTCTGAGAGAGAAAGAGACCAAAGAGACTTTCGAGCTATGTTTCAGACATGAGCCACATCATTGATACTGAGTCTTCTTGTTACGGAGAAGCAGCAGGTCAGGAGGTATGGCAAGATGCCATGACAGAAGAATATCAGTCCATCTTGAAGAATGATGTGTGGGATATCGTTCTGAGACCAAAAGGGAAGTCTGTAGTGACTTCCAAAGTGGATATATAAGATCAAGTATGTAGACGATGGAAGTGTCGAGAAGTAAAAATATATATTTGCATCCAAAGGGATTCATGGTTCATGAGTCAACCAAGAAAAAATCACTAGATAGCAGGGAATCATGTATTGAGATATCTACGAGGCACAATTGCATATGTCCTAAGATATTCCTTCAGTGTAGACTTGAGTTTGCAGGGATATGTCGATGTAGATTGGGCAGGGAGCAAAGTGGACCAGAAGAGCACATCCGGTTGTTGTTTTACCTTGAGGTCTGTCATGGTTTCCTGGTGCAATAGGAAACATAGCTCTGTGGCCTTGAGTACCATAGAAGCAGAGTATATAGCATTAAGTGTGGCATTCCATGAAGAAGTTTGGGTTCACAATCTCCTGACAGATTTATTTTATCATGAGATGGATCCTACCATTGTTCATTTTGATGACCAGAAGCACTCTGAGAACCCTGTGTTTCACGATAGATAGAAACACATTGAGATAAAATATCATTATATCATTGACATGGTGTAGAGGAAAGCAGTACACGTGAAATACCTTCCTACACATGAGGAGATTGCAGATATGTTCATCAAACCACTTGCCAATATGAAGTTTGAGTACTTTTGTGAGAGACTTGGGCTGGTGGAGAACGCCTCCCTAGCTGAGAGGGAGTGTTGATGATTACATCTTCGTGATACATCCTCTAGGACAAAGACTGAGTGAGTCAGCCTGTGAGAGAGCCCATGAGTTGGGTGTGCCCATGAGATGGGTGTGTCATTCCTCTCTGAGACTAAGATGGAACTTTGTGTGCCCCTATGTGGGGTGAGGATTCCCATGATATGGGTGTGTCATTTGAGATGAAACGATGTGTATGCCCTTGTGTGGGGTGAGGATGCCCATGAGATGGGTGTGTCATTTGAGATGAAACAATGTGTACCCCTTTCAGGGGTGAAGGTGCCCATGTGATGGGTGTATCATTCTCCTATGTGTATAGAGTTGAGACGATGTGGTACTCCAGATGATTCTCCTATGAGACTCAGTGAGATAGAGATTTGTTGAGTAGGGCGTCCTTGTGGTTGATCACAGGTGTACATGCCCCTAGTGGTTGAGCACTAGTGGGTGTGTGAGATCCCTTGCTATAATTTCTAAGAGTAATATTTATCTGTAATCCTAATTGTGATGTAAAGGGTACAGTTCGGCCCCACCATAAAGAGAGATAATTAATGATTATTGTAAAATGTAATTAATATTGTAATTATTAATTATATTCTGAGTTATTGAGCTTAGCCCTGTTGTGCCAATAGACACAACTTTTGATGTGTCCAGTCTAGTATAAATAAAGGTGATTTCCCCATTGAGGAAACACAACAAACATGTGATTTTGGAAATTTCAGCAACTACATATTCTAGGGATGAATTGCACACCTATATTGGGCACTAGCTTCTTGGTTTTGGATAGCACCCTTTTGTGTGCTAGGTCTATGGTGTGGGAGGTGTTTCTCTTGAGAATATAGCAAATGATTGCTGGGTTTTCTTCCCTTGTTGAGAAGGGTTTCCCAAGATAATTCTTGTGTTCTTATGCATGGTATTTCTTTGTGTGATCTTGGTTATTGAAACAATTGTTAATGGTGTAGCTACATTTGTTTATGGTTCAAGTAAATTCTAAAATTGAAATAAACTTCATGCTTGAGCCTAGCATAGAGAAAATTCAACAGGGTCTCCTTCAAGGGTAATCGTACCATTATTGCACATACTTGCCACTTTTCATTACTTCTTCCCCTCTATTTACCCATATTTTAGGTTTTTGGTCTTCTTGACCCAAGAAGGGAATGTACGTCATTTCATGGGAAGAAGGGGCCACAAGGTTAGAAGGTTCCTTGAAAAAAAACATCATGCAATAAAATCTTTCCCTTGTATCCCAAGAGAAATGAAACACCTCTCAAAAAAACAAGCGACCCATAAAATAAATAACTAATTGATAAATGGTGCTTTCCAAGGTAGAGCGTATGTGGGCTATGCATTTATTTTTAGTTCCCCTTATTGTCTTCAACTTGGAAAAGCATGCAAACCAAGGTAGAGCGTATGTGGGCTACACATTTCCTTTTAGTGCCCCTTAATATCTTCAACTTGGAAACACATGCAAAATGAATGGCTAATAAAGGTCTTGGAAAAATATGCCTTAAAAACAAAAAGAGGAAAATGATGTGGCTAGCCCTCAACTAAGGCACCCATAAATGAGACAATAAAAGTCCTTGTATGTCATGAAAACCCATACCTATAAGTATAACCCCATCCACCTCACATTCACTACATAACCTAGAAAAGATTATCCTTGGGAACATCCCCTACTTGAGGAATTGGTTCACCCAATAGGGCATTATGACACCCCTCCCATATCTAATTTTGTAAAATTGCATAGGGTATTTGACCACTTGTTTGACTTTAAAAGGGAAGATTTGATGCACACTTTTAGGTGGTTCTTGTATTAAATGTGATTTACTTGGAATAATACATATGACTTGAGACCCTTGGAGGGCGAATTTACTTGTCTTAGTAGAGTGAATTCCATACCCCACTCATTGGGACATCTTGGATGAGGGACGTTTCCTTTGGAAGCATTTGATTATTTATTGGAGGTGATTCGATATCCATCCTGGCCCCAACATTTTCCTTTGGAGGCCATACACTTCACTTTTGGGGCATGACATCATCAATTGGAAGGCTAGGGTTTGGTGGTGCAAGGTGTTTGATGATTATATGATATGTTTATTGAAGGAAGACCCTAGCACATTGAAATTTTTCCTTGGGAGGCCCAACAAATTCCTCAACAAGCTCAACATTTTTATCATCATTATCCTTGGGAGTGACATCATCATTTTAGGGCTTTCTTCAATGTAATTTTTTATATTTGGTAAAAAGTATTGTTTAGGAAGGAAAATTTGTGAGGTCAGCCTCCTCAAATTATGAATGTGGAAAAACTATTTTAGGTGACCTCATATAAATATAGGTCACCTCACATTTCATTTGTACATAACTCACTTGAGTATTACATACCTCTTGGCTGAAAGTTTTCCCTACTTGGGAAAATCGATATATCTCTCTCTTGTGCTATTGTGGATGTTGATTACTTGTCTATTGGAAGGAAGACTAGAGCTATCTCTTGGATTCTTTGTTCTTTCTATTATGGTGAAATATTCTTGGTAGATGAGGGTTTTACTTTCTATCTCTTGGAATTGGTAAGAAATTTTCTGCATATTGTTGTTTTTTATTCTTGTTTCAAGGTTATTTTTGTAAAAACCCTTGGAGGAGTATAAGAGCATACACCCTCCACCAAGATCTATCATTGTATCATAAAAAATCTATTTGCAAAGGTTTCTAGGAGGAGTAAAAGGGATTACACCCTCCTAGATTTACCTTGCTAGGTTTTGTTTGCTCTAGGGAGTGTTATCCCCATTTTTTGGGATAACTAAGGAGATGATATCTCAAGGCCCTAAGGTTGCATACATGGAGTGCCGAGATATCACATGACCAACAATGCCCACTTGCACATACAAAATCCCTCTCTATCACCACATTATGATCCATTGTCAGTGAATCCACCACACCAACTAACTTTTGGAAGGCAGAGGGGTCTTGCTCCATGTGGTTCAAGTCAAGTATTGTGGTAGGTAATCACCCTAATATTTAAGGCATTTAAACATGTTGTATTTGAGCTAATTTTCATTATAGAACACATGCTTGGACATGATGATTTTGACCCTGTTTCACCTTGATAAGTGTCATAGAGTTCCTAGTAAGTGGCCAACCTTTGGGGAAGGTTTGTGACTGGGGGTTCCTTGAGGGGTTATCATACCATTCCCAACCATACTTACCACATTCTTCTCATTACACTCCCCGCATATTTTCTTATTCTAGGACCTTTGAATTTAGTGACCCAAGAAGGGCATGTACCTCATTTCATGGGAAGAAGGGGTTGGAGGCCTAAAGGGATTGTTTTTGGATAAAAAAATAAAATCCTAAATATAGACCTTCCATATTCTTCTCCCAGGGGTCTCCGAGAAAGCAATGAAAAGATTTTATGAAAGAAAAGGGGGACCTACAAAAATAAATAATAGTGAATGATTAAGGGGTTAGTTGGAGGATGGGAGGTCTCATCACGAGCTGACCTATCATGATCATGGGTATTTATCTATATTACATTACCGTCATCTAGTCACCAAGACAGGGTAGTGGCTCTTAGTTACACAACTGAGAGAAAGGGGGTCTCATCATGAGCCAACCTTCTCATTTCCACGAGGTATTTGTGAATGACATTATCGTTATCTGGACACCATGCCAGGGCATTGAACTTCAACTTGTTCCTTAAAACATGAAAGAAATAATAAGAAAGAATGGAAAGAATATGGGCTTGGAAAAAGTGCATTGCAAACAAAGGTGCCACACACCCTCTACAAAGGCACCCATAAATGAGATAATACGAGCCCTTGTATTTCATGAAACTCATTGACCTATGAAGTCTAAAACCCTTCCACCTCATCATCCATTACATAAACTTGAAAGGCCATCCTTGGGAGCATCCCCTACTTGAGGGATTTGGCCTACCCAATTCTCTTATGACACCCCTCCCATAGTTAAACTTGATCAATCGTATATGGTTTTTTAGAGTTTGTTTAATTTGATCAGGTAGTTTTGATGCACATGTTTAGGTGCCTTTCTTATTATATGTAGTTTACACTTGTCATGATATATTTGACTTGAGATATTTGGAGGGCGTACCCTTTTGTTTTGCGAGACCTTGCTTGGTGGCCAGTTTTGGGAGAGCAAGCCTAGCTTGGGCGTCCATGGGGCAAGGAGCCCACAGGTTGGATGTTGTAGGACCACATATTGGATCAAAGAAAAATTATTTTGGTGACTTACATGTCATAAAGGATGATCTTATCCAGCCCCTAGTACCCAAACAACTTGCCTAGGAGAGGCAAAACGTCATATTTTGAGGCTTGACGTCATGATTGAGGGGGTTTGATGGTGATGGAGTTATTACACATTGACACTTGGCATATTTTGACTGAAGGAGGCATGGATTGACCCTAGAACATGATGAGGAGGCTCAAGGAGTCCCAACAACCTCCATTCTCTTCTCCAATGACTTGTTCAGGTGGTCAAAACATCCCCTAAAGGGGTGACATCATCTTATTTTTAGGGTTTCTATTGTGTTAAAGTGAAAAATAAATATTATTATTTGATACAAGGGGTAAGAGAAGGGTCGTTGACCCCTTATCTTATGTTTTACCCTTACTAAGTGGACAAACTATGTTTTAAGGTTTTTGTATAAATATATATCATGTGAATGTCATTTTATAACATATCTCTCCCATTGTGAGAGGCTAAGGACTGAAATTTTCGCTACCTTCAATATTTTTTCTCTCTTGTGCTATGGTATGGTGTTATCTTTGGTTAGTGGCTACATGATGATTATGTGCTAGCTTATGTAGGTCATTTATATCTCTTTATGGTGGTTTATATTGGCATGTTAAGCGTTTATCTTATTGCAACTTGAATTTGGTAAAGGCTACACTTTTTGTTGTTTTCTTTGTTCAAAGTTCAAGGATTTTGATAAGTTAAGTAGGGAGTATAAGAACATACAACCCTACCTAGCTCCACCATAATCTATCATAGAGATATTTTTTGCAAGGTTTTTCTAAGGAAGTACAAGGGCATACACCCATTAGCCTAAACCTTAGCTAGGATACTTGCTTTAGGGAGTAAGAGGATTTACAGCCCCAAGGAGATAGTACCTCTAGCTCTCTATCTTGTGACCCCATTAACCCATTAATCAAAGGCACTATTCATTGCATTGGAGAAACAAAATAGGGGGAATTATTTCATACATCACACTTTCCACCTCTTTCCCGAAGACACCAAAGAAGAATATGAACAAGCAAAAGATGACTACCGAGAAGAATTGTTGACTGCCACAGAAGTTATAAGAAGAGAAAAGAGGAAAAATAAGGAAGACACTCAAGAAATAGAGCAGATCATCATGAAGTTGAAGGTTCAAATATAAGAATATAAAAGAATTGAAGAAGCACTCAAAGAACATTTAGAAGAAAGAGACAGGATCATTGGAAATTTGGAAGCGGAGATTGTCACATTGAGAAAGGATCTTCAAAAGAAAAATATTCAAAACAGCTCAAAATTTTTGGATGACATTATCAACAGTCAAAGGCCTAATGATGACAATTCTGGACTTGGATACAATTAGACAGAAAATGGATCAAGCTCCAAAGCAAAAGAACAAGAAACATATCGAAAAATTTATGCAGAAACAATCAAAGGGGATAGGAAGACCTACAAGGAAGATTACAAGGACACTCCTCCACCAAGAAGATTCATATTTTAGATTCGACGAATGATAGAAACAAATAGGCCTCAGAAAGAAAAAGGATTCATAAGAGTAACTCCTTTCAGAAGATCTTCAACTCCCAGGTATCAAACTATCTTTTTTGGTTTATGTTATGCATGCAATAATTTTGGACATAAAGTTGTAAGTTGCAGAGCTAATAGCAGGAACATAAACAACTTTGAAAGACATGCACCAAATGGTTATCCAAGAAGGTCTAGTGAAACACAGAGAAGAAGCCACAATAGGTTTGAATCATTGAGCATTGAAGTGGAATGTTACAAGTAAAATAACTTTGGACACAAATATTTTAGAATGGCAGTCTCTCCTAGAGAACCACAACAGAACAACAAAAGTCACAGACAGGAGCCTTATAAGAGAACATGGATAAGAAAGCAGAATCAGTATAGCAATGAAGAATGCACACTCGCTCTACAAGTTAAGTAGAAGAAGCGTGGTTGGTATGTTTATAGGGGTTGTTCAAAACATGAAGAACGGATGAACAAAGACCAGGTCACAGAGATCACAAGACTAGAAATAAAAATAGATGAAGAAAATTCTACAGAGAAAAGGAAAGATGAGGGATACATAAAGGTTTGGAAAATAACTGAAAAAAAAAAGAAGGACAAGTAAATATGGAACAGGTTAAAGAGATTGTACTTTCAGGCACTGTAGTGAGAGATGAATCCATGGATAGAAGGAAAGAAGTCAGAGCTTAGAGAGATGATGAATTTACCAATGAAGATGATGATGAATACACATCAGAGCAAGAATTGTTATGATCCATCTGGCTTAGAGACTCCCAGATTATATGAATAATAGACAGGGTGAGTCTATGCGGTAGCTGAGACAAACCAGAGAAATTTCCTACGAGCATCTTCAGAGTTTGAGTAAACATAGTAATGCTCAAAAACAACAATGGAAAAACTCCTTACCAGCTATGGAAAGGAAGTGCATACACCAACCTCTACATCAAGGTAACTCAAGGTAGTATTTTATTAATTGAAATTCATGTTGATGATATTGTTTTTGGAAGTATTAATGACAACTTAAGCCATAAATTTGCAAAGGGCATGCAGAATGAATTTGAAATGTCATTACTTAGAGAACTATCCTTCTTTTTGGGTCTTCAGATACGTCAAAGCAACCAAGGAATTTTCATTTCTCAAACCAATTATATCAAAGAAATGTTAAAGAAGTTTGGAATGGAAGAGTGTAAACCAGTTACCACTCCTATGCAAACCAGTTGCAAGTTGAGAAAAGATGATGATTCAAAGTATATAGACCAGAGGCAATACAGGTCAATGATTGGTAGCTTACTATATGTGATAGCATCTAGACCAAATTTAATGCAGGCAATTGGATAGGTGGAAAGATTTCAAGCAGCACCAAAGGAAAGGATCTATCACTTATTGCCTACACAGATGCAGATTGGGCAGGTTGCATCGATGACCGATGAAGAACTAGTGGAGAAACGTTCTACTTGGGTGAGTGTTTAGTATCATGGTTAAGCAAGAAACAATCATCAGTATCCTTATCTACATCTGAGGTAGAGTGTATTTCAGCATCATCATGTTGTACATGGATTCTATGGATGAAAAAACTCTGACAGATATACAGGTTGAGTATGATGATCCCATTTCAATCTATTTTGATAATACAAGCACCATCAGTATCTCAAAGAACCCAGTGATGCACTCCAAGACGAAGCACATTCCAATAAAGTATCACTTTCTGTGGGAATAGGTTGTAGAGAAGAACATTAGAGTTGAATATGTGGACACAAAAGAACACGTGGCAGACATATTTACAAAACTGCTTCCACGACAAGCCTTTGAGTATCTTCGCCAAAGACTAGGAGTAATTTCTACTCCAAAATGAATTCATTTTAATGCTTATCTTATATGTCTTAGATGTACATGAGGAAGCACCATAAATAGGACAATTCAGGTTGGGAGATCAGTTTCAGGAAGAGTTATGTTAGGGGGAGCAACCTCGGATGGAAATATACCTTTTCCATTGATGACAGAGGGGGAGCGATTTATCAGATGAAAAGGTAAATTTTTGGAGAGAGAGAATAGAGGCATGTTTCCAAGGGGATCGATTGTCACAAGGGAAGAATGAGAGATATGACTTCAAAGTGATACCCTTTGTCAAAGGGGGAGATAGTATTCATATGAAGGGAGAGAGAGTAATCAGAGGCTTATAAACACAAAGAAAAATCAAAGGCATGTAGACAGGGGGAGCATCCCCAAGGAGAGTTCAGTCAGGGGGAGTAGCCCCAAAGGGAGATACCCTTTTCCATTGATGTCAAAGGGGGAGAGATAGAAACATTGATAAGGTCTATAAGCATGAATGTTATCATGACTAAGTGTTTCCATCAATGCCAAAGGGGGAGATTGTCAGACAATTGGCTTAGGTTGATGGAAAGTTGGTGTGGATTGTTGGTTTTCATTGATGTCAACCATTGGAGAGTGATATTGTATACTGATGTCAACCCTTAGTGATTGATGTCAACCCTTGGAGAAAGTCAGGTAGCGAATTCTGGTAGCACAAAGGTTTGGGTAATGGACCCAAGGTTGTTTCATGTATAATAGTATGAGTTTTAATATATTTGAAGGTAAGACTATTGTATATGGATATTACATGTCATTCCATTTCTGGTGGTATGTGGAACATCACATAACTCCTCACGGTTAAGAGTTATGGCCATGAGAAGTTAGAGAACCCAAGTTTGGGTAACGGACCCAAGTTTGTTTCATGGTTAATGGTATGAGTTTTGATATATTTGTAGGAAAGACTATTCTATATGGATAGTTCATATCATTCAATTTCCATTGGTATGTGGAATGTCACATAACTCCTCACGATTAGAGAGTTATGGCCATGTGAAGTTGGAGAACCCTCATGAGTCATCTAGAAGCCCCAAAAGGTCAAAGTAGTCACAGTGGTTTAAGAGTTTTTAAAAGGTAAATAATAAAGTGAAGTGATGAGTGTACTATAAGTCAAAGTGAATACAAAATAAGTTATTTAAATAATAAACTTAATGGACAAATTAGAAGTGGTTTAACCCTAAAATAAGGAAAGTGGGTTAAGATGGTTAAAATGTAACCCCTTGAGGAAGCTACATGAAAGTATAAATAAGAGGCAAGGCTCTCTAATTTTAAACACACTTGAGCATATTGAATATATATATGTGATTAAGGTAACCAAAGGATATCTAAGCTGAATTTCAGAGGGAAGGTGAAGTAAAGAAGGCTGAAATTCAAGGGAGGATAAATTCTTTTGATGATGTTTTCTAAGGTATGTTATTTACAGGTCATCTCACCATTTTTGCAATAACGTTTTTTCTAGAATGATTCAGACCGTGAAATTAGGAGTCCATTGAGGAAACATATCCAAGTAGTTGTGATAGAAATTTCATCTTCTGTATCGTTGTATTTTTGGAGTTACACGCCGTGGAAAATAGGGTTTGTGGTTAGTCTTGAAACTAGTCTAAAACAAGTGTTTCGGGTAAAAATGTCATAACTTCTTCATAACAAATCCAAATTTAGTAAGACAAAATGTATTGGTTAGAGTATCATCTATAGTATTCCATGTACAATTTTCAGATCCATACAACAAATATTCTGTGTGGGGCATGCTCTACAAGTTCACTCTCTAGAATAAGCCAAAATTCAACAAGGTATGTCATTTTTGCTATAACTCCTTTTATGAGAGTTTCCAAGTAGTGAAATCTGGAGGAATTACATAAAATACACTGAATAAAATTGTGTACCATTTTCACATATTATTCATTACAGATACATAGTTATGATTATTGCAAGCTAGATTTTTTTACTAATCCAAAATTAGTCATGTGAGACTAAAGAAATTTTTGATGAAAATGCTAGTCTCTTGTTGTTAAAGTTAAGGAAGGTTTTAAGGTATGTGATCATATACATCAGGTCTATTACAGATTTACAAATCATATTTGGATGATGAAATTGATGAGGGCTTTTGGTTGAGGTATGTTACAGATAGAGGTTGTATAACAGTGACGTTGTGGCACATGGTTTGATGTAATGGTTTATGGTATTTGGTTATGGATAGTGTGATGTATTTCTAGAGAAATTTTGATGGTTATATTGGTATATGTATTTGGTATATGGTTTAGGTACATGTTGGGTATTGTAAGACACCCACTACGGCGATATAAAATTTTCGCCTATTTCTCGAGAATCAGAGCCCCCAAAATATCTACGGAGGCCTAGCGTAAGCTAGTTCTTTCTATGTCTGCTCCCATAGGATCGTGGGTCATGACCACAAATCAACAGGTATGGCGTTTCTTTGCATTTTGTGACTCGGCGCTACAGGAGTGTCAAATCGTTCGACTCTGCAAATGTCAAATCCCGACAGGGCTGGCGAGTAGCCAATAGGGACGAATCCCAACAGAGTCAGCGAGTAGCCAATAGGAATGGGCCTTGTCGTGCAATTGATTTGAGTACAGGTGGCAAGGGGGAGACGTGCCACGGAAGGTGACATGACAGGAGGAGGCCCTACTTCACACAAGGGGGCTCCGGAATGAAGCCTCAGCCGTAGATCTGGGCGGGTGGACTTTGGCCATCCAAATCTGATTGCCACTTATCCCAATGCGCATTTGCACCCCAGCTTAATGTCGGCATCTCTTCCTCACATCTAACGATCATCCCAGACTCTAGATCCTCTGAAAGGATCATGTCCGTTGATCGAGACTTAATCCTCATGCTAACAGTCGGGGTTTGTAAATCTAGATTTCGGGACTTGTGGGCACAGGGGAGCATGCCCTTTAGTACTCCGAGTACCAAAATGCCGAAGTGCCAAACAGGCCTCGATCATTAATTAGAACTCTAGGCTAAACCTTGGCCCATATGACTATCGTTTTATTCCCATCGGGACTTATCCCAACGAGATCCCAACCTCTTGTCAACAGGACTCCCGAATCCTCGATTCCTGATTTCCCAATGTGGGTAATCTCTCGACACGTAGCCTCCCGTAATCGGACGGTCCAGATCTAATTCGGGGTTTCCACTATGGAACGTACCGATCTCTTGTCATTAGGACTCTCGAGTCCTCGATTCCCGATTTCCCGAAGGGGGTAATATTTCGACACATAGCCTCCTTTAATTGGACGGTCCAGATCTAATTCGAGGTTTCCACCATGGAACGTCCCGATCTCTTGTCACCAGGACTCCCGAGTCCTCAATTCCCGATTTCCCGAAGTGGGTAATCTCTCGACACGTAGCATCCTTTAATCGGACGGTTCAGATCTAATTCAGGGTTTCCACCATGGAACGTCCCGATCTCTTGTCACTAGAACTCCTGAGTCCTCGATTCCTAATTTCCTGAAGTGGGTAATATCTCGACATGTAGCCTCCTTTAATCAGACAGTCCATATCTAATTCGAGGATTTTTGCCCCTATTTGTGAGGGCTTAACCCTCATATATCTCCCTGCAAATCCAATGACTGTTAGATTTTCTAGCTAAGAATTGACGGTTCAGATCGGTTCCACGCCATACACTCTCCCACTACTCCCTGGTCATGGAAAAACCAACGGTCCAGATCTCTTATGGACCTTGGGGATCTACGGTCCCGATTTCTTCACTACCCACGAAGACAAAGGAAAAGGGGCTTATCCCTCATGTATCTCCTGATAGATATGATGGCTGTCAGGTTTTCTAACCAAGATCTGATAGTGCAGATCCATCTCCATGCTATGCACTCTTCCACGGTTTCTTGGACATGGAGAAATCAACGGTCCAGATCTCTTATGGACCTTGGGGGTCTACCGTCCCGATTTCTTCGCCACTCATGAAGACACAGAAAAACAAAGTGGTAAGGCATTTAGAGTCCTACTTTCTTCTATCAATCTAATGGTCATGAGTGACCACAGATCCGTCGACGGGATCTCATCTATCAAACGATACTTATCCCTATACTTCCATCTCAGGATTTCAAGAGGATTTTTCCTCCTCGTGCAAGGTTACTAAGGCCTTGCGCCTTCACATCCTCTTTCCAGGTTCTTGATGGGATTTTCAAGGAGGGTTTCTCTATGGGGAGGTTTACCTAGGGTACTATTTGAGGTAGATAAGGGTATTTCTCTCCCAAGAACCAGACGTGGAGTCTGAATTAGATCAGTATGCATATAAATAACGATTTATGAAAACATAAGCCATACGTAGTCTTTCCATTATAAACATGCAACTACCAGTACTGATCAAAACACCATACAGACATTCTTACACTGAAATCATTCACAATTTCATAGCTTATGAGCATAAATGTAAGAATATATATATTTCAAGATGCCAGAGGAAAAACACTTATCAGAAAAACACCAGAGGTGCTTGCAACTGCTGAGAGGGGTGCTCGTTTCCACCCAACAATAGGCTCAGCGACTCCCAGCAGATTTACCACTAGCCACCCCCGAGTTGAGACCACGATGTTGTGAGACTGTGTCTCTGTCTGCCAGTGATCAAGAATGAAGGTTACTCTCCTTCTTCTCCGCTATCACTCACTATACATACCGCCAAAGTTTTTCCTGGGTTCTCCTCCTCCTCTCCCCTGCATTCCCTCGCGTCTGCCCGATACCGACCACTCATTTTCTTCTCCCTCACGCCTTTTCCTCTTGTGAGGTTGTGTGTGGCATGACTTTCTGCATACTGGTCAGGCCTAAGACTCCTACGGATGGGCAGTTCTCCTCCCCCATCCCTCATTAATTTTTGAGGAGACATCTACCTACCAGCCTGGGAGACATTTAATTTGGTCCAACGAGCCTCTCTTGGTTCTCTGGGCTAGTAAAGACCAAATACGTTATTGGTGGAAGTTCACGCCACCATTCCAGGTGCCTTCCACCACCTTTCTTCATCCATCGTGGTCTCTTTTTCGGCACATTCCCCTCTCAGCAGTCCTTCAATTTATATATATATGTGTGTGTGTGTGTGTGTGTGTGTGTGTGTGTGTGTGTGTGTGTGTGTGT
>ML798043.1:16399-34860 GCA_009831015.1 Picea engelmannii | reverse complement strand
ATATATATATATATATATATATATATATATATATATATATATATATATATATATATATATATATATATATATATATATATATATATATATATATATATATATACATTCATCGACCTTCTCCACAAGGTCCATTCACATTTCTGAGTTTGCCACAATTACTTGGCCAGTATAGTTATTTTTACAGACTGGGGGAAACAGGGTGTTACATTTCCCTCCCCCTTAAAGGAACATCGTCCTCGATGTTCTTATCTATCAACATGAGATGTATGTACAGAAGTAAACAAAATCGGATATGCATGTCTCACGGCATCCTCCATTTCCCATGTAGCCTCATCTGGGCCAAAATGTCTCCACTACACCTTGACCTGTGCAATGGTTCAGTTCCAGAGCGGGGTTTCCTTTTTGTCCAGTATGCATTGAGGCTCTGGTAGAAATTCTCCCTCCGGTTCCACCTGAATCACAGACCAATCAATTATATGGTTAGCATCATGTACATATTTCTTCAATAATGAGACATGGAAAACATTATGTGCTTTGACTGTGGGAGGAAGTGCTAGCCTATAGGCTACAGGTCCCACTCTATCTAGAACCTCAAAGGGTCCACAATACCGAGGTGCCAACTTGGCACAAGCTCCCATTTTCAGAGAACTCTTTCTGGGCCTAATTCTAAGATATACATGGTCTCTCGTTTTGAACTCTCTTGGAGTTCTCTTTTGATCGGCATAACTTTTCTGTCGGTTTTGAGTGACCTTCAGATTTTGTTTTATCTAAGTCACTTGTTGTTCCATTTCTTTCAACATGTCGGGTCCAAAAGAAATCATGTTTACAAGATTACTCCAGCTGACTGGAGTATTACACGGCCTACCATAGAGGACCTCGAAGGGACTCATCTTTAAGGATGCTTGGTAGCTGTTGTTGTAGGCAAATTCTACCAATGGCAAGTAGTCTTCCCATTTCCTGGGTTGATGCATTACATGCATTCTTAACATGTCCTCTAATATTTGATTCACTCTTTCCGTCTATCCGTCGGTTTGAGGGTGATAGTCGGTGCTAAACAACAACTTGGTCTCTAAACTAGCCATCAGTGATTTCCAAAAATTGGAAGTAAATTTCGTGTCTCTGTCAGACACTATCTCTTTCGGCATGCCATGCAGTTTGAATATCTCTTTCATGAATACCTGGGTGATATCTATCGCCTTGCAAGTCGATTTGACGGGGATGAAATGAGCATACTTGCTCAATTTATCCACCACTACCATAATGGCGTCATTCTGTTTGGTTGAAGTTGGCAATCCAGTGATAAAATCCATGGATATGGTTTCCCATTTCCATTATGGGATGGGTAAAGGTTGCAATAATCTTGTTGGGTGTCGATGTTCTGCTTTAACCTGTTGGCATTCTATGCATTTGGCCAAGTATTCGGCTATGTTTTTCTTCAATCCAGGCCAATAAAATTGTTTTCTGGTTGTCGTGATCATCTTCTGATATCCTGGATGACCAGTATAGGGTCTTTTGTGTAGCTCATCCATAATGAACCTCTTCAAGTCGTCACAGTTTGGAATATACAGTCTATTTATGTAAGTGAGCAAATCTTCTTCAGTCATCTGGTAGCCTTCATATTTTTCTCCGATGGGTTCTTGTTGTAGGTGTAAGGTTACTGTCTGAACGAAGGGATCTGTCTCTTGTGCATTTTTTACTCTTTCCTTGACATCTATCTCGCAAGTGCTCACCACTGCCAGGTGAATTTTTTTCATGCTTCTGCTAAGGGCATCAACCACCCTATTTTATTTTCCTTTAATGTGTTTGATTTCAAAATCAAATTCGCTAAGGAGGGCCATCCATCTAGCCTGCCTGGCATTGAGCTTCGGTTGGTCAAACAAATATCGCAATCCACAGTGATCTGTCATAAGTACAAATTTCCTTCCTAGGAGGTAATGCCTCCACATTTTCAAGGCATGCACTATGGCAGCCAGTTCTAGATCACGAGTCACATAGTTGACTTCATGTTCGTTCAATTTTTGGGATTCATAGCAGATCACACTTCCTTTTTTCATAAGGACTCCTTCGAGCCCTTCCTTACATGCATCTGTGCACACGAGGAAATCAACTTCTGGGTCGACGATTTTCAACATGGGTGCATGGGTCAGGAGATGTTTCAAGGTTTGAAATATTTCTTCACATTTCAGTGTCCATAGGAACTTTGTCCCCTTTTTCTAGAGGGCAATGATTGGACAACCAATCTTGGAGAATCCTTTTGTAAATCTTCTATAGTATCTCGCCAATCCCATAAAGGATCTGATGTCTGAAACATCCTTCGGGGTAGGCCATTCCATGATAGACCTGATTTTGTCAGGGTCTACTGCTACCCCTTCTTCGGATAGGACATGACCCAAGTAATGTATCTGCTTCTGGAAGAAGTCACATTTTTTGAATTTAGCATAGAGTTGATGCTCTTTGAGTACTTGCAGTACAAGTCTAAGATGCTCTTCATGCTCTTCTCTATTCTTAGAGTAAATTAATATTTCATCAATAAAAACTAGCACAAATTTATCTAGAAATTTACTAAGTACATTGTTCATTAAACACATAAAAGTGGCAGGGGCATTGGTTAACCCAAATGGCACTACCACAAACTCATAGTGACCATACCATGTCCGGAAAGAAGTTTCGTGGATGTCTTCACCCTTGATTTGGACTTGATGGTATCCCGACCTCAAGTCGATCTTTGAGAAAATAGACACGCCTCCCAATTGATCGAACAGATCGTCAATCCTGGGCAAGGGGTACTTGTTCTTTATGGTTACCTTATTGAGTTGTCTATAATCTATACACAGTTTAAGGGTGTCGTCCTTCTTCTTCACAAAAAGGACTAGTGCTCCCCATGGATACATGCTGGGTCGAATATAACCCTTATCCATCATTTCTTTCAATTGTAATTTGAGTTCAACTAATTTAGGTGTGCTCATCCGGTAGGGTGTCCTAGACACCAGCACCGCTCCTGGTGCAAGCTCTATCGAGAAGTCAATGTCTCTTCTCAGAGGTAGACTTCGTACTTCTTCCGGAAACACATCTATGTATTCTCTCAAGGTAGGATGGTCTTCAAGGCTAGGTTTTTCATCTTCTATGGTTTCCAACACCTGTATTGCATATAGGGGACACCCTTTCGGCAATACTTTCTCATTTGCATGGCTGATATTTGTCTCACCGAGATAGGTTTTCAGATCCCTTGAAGGGTTATCCTTTTTCCTTCTTTTCTCACACATTCTAAGGTTTTATGGTAACAGTCTAATATGGCTTTATGGGTGGCTATCCAGTCCATACCAATCAACAAATCATATGATCCCAGGGGTAATATGTTAAGGGTTTCTTGGGTGGGGAATTCTCCCAACATTAATTGGCAGGCTGGTATGACCTTTGCTACCCTTCTTTTGGTGCCAATGGCTAACTATAATGACCATGGATTTGTGTGTTTTTGTGGCTGTAGTTTACACTTATCAATAGTTTTATGGGCTATATAACTCAAATTTGAACCAGGGTCAATCAAAATAGACACTATATGGTTGGAAATTATACCTTCTATTTCCACCACTGAAGCTTGATGGTCAGCTTGGTTATTATCCAAGGCTGCATAAATCTGCGGCATACTCCTGGCCACATCATTGACGGTAGTATCTTCCTGGACATTATAAATCCTCCGACTATTATGTTGTCGGTGTGGACAGTCTCTCAGGAGATGTTCTTCTCCACAACCCCAACATTTCATAGGTTCTCTCTTTGGGTTATTAGTCTTTACTGGTGTAGGTCTAGAAGTTTTATTTCCGCCTGATGAGGGAAAGTTCTGCTGGTGTACACTCGGGGCTGGAAAGTTCATTCTGGGGTTCTTCTTGTAGTTCTTAAATACTGGGGATTTAATCCCATTTTTCTGAAATCTTGAACTATTCTTTGGTTTCCATCCTTCACGAGGTTCTGCTCGATGTCCATACTGTTCCTGACAATATGTTTCCTTTCGAATAGTGCCTTCTAGAGTCTTTGGCTCATCAAATTCAATTATGTTCTAGTAGTCCTTGGGTAGCCCACTGATGAAGCGCTGAACCTTTGCCTTTTCTTCTTTGATATAGGGTACATACCTCAACAAGTGGAGGAATTTGTTGACATATTCCTCTATAGTGAGTCGCCCCAGTTTGAGTTCATAAAACTCTTTTCTCTTCTCGTCGAAATATTTTTCTGATAAATACTTCTTCTAGAAGTATTTCTCAAATTGTTTCCATGACAGGTCCTCTTCGTGAACCCCTTTCACATTCTTAAGATCTTCCCACCAAATGGAAGCCTTTCCGTGCAGATTGAAAGTGGCCACTCGGGCCTTCAAATTTTCTGAAAAATCATCGAATCTGAAATATTTCTTCAGTCCAAGTAGCTAGGCCTCTGCTTCCTCTCCCTTCTTTATCTCACCATCGAAGGAGGGTGGTTTGGCCTTTGTAAATTCCTCAAATTTATGACCCCTGGAGAGTTTTTGCTTCTTCTATTTTCTTCGAGAATAGGAACTGGTTCTGCTGTTGGAGGATCCTTCTGAGTCGCCAGCTTCCTTCTCAGAGGAATCATCTGGCACTGGTCCTTTACCTCTAGGGTGGACCTTCCTTGAGGTGCTCCTCTCAGTGTGGCCACCGACATGACCATGTTTCTCTATCTTGGGTTCATGCTGCATTTTTCGTTGTAGGTTGGATAAGCTCTGTAGTAAAACCGCATTAATTTCAGTTTGTTTTTATTGTTCTTTCATCATCCTTTCATTGTCAGCTTTGCAATTCAACCATGAGACTCCTCACAGTCTCTGCTAGATCTGGAGGGGTCCCTATTGCCCTTCTTTCATCAGACTCTTCATCTCTATTGTGGGAGCCCTCTCCCACCTTGGTGAGTCACCATTCTCTATGTCTGTAAATTCCCGTGGCTGATCGTCCGCTTGGGTGAAAAGGACAAATGATAGTTGTTATTCAATAGTTAGATACATTTTTATAACCCACACATAATTCATAACTCTTTCACATGCATACACAGTCGAGTTCTCGTTTTCGAGCTTTGATCCTTTTTGAAATAAAAAGGGTTTAAGATAGAGGGTTACTCCTTTTAGGAGTTCTCCAAACGGAGCTTATGCGCAACTCGTTCATGAGCCCAAGCAGGTCGAGTGTTGTAACCATGCTTTGATACCAATTTGTAACACACCCACTACGGCGATATAAAATTTTTGCGTATTTCTCGGGAATGAGAGCCCCCAAAATATCTACGGAGGCCTAGTGTAAGCTAGTTCTTTCTCTGTATGCTCCCATAGGATCATGGGTCACGACCACAGATCAACACATATGGCGTTTCTTCGTGTTTTGCGACTTGGCGCTATAGGAGTGTCGAATTGTTCGACTCTGCAAACGCCAAATCCTGACAGGGCTAGCGAGTGGCCAATAGGGATGAATCCCAACAAGGTTAGCGAGTAGCCAATAGGAATGGGCCCTGTCGTGCGATTGAGTGGAGTACAGGTAGCAAGGGGGAGACGTGCCATGGAAGGGGACATGACAGGAGGGGGCCCCACTTCACATAAGGGGGCTCTGGAATGAAGCCTCAACCATAGATCTGGGCGGGTGGACTCTGGCCGTCTAGATCTGCTCGCCACTTATCCCAATATGCATTTGTGCCCCAGCTTAACGTCGGCATCTCTTCCTCACATCTAACGGTCGTCCCGGACTCTGGATCCTCCGAAAGGATCATGTCTGTTGATCGAGACTTAATCCTCATGCTAACAGTCGGGGTTTGTAAATCTGGATTTTGGGACTTTTGGGCACAGGGGAGCATGCCCTTCGGTACTCCGAGTACCGAAATGTCGAAGTGTTGAACATGCCTCGATCAGCAATTAGCCCTTTAGGCTAAACCTTGGCCCATATGACCACCGTCTTATTCCCATCAGGACTTATCCCGACGAGAGCTCGACCTCTTGTCAACAGGACTCCCAAATCTCCGATTCCCAATTTCCCGATGTGGGTAATCTCTCGACATGTAGCCTCCTGTAATCGGATGGTCCAGATCTAATTTAGGTTTTCCATCGTGGAACATCCCGATATCTTGTCACCAGGACTCCCGAGTCCTCGATTCCTGATTTCCCGAAGGGGGTAATCTCTCGACACAAAGCCTCCTTTAATCGGACGGTCCAGATCTAATTCAGGGTTTCCACCATGGAACGTCCCAATCTCTTGTCACCAGGACTCTCGAGTCCTTGATTCCTGATTTCTCGAAGTGGGTAATCTCTCAACACGTAGCCTCCTTTAATCAGATGGTCCAGATCTAATTTGGGGTTTCCACCATGGAACGTCCCGATCTCTTGTCACCAGGACTCCCGAGTCCTCGATTCCTAATTTCCCGAAGTGGGCAATCTCTCGACACGTAGCCTCCTTTAATCGGATGGTCCAGATCTAATTCGAGGCTTTTTGCCCCTATTCGTGAGGGCTTAACCTTCATATATCTCCCTGCAGATCCAACGGATGTCAGATTTTCTAGCTAAGATCTGACGGTTCAGATCGGTTCCACGCCATACACTCTCCCACTGCTCCCTGGTTGTGGAAAAACCAATGGTCCAGATCTCTTATGGACCTTGGGGATCTACGGTCCTGATTTCTTCGCTACCCACGAAGACAAAGGAAAAAGGGGCTTATCCCTCATGTATCTCCTGACAGATCTGATGGCTGTCAGGTTTTCTAACCAAGATCTGACAGTGCATATCAGTCTTCATGCTATGCACTCTTCCATGGTTTCCTAGGCGTGGAAAAATCAACGGTCCAGATCTCTTATGGACCTTGGGGATCTACGGTCCTGATTTCTTCACCACTCACGAAGACACAAAAAAACAAAGGGGTAAGGTGTTTAATGTCCTACTTTCTTCTATCAATCTAACAGCCATGAGTGACCATAGATCCACTGATGAGATCTCGTCCATTGAACGATACTTATCCCTATACTACCATCTCGAGATTTCAAGAGGATCGTTCCTCCTCGTGCATGGTTACTAAGGCCTTGCACCTTCACATCCTCTTTCCAGGTTCTTGATGGGATTTTCAAGGAGGGTTTCTCTATGGGGAGGTTTACCCAGGGTACTATCTGAGGTAGATAAGGGTATCTCTCTCCCGGGAACTAGACGTGGCGTTTGAATTAGATCAGTATGCATATAAATAACAATTTATGAAAACATAAGCCATGCGTAGTCTTTCCATTATAAACATGCAACTACCAGTACTGATCAAAACACCATACAGACATTCTTACACTGAAATCATTCACAATTTCACAGCTTATGAGCATAAATGTTAGAATATATATATTTCATGATGCCAGAGGCAAAACACTTATCAGAAAAACACCAGAGGTGCTTGCAACTATTGAGAGGGGTGTTCGTTTCCACCCAACTGTAGGCTCAGCGACTCCCAACGGATTTACCACTAGCCACCCTCGAGCTGAGACCACAATGTTGTGATACTGCGTCTCTGTCTGCCAGTGACCGAGAACGAAGGTTACTCTCCTTCTTCCCTGCTATCCCTCACTCTACATACCGCCATAGTTTTTCCAGGGTTCTCCTCCTCCTCTCCCCTGCATTCCCTCGCGTCTGCCCGAGACCGACCACTCATTTGCTTCTCCCTCATGCCTTTTCCTCTTGCAAGGTTGCATGTGGCATGAATTTATGCGCACTGGTCAGGCCTGAGACTCCTATGGATGGGCGGTTCTCCTCCCCCATCCCTCATTAATTTCTGAGGATCCATCTACCTACCAGCCTGGGAGACATTTAATTCGGGCCAGTGAGCTGCTCTTGGTTCTCCGGGCTAGTGAAGACCAAATACGGTATTGGTGGAAGTTCACACCACCATTCCAGGTGCCTTCCACCACCTTTCTTCAGCCATCGTGGTCTCTTTTTCAGCACGTTCCCCTCTCAGCAGTCCTGTAATTTATTCATATATATATATATATATATATATATATATATATTTACATTCATCGACCTTCTCCACAAGGTCCATTCACATCATACATTCACATCTCTGAGTTTTCCACAATTACTTGGCCAGTATAGTTATTTTTACAGACTGGGGGAAACAGGGTGTTACAGGTACATGGTTGAGACAAGCAGTTGATGAGTTGGCACATACATGAGGTGTATAGTTGATGATGTTGGTACATCTTGATGAGTAATAGTTTATGTGTATTTGATGCATGATTGGTACATATTTCGTGCATGGTTGATGCACTCATTGATGGTATAGGTTGAGGTACAGGTCGGTGCATGGTTGATGCATTTTTTAATGGTACAAGCTTATTACAGATTGAGGTATAGGTTGGTGCATGGTTGATGCACTTGTTTATGGTACATGTTGATTACAGGTTGAGGTACAGGTTGATGCATGGTTCAGGTTATTGGTATAGGTTGTTTGGTGCAGGTTGATTGGTACATGTTTACAGCGATATATCTCATAATGATAGTGTGACGGTGGTTCCATCATTCTACTTATACATAAGGGTTGTTGGACAGGGCAAGGACATGTGGTTGTAGCCACCTTCTGATTGTAGCCTGAGAACATAGGGGGTCATAGCCTCCTTCTCGTTGTATCCAGAGAATTGGAGAGTTGGAGCTTCCCTCGGTTTGTAGCTCGAGAAATTAGGGGGTTAGAGCCTCCTTCCAGTTGCAGCTAGAAAACAAAGGAAGTTGGTGCTTCCAATGAATGTAATTCTTAAAGACATATAAGAAAAATCATTCTGTGGTTTTCTCCCGCTTTGGGTTTCCATGTAAAAACACTGGTGTATTGTGTATGTGTATGATTGTTCATTTGTTGATTGTGTATTTACTATGCAACTATTGGTTGATAATGTTACATTGATATAGCACTTGCATATTGTGGTTAAAAAGGATTTTATTGCTCTATTATTGATTCACCCCCCCTCTCAGTAATCCAACAGTCTCATCATTACATTGTATTTTCTTAAAGAAGGAAAAAATAAGGTGTGTGCTTACTAAAATCGTCCATGGCAGGTGGTGGATGAGTTGTCCTTTCCACACTTGCACCCAATTTCCTTCATCGTATTCCCAAGTAGTTGTTGATTGACTAGTCGTTCCCTGGTGACAGTTGTACGGTTGATTGGTGAACTATTGCTAAGTTGCAACAACGTTCTAGTGAGAGTTACAACATCACGAGTCACAACATCGTGAGTTGCAACACTAGGAGTTGCAACAATGACCAAAGTTGCAACATTGGGAGTTGCAGTAATGAGAGTTGCAACAAGGACCAGAGTTGCAATAATTGTAGCTCAAGGACCAGAGATGCTTGAACAACTTGTTCATGTAAAACATTGTTAGCACGAAAAGCAATAATCTCTTGAAAAATACATGTGAATAAGTATTGAAAATGGCATTTTGGGTGAGTGATTGTGCCCTAACCAAAAACGTGTCATTGTGGATGGAAAGTGTTATGAATATGGAAGTGGGAATGGGGAAAGGGTGAGCAAAAAGTATTGGACGGGTGCTAAAAATATTTCAATTTGAGCACTTGTCACTTACATACCTCGATTGAGATTAAAATGGCAGTCTAACAAATACTCAATTTAAAAATCAAAAGTGTTACAAATGGTCAAATTGAATCATTTGCATGTAGTTGTTTTCTCTAATCCATTTCAATATTATTCATAGGGTGTAGCATGAAAGCATTAGCAATGATATCTTCCTCACTTTTGGATGCCAATATTTAATATTTTTCCATTGGAGAAATGGTCTATCACTTTACTTATTTACAATGCAAAGTATTTTAAATAAAAGTTATATCATTTAATATATTGTTTTTTATGACTAAATTGAAGTAATAGAGTATTGAAAGAGAAAATTGGTATAGTATTAGTGATTCTGGGTTCTTTGAATCTCAATTTAATGGTTCAGATAATTAAGTTGAATGGAGAGCACTTATAACCTCCATGGTTAGTTATAGATTTGGTTCTAGAAAATTGTTATTGAAACTGCTTTTATTGGATTTCTTTACTAAAGGTATTGTTATGCTCATTATACATTTATATCAAAATATGTATGCTTTAAAAACCTCTAACTTTTATTTTAATTGGAAAGTTGGTTTAAAACTTCTAATTTTTATTTTAATTGGAAAGTCGTACATGTAAGTAGTTTTGATTATTTGATAATGTTCATTATTTAATTTTTTATAATAAAATTGTATGTTGAAAACTTTATAAATTAATTAAACATATATGGAAATATGAATTCGTTTATTTCATAACATTATTTAAATATGCTTATTAACTAAACCTTAAGAATATTAAATGAACCAAGAAAATCAATTGTATTACGTTTTGTGAGAATCCTTATTAAATGTTTGTTTAATTAATTAGACATTATTTTCCCCAAGTAGGTGGTATCACATTATTGATGAAAATTAAATTGTAGAAGCACCACCTTTCAAAAAGGTGTTGTTCCAATGGCTAAATTTCCAACACATGGTTCATGTATTAATTATAAATAATAATGTTATAGTTATTGATTTGATAAAAATTATGATTTCAAAATGAGAACTTTAGTTATAAAAGTTTATACTTTTGTGTTAAAAACATCAAAATCAAAATCTTTAAATGAAAAAGCGGTATCATGAGTAGCACCCATTTTTTTGGGGGGGGGGTTAAATTTACAACATTTTACAACCATGGCCTTGTAAGCATGTATTATTTCTAATAAAACCTTAAAATCAATCTCCAAATCAAAAAGTGGTGCTACCAGTAATACCTATTTTTTCCAGAGCTAAAATTATTACTTGTTTGAAACCATGGCCTTAACAACATGCATCATCAACCATGGCCTTAGAATCAACCCTCAAATCAAAAAGGTGTGCTACTGGTAGCACCCTTTTTTTTTCCGGGCTAAAATTGCAACTTATTTGAAACCATGGCCTCAACAACTAGTGCATTTACAACCAAAATATTAAAATCAAACCCCAAATTGAAACATGGTGTTACCAATAGCACATTTTTTTCCAAGGTTAAAATTGCAAAATTTTTGAAATCATGGCTTAAAACATCAGTGGTGTTGCAAACAAAACCATAAAATCAAACTTCAAATGTGAACTTCTTTAAGATTAATTATCACTCTAAATATCAAATAGTAAAAAATTCCTTGACAATATCACCACGTAATTTAAAAACTCAATATTACTTCTAACTATTTTATTTATTAATTAATAAAAAATTAATAAAACTTCCATTGAATTAAACAAATTATTTCATAAAAACATTCTTACATTACCCATAATCAAGTCCTGTTTGTAACTTATTAATAAAAATTCCATTGAATTAAATACAAATTATTTTATAAAAAAATATTGTTGCATTATCCATATTCAAATCATATAAGCTAAGAAATATTGTTATATTATTCATAATCAAATGAAATAGGCCAAGAAACTTTGAAACGATTCATTACTTCATGGAAAGATCATATGTAAGTTGAAACACTCCTTTAGAGTTACTATACAAACATCATATTAGTTTAAAAAAATATATAAAACATTTGATACAATTATTAAATCTCATTTATGGATTCCAAGGCACCATCTGAATTTGCATCATATTTAGAGGAATGATTGGATAAAGATGTAGATGACCCATCTATTAAATTTTCTATATCAAATGATATTGTATATATGAAAATGAATATCTTATCAATGATGAGTGTTCTATATATAAAGAACATATGGTGACCATGGTGACCATCCATGAAGAGATGCATCCATTGGGTAATAAATATATTTATACTTTATTATATCTATTTATACTTTATTATATCTATTTATACTTTATATTATAAATATATTATTACATTAATAATATTATAATTAATAATATTGCTTAATAAGTAATAATCATATTATTAATTATCAATCTAGTAGAATGTCTTTTTGGTGTTGCCCAAACATCAACACTCCGTCTCAGCGAGGGAGACATTCTACATTATGCCAAGATTACCTCTAAAGATTACCTTTGAATATTACCTATGGGTATCTCTCAAATAGCTTCAACATGTCACCATGACATCCATTACCTTGCAATGCATAAGTACTTCATCATGTGCACCCTTGTGACTTCACAGCCAATGCATCCAAGGCCTGTGGGTAGTTTTCAAATAACTACAACATGTCCCCATGACATCCACTACCTTGTAATGCATATGTACCTCATCATGTGCACCCTTGTGACTTCACAACATGCATCAAGGGTCGGTGGGTAGCTCTCCAATATCTAAAACATGTCATCATGACATCCACTACCCTGCGATAACATCTGAAGCCATTACTCCCTTTGAAGAGGGACTACATCGAGCTTGTCCCTGAAGTACTGGAACTTCGTCCTTGACAACGGCTTTGTCAGCACATTCGTAACCTTCTCATCGGTAGCCACATATTGGAGACTCATTGCTCCCTTCTGCACCATATTGGAGTCTCATTGCTCCCTTCTGTACCAAGTGTCTAGAAACCAAGTGTCACTTCCATGAGACACTGACTCCAATTCTGATACCACACGAGATCACATCCATTGACTGTTGAACATGCGAATCTATACATCCTTGGATATCCATAGTGAAACATGACTTCATTCCATGCAACCAAGGTTTTTGGGTAGCTCTCAATAGCTACAACATGTCCCCAGGACATCCACTCCCTACGATGCATCAGTACCTGATCATGTGCACTCATGTATCAGTGCCAACCCTTTTTCATGCTGGATGAGTTCCACCTGTCTCAGCACCAACCTTTTTTCATGTTGGATGAGAACACTCAGTGCCAACCCTTTTTCATGTTGGATGAGTTCCATCTATCTCAGTGCCAGCCCTTTTTCATGCTGGATGAGTTCCACATGTCTCAGTGCCAACCCTTTTTCATGCTAGATGAGAACACTCAGTGCTAGCCATTTTTTCATGTTGGATGAGTTCCACATGTCTCTGTACCAGCCCTTTTTCATGCTCGATGAGAACGCTTAGTGCCAGCCCTTTTTCATGCTAGATGAGTTCCACATGTCTCAGTGCCAGCACTTTTTCATGTTGGATGAGAGCACTCCCTCTAAAGAGGGACCACTCCAAGCTTATCCCTAAAGTACTCAAACTTCATCCTTGACAACAACTTGGTAAACATGTCTACAACTTGATCCTCTATAGTCACGAAACTAGAGCCTCATTACTCCCTTCTGCATTATATCCCTAATATAGTAATATCTGATCTCGATATGCTTCGACCTGTCATAGACTACGAGATTGTCTGACGACTTCATGCTTGAGTGGTGTGACTAGGTTTGGTAAATTTATTAGGGAAGTCTATGAGGAAACTTTAGATGACTTGGCAAGTGTTTAAGGCATGACAGAGATGAATTGAGATCATTTTTGAAGACATAGATCTATAGGAGTTAGATCTGCAGGTGCTTTAGGGGTTGGATTGTATAAGTGGAGTGACACTAAAGCAAGTATGCCTTAGTCTATTTATATGTCTATAAGAAGAGTCACAAGTAGTGGCAAACTCCCTTGTGTACTCTTGTTGTTATAACATTATTTATACCAAAATTTAAGACATCTCCCTTGGGTGTCACCCAAACATCTTGTGTTGTGGTTTCTTTTCATGATTGATGTTATTGTTCCTTGCAATGTTCTATTTAGCTAAGTGTTAATGTATTGGGATAAGTGTTAACATGTATTGTTTGGATGTTTTAAGGCCATAGTTTAATGATAAGACTAGTGTTAGTGAACTTGGTTGAAGTGCCAACAATGTAGCTTAGAGTATAGTTATTGGTAGACTTTAGGTGAAGATGCATAGTTTGATTATAAGTAGGCACATGTTGGTCAAACCCCTATAGACAAAGAAATTTAGTGTCACGTGACCTAAGGTACTTCAACTAAATATTGAGTGGAAATGCCTAGGGTCGTGACAGTAGCCTTCAATATGGATAGTCTCCACATAGGAAAGGTACCCTATTTCCAACAATCCACTTTACAACACATCTCTTATTTCTCTAGAGTGTATAAAGTTTTGTTGAAATCACTTATTTCCCTTCATGTCGATCTCACCAAACACTAATGATGTTGATAACTATGTCCACATCCTTAGTCAAGTCACCTTTCAAAGGTAAACAATGTCTTGCTAACCACCATGATATCACAACAATTTTTTTGTAAGGTCACATTATGAAGATATAACTTGTTTATCATGATTCATAATGTGTCATGACTACAAGGTAACAAAGGCTTCTTATTGAAATCACTAACGCCCCACCTTAAAGAAAGAAGAAAAGATGATTTGCAAACTCACTCATTTGTGTTGGGCTTTGCTATCAACCTCTATACCAACATCCTTTTTATTCTTTCTTAGTGTATCAACACCAAACATATACTTAATGGGAAAAAACCATATGCCAAGCAGATTTTGCATCAGTCCCAAGGTAGTTGAAGTTGTAGCATTAGGTTTGATTGCACAACCAAATCAAATGGTTCAACCTCAACTACCTTAGAATAGGCACAAACTTGCATAGAATATAGTCTTTGTTGACTCAACATGCTAGTGAATTTTGACCTTTTGTGATTGATATTCCACACATGAAACCACTATCATGAGAAAATTGAGATGAATTATTATCCATTGGGAAGTCCCCATTTTCACACTAACCTTTAAACTTTAACAAACATGTCAAACTAAAATTAGATCTACATCAACATATCACAAATTTGGTTTCCAAAACTTGGTAGTGTACACAAGAAAGGTGTCCCATTAGATCTCAAGCATTCTACTCAATCCATGCTCTATTTATGACTCCAACTCTAATGTGGAACTTTTTTAATGGATTTTGTTTTGTGGATTGTACCCCACTATCACAATTATCATCATTGCACTAGCATATCGAGCCAAAAAAAAAATCGATCTAAGATTAATGCTAGTGTAAGAGTGTAAAAGGGTAGTGACAACATTTTTTAGCTTTGAGCCTTATCAAAAATAATGAAACACCCTCATACCACTTCTCATAGATAAATTGACTTGGTTGAATGTTAGCTTGAAAATTCCCCATTTGTACAATTATCATCACTACACTAGCATATCAAGCCAAAAAATGAATCAATCACTACACTATGCTAGTGTGAGAGTGTAAAAGTGCAGTGAAGAATTTTTTATCTAATGGCTTTGTCACAAACAATGAGACACCCTCATACCATATGTAACTTAATTCAACATAGGATTTCCTTTGTTATTCACAAGTGATCTTGGAGTCACTTGAAAGAACATAGAATGAACCACACCATATCCCACTTAATTAGATATAAACCAGAATGTTTAGATTATCATGGTGTTAATAACTTCAATGATAATCGATTGTTACCCATACACCACAGTCATATGAGAGCTCTATGTGATCAACATGCACATTAATAAACAAGAGTGTACCACTCAAAGTCAATTTATGGCTTGATTACGAAACTTCCATACAGTCCTTTGGATTGTATTAACTTCATCTATTAACTCTTTAATTATTGTATCGTTCATGTAACACTAATGTTAAAAATGTACAACGAAATGAAACTTTCAGCTAACCAATTCAAGCAAACTCACCACCTTTGAACCCACCATTGTTATTTAAATCGAATGGTTCATGAAGGAGGTAACGATGGCATGGACCTGAAAAGTTATTGCATGGGAGGTACTGGAATCACTTAAAGCTTCGTTTCCCTGCCAACTTTGAAACTCTACAATCAATGCAAGCATCCCATTATCCACCGAGAATCCAAGTAAACCAATGGTGGTAGGATTATATCTACAAAACCAAAGTTCCAATACACCATCTACTTCAAATATGTAGGTTCAACACTTAGAGACATTGAAACATCCAATCTTAACCTACGTCCAATGTATTGAGTAGTGAACTAATCCATTTTAACTCATTGAAGTGGAACTAAAATCAGTCAAGCCCCATTTTTATCATTGGAGTAGATTCAAGTCCCACTAAAATGATGATGCAATGAAAAATGATTTAGATAAATGAGGTAATTGCATTGATTTAAGCAATGATATAACCCATAGGAGTGAAATCACGGAGGTGGGTAACACTTTCGTGACAATATGGTCTCCAAAATCCCGAAAAACATTTTTTCAGCCGAACTGATAGTATTTTTCGGCCGAAAGGTGGAACGTCAAATCGAACAGTACAGTGATGGTATCCTTGATTTGCGTGTAAATATTTAGTCGAACAGATTTTTTCCGTGCGGCAATATTCTTTCGACTGAAAGATATTCCGGCCGAAAACTTCTTTCGGCTGAAATGTCTTTCGGCCGAAAGAAGGTTTATATATAAACCACACATCAATGTTCAATTTTTTTTTTACCTTTTGGCATTTGTGAGCTTTCGCGAGTGTTGGTGCATTGTGTGTTTGTGAGTGTGTGGGAGTGTTTGTGAGCGGGCGTTCCTACGGGCAGTCGGGCCAAGCTTCAGGTGAGCGCTGGTGGGCCGAGCTGGTGAGCGTTGGCAGTCGGGCCGAGCGGGTGAGCATTGGCGGTCGGGAGGGACGAGCTTCAGGTGAGCGTTGGCGGGCGTTCGGCGGGTCGAGCTACAGGTTAGTAAATGTAAATTAATTTTTTTAATTTTAATTTTAATCTGTGTATGTAATTTTAATCTGTGTATGTTAATCTGTGTAATTTTAATTTGTGTAATTTTAATCTGTGTATGTTAATTTTAATTTTTAAATTAAAATGTACCTTTAGGTAGCGGCCTCTGTGGCCAAGTCGTGGGCACGCCAACGACTTGGACACAGGGCTAGGCCTCTGCAGCCAAGTCACAGTAAATTTAAACCATGAGACAAATCGCTGTAAATTTGTGTATTAGAATTTTAAAATCACTCTAAACAAAAATTTGTTATGAACACTGTCGAATTTAATTGCAGCCCAGAACTTCGAATTTCCTCCATTCGTTGTAAATTGAATTTACCGATCTTGACATTGATATTGGATTTGTTAGATATTAATTAATCCTAAGTTAAATTCTTATATCTTCATGTGTTTTATAAATCTATGTTCAATCTAGAGATTTGAATTCATGATGTCAATGGTAAAACTTGTTTACAATATATGGAGATTCGATTTTAACAAATCACTGCAGTCGTCGTTAATCTTGGAAACTAAAAAAATTATGATCTCTGTCCAAATGAATGCCTTTTGAAGTGTGTGTATATATATATATAACCTTTAATCGGGTTAAATTTATTTATGTTTGAAGGTTAAATTTATTTCTGTCTGAAGGTTAAATTTAGAATTTCGCTTTTGTCTGAAAGCTATTTCGAATTTTAGTTCCATCTGAAGTTTAATTTAGAATTATTCCTTTAGAGTGTAATAAACCAATCCGGTTCAGTTATTTCGATCTGAAGGTTTAATTTAAAATTTTGTTTCTGTCTGAACTTATTTCGAATTATATTTCAGTGTTAAGGTTAAATTTAGAATTTCGCTTATGTCTGAAAGCTATTTCGAATTTTAGTTCCTTCTGAAGATTAATTTAGAATTATTCCTTTAGAGTGTGATAAACCAACATCAAACCTATATCTAATCCTTTTAGCAATTAAAGGAAAAATTTAGGAATGTGAAATCAAAATTAATGAGTGAAGAAATATATGTTTAATCATTTGTACCAAGGATGTGCACTTGTAAGAATCACCAACGCCTAAGCATGAGACAAATGGTAAACAACAACTTGCACCAGAGTAGTTTGATTAGTCAAGTAGGTTGTAATGAAAATTTCATCTTCGATTACTGAAACTGAATATTAGATATTATTTAAGTACAAAACATTGCTTAGATTAAGGAGTAGTTGCCAAAATTTAGGTACATATGCCACCGTGTGAAATAAAATAGATTCACTTCCCCCTTTTTAAAACCCTTATTTAGAAATTAAAACCTGAAAAATTTCAGTGCAAAGTGATTACTCAAGCACTAGAGTTACTTGTGGCAATTACTTTTTAAGTGGAAATTTAAACCCTTATGAACATAAATATTTGAATTTGGCATAAACCCCAAGGAACATATATATATAGTTAGAGTGTTCCATTTAATATGCCTGATGAGTGAAACATATATGTATAACCCGAAGTCACCTTTCTGTATAACCCATTGTAAATTGAATTGGCATGCCTAACTTTGAATTTCATTTACATGATATTAATATGTAAAGATATTATTGAACTCAATGTGGACCCCTTAAATTTAGTAAATTCAAATAACTTCAAAATTATTTAAAAAATAAAGTCAAAACTATCAATGCACATATCTAATATTTTAAAAATAAACAAAAAGACTCGATTGAAAGAATGAAAATGTAATAAAGGTGGACCAATAGAATATATACGCTTTACACTTAGATTCAACTTATGTATCTTTCCTTCTA